>NW_019774458.1:163656-322396 GCF_001039355.2 Lingula anatina
ATAATACAGTGTGTAGATTTGTTTGTGTGTCCAAGTTAATATCATGATTAAATACTAGTTGAACATTACTTTAAGAGATCATGCATATAGTAAGCAGGCTTGGCAAAATTTTTCTATTATTGCTTTTATATGAAGTGTGAAATTAAGAATTTAATGAAAGAGCTGCAATGCTGTACTGCTTGCCTTTCAGCCTGCAGATTTCAACTACAACACATTTGTATATATTATTTTCAGAAAAAAATAGCTTGTTGAGTCTCTCTTATTATAATAAAAGTATTAAACATACAAACTGAACATTACTTGGTATTTTGTTGATATCTCAAAATATTGTGGGTGAATGTTAATCTTTTAATTTCAAATCGGTTTGGAGGCTTAGCACAAGGTGAAAAAATTGTTATGTTAGCATGAGTCTATCTTTTATGCAGAGGATCAACTGGCCAAAAAGGTTATCACTTGTGTAAGTGGTAATATTAAAATAACTTTAATTACTTCCCCTCCCTGGTAGGAAAAAAATTGTGACAGTGAGAGGTAAACATATATCAAGACTTGTACCGTATAATCCAAGCATTTACTTAGAAAACTTGTCTTAAAAGAAACTAAACTTTGTGTTCTGTGTTAAAAATTGTCAAAAAAAAAAAAAAAAAAAAAAAAAAAGTGGATTTGCTGATAATGTGATAAACTAACAAGCTTTCATAGGAGGATATAACTGTAATCTTTGTATTCTGTAGCCACTATTTTTCAAATTCTTCGTCTATGCCTTATTTTCAGTTCCTTCAGGTATGAGCACTGAGGAACAAATGATATACAACAAACCATAAATTGTTCTGAATTTTTTAATTCGGTCAGGGAAAATTGCCACAAACACAAATGCCTTCATGCGTGTATGGAAATAACAACCATGTCACATACACATACATGGGCGAAAGTTTTCAGGATTATGCTCCAGTTAAGGATTTTCATTTTTCAATTCGATCATTTTTCATAAGGTCAAAATGCAATGAGAAATTGCAAGCAACGTTTTCAGGATTTTTGTTTTTTACAAATCGGTCATGCACATGTCTCGCACAAAAATGATGCTAGATGTTCATAGAGACCAGGCAATCAGAAGTGAGTTCATTGTTAAGCAGGAAAAGGCAGTTGTCTTGTTGCTGTTGGTTGACGGGTCAAATGATTGCTAGTAAGCTGGTCATGAAAAAGAAAGTTTACAAAGGGCTTCTGCCATGTTTGTTTGGCTCAGTGCTCCAGAAAAATTGAGAATTCGTCAGTTTATGGGAGGACAAGTTGTGGCTGCTTCATATATGGCAGTGCATCAGCTCACAATGTTTGAGATGAAGACTGCTGCACTTAAACATTTTCTTTTTTTACCTGATCTTGGTTTATGTGACTTTTTACTTTACACCTGGGGGCCAAAGATAGGACCTATATTATAAGCCTTCAGGACATCAAGAGATAAAGAGCATCCCAGAAGAATCCACTAAGCAGTTCATAAGAGCATGACAGTGTACAAAAAAGTGCACTTGACTTGATGACTTTGAAGGAGAACCATGTTGTGTGTTGCTTGGAATGTAGATGAATTGTTTGTGACACCAATTCCATTTCTTTTCAGTCAGACCTCATATATTTTTGTGTATCAGCGTGTATATCATGAAGGAAGCATAATTATTCTCTTCAGTATCATTGCAAAGACTTTTATCTTTTTCTTTTACAGTTGGTATGTTGGAAAAATGACACGCAGTGGGGCTGAAAAATTTTTACTCAAAAAAGAACAAGGATTTAAACAACCAGATGGTGCTTTTCTGGTAAGAGACAGTGAAAGCACACCAGGAGATTTTTCATTATCAGTCAAGTAAGTGGACTCATGTAAAAATTTGCCATTTGCTCAAAGTTATTATTAGTATTATTTTGGGGGGCTTACAGTATCTGACACTGTTGCAAGAGAATATGAAGTATTAGATCTTTTAACGTACCAGTTCTAGTGAAGACCTGCCTCTGTCAGTGTTGCAAAAAGATGCACACATTACTTCTTTTACTATAGACTTGTAATCCTACCCAGTGTAAATTTTGAAAATGGAACTTAAGCCATTTTATGTCCATATAGCATGCTTCTATGCTTGATTATGTATGTATGGCAGAAAATATTTAAATTAAGTACAAAAACAGAAAACCTATTGTTTAAAAGCTTAGCTTCGTCAACCAATGTATTCACCACAACTCTCTTATTGAAAATCTCACTTGTACTCCTCTATTTTTTTGGCCATGAATCATTAAACATGGGAGAGATGTACGGGTAATCCAAATGTAACCTTGAATTTCTTCTTTGACCCAGTTTTCACCAAAAAAAAAAAAAAAAACTTTTTCAACTTTCTACTTCTCAGGTTATGCATCTGTAAGACTAAAGGTGACCTACGGCCAACAATACTTAAGTTGAACTTGAATTGGAAATATTGTCAAATCTAAATGTGATTTTGAATTTGATATGTATCTAGAAAATGTACATACTGATTTCCAGAAATGTAGACGCCCATTGGATTAAAATCCAGGTCTTTCTGTATAATTATTCTTATTATCATTTTAAAAGTTGTGCAGATTTTGAGAATTTGAGCCATCAGCCTTGGGCATTTACATGTATTGCACCATTATTATTATTATTTTATCCAAAACAGGGTTTAGATAGTGTTTTGAAATATATCTCTTTAAATGAAGTGTTACCGTATTTGACTGATCATTCTCTTCCTCTGGTTTTTTCAGATGGGGTGATGCTGTACAGCATTTCAAAGTATTACGAGATGGCAGTGGCAAATATTTTCTATGGGTTGTAAAATTTGATTCCTTGAATCAGCTTGTGAATTACCACAGGAATAATTCAGTCAGTAGAACAGAAAAAATTCAGCTCAAAGACATGCTGTCCACAGTAAGTACCATGTTTTTTCTTTTTTTTTCTATTTATTTATTTATTAAATCAGATTGCAATAATTCTCTTATGTTTAAACTTTGGGGTCATTTTCACCTTGCTGTGGATGTGGGGACCATTTTTAAGTGACTGTGTCACTATATTAGAAACTTAGTAGAAGGTTATTATTAATGAAAATGTGTTGAGGACCTTGAAATATGTGCTTGTGGAAAGCTGAAGATTATACTGTAGATTTGTTCTTCATTGTCAGAAATGTATGAAACAAAATTAATATTTGAGACAGTAAACACGCTGAATCATCCAGTAGACATGAGCAGTGGTAACCCAACAATCCAGTGTACTGGTCTACAACAGGGAAATGAGTGTCGGTGACCTGGATGGACAGGTCACATGATAGGTCAAACAAGAAGAGAAGCTGCCAATGAACAGTAGAGGAGGAATGAGATTTAGACCTCATTCCCACAGATATTAGATCAATCTATCCATGTGGGGAGTCTCACTAGATTACTGTCAGCTTAGCCAGCTTAAGCGTCTGTCCTGTCTAATCAAAGCTGTAAGGGGGTAATTAACTACCGTGCGTGCTCAGCTGACATCAATTAACCCCCAGCGAGTTAGGTCGTTTTAGATGGATTGATCTAAATCCATGGGAATGCACTCTTAATCTTTTCCCCAGTTGGGACAGTGCAGATACCAAGCATCCAGGCCTGTCTCATGAGTGACTGACACTCATTTCACTTGGAAATTGTGCAACATTGCATTTTTACTTTTGGGTCTAGTATTTAATTTTTCCACATTTGTGAAAATTAATACTTATTGGTAGAGACCCACTGTCCATTCGGTTGGACACTATTAACACCACTTGTTTATTTTTTAATCTTATTCACTTTTTCTCTTTTTTTTTCTTGCAAAGGATACAGTAGTTGAAGCCCTGTATGACTTTACTCCTGAGGAGCCAGAGGAGTTAAAATTTTCTAAAGGGGACATCATCAAAGTACTTTCTAAAGAGGATGAGAACTGGTGGAAAGGGGAATGTAATGGAAAATTTGGACTATTTCCTGCAACTTATGTAGCTGCTCCAAAGAAATAATCATAACAAATGAACATGCTGTAAGTGTTGGAAGTGGACAAGATAAGGACCTGCTTGTGTTGCCTGTGCCTCAAACAAATAAAAAAAACCTTGAAAAAATGCAGTATTTTGTGCATTTTTCAATATTTGTATATTTGGGTATGCTTTTGTATTATCAAATACTTAAGACAGTCCCATGGTTTTTGTAATGATAATCAGTAGGACATGAAGTCATTTTCATGATATTTATGTTGGTTTCTCAGTGAATCAGGGGAGAATGCTGATAAGTCCTCCCTTCCCTCACTCTTTTTATTTATTTATTGTATTTTTTCTGTATGTCAACAACAGCCCAAACTTTTTTTAATAAAACGAAACAAATACATGCTTGTTTTGGCCTTTGGGCGTCTTTTTTCCTCATGCAGAATTCACCCCTTTGTCCTAGAAAGGGAAGGGGAGCTCAAAGGTTTTATAATTATATCATGTCAAACAATAACAGAGAGTCAGAATTTTGTTGTGAGAAATTAAGAATGGAACGATTCCTGTTTGGGACTTCTGTCAGTTGTTGACATTATTTATACAAGGTTTAAGATCAAAAATCTTTTAGGCATTATTTCTAAATAATTCAGTTGGTTTGGGGATACAGAACTAACAACATACCTATAGTTTGCTTGTCCTTTTTTTCCTCCCAATAAACCTGAGACAAGAGAAAAAATTTTAACATACAGGAATGTTTTTCACATTAAGAAAAAAAAATCGAGGATCAACATATTGCCTTTTGGTAGATTGAAAGAGTGTAAATAGCTGTTGTGATTTGCTTTCACATAAAAATATCTATTTTGCAGGCATTATATTTTGGTAAAGTTTTGCTCTGTATGCAAAGAGAATATCTTTATTGCTCTGTACACAAATTTGCAGTCTTATAATGTTGATCTGCAGTAACTTACTGTTATATTACAATATTCATATATTGAATAGCCTTTAGTAGCTTTTTTCTCCTTTAAGAAAAAATCACTACTGCTCTTAGAAAAAGATATTGCACTATTTTTGTTGCAGCTACTAAGATAAAAGTTGCAAGTATTATATTGTAACACTAAATGAAAGATGGTGCAATGCCATGGAGTCCATTGGCTCCAAAGAGGGACACAGGAAGAGAATATCTAGATGTCAACTTTTGTTATTGTTAACATGGACAGACCTGTGCATTGGGGAGGTACCCTGCTTTATTTGATTTACACAGTTTAAATATCAGAACTGTCAATGATAGTCTCAGTTCAGGCATGTGTTCATCTCTGGGATATATGTTTTCACTTTTTTGTAGATAGTGCTTTTGATGCTCTTAAATATAATTTTTCTTTCCACAAATCATAATAATTAACAGATTTATTTTGACCTGTATTGGAGTGCAATTAAGCTAAATGATTACATTGCTGGGCATTGAATTATTTTGGTTATGCTCTCAAGTGCTCCCAATGTATACATGTATATAGAGAGAGAGCGAGAGAGAGAGAGGTTTTTCACTACACTCCTTTTGCATGCTTGCTCTGACCAACCAAACCTGTGCACTGCTGCGTTTTACTGATATAAATAGGATGACAAGTGCCTGATGTATGCTATATTATAGCAGTCATTTAATACATAAGAAAGCTGCTTGACTGCTATTTTTCATTTGGTGTTGGAGAGATGCATTCAGTAAAATGCTGCATGTATTTGTTTATGTACCAAGGTAGCTTAAATTTGTCACGTCTGTTTGCTGAATACCAGTTAAACACTGCTTTCTTATTATTTTTTTAAACCAGATAAACATTGTTAGTAGGCTTGGCAATAGTCATCTATACTTGCCTTTTATACAAATCATGAATTCAATGGAGGAGCTATAATGCTGTACTAGCAAGCTTTCAGCCTAAAGATTTCATTACATCATTAGTGTATTATTTTCAATAAGACAAGCTTATAGAGTCTACTTTATAATAAGATTATTAAAAAAAACTATGGAACTAACATTGATTTTGTTATTTTTTAGACTGGGCCTACAACTTAGTATGGTCACCTGCGGGTGAGGTCACCTCTGGGCTGCATTCCACCCAGAGCTGGGATTATTGACAAATTATCCCAACTTCGAGATAAATATAGTCAAGAGGTGACAGAAACAAAGTCTATTACTGTTTTGTTACATGATCATGAATTTTGAAAACGATACATTGCAAGCATTAAAACACAAAGCAACAGACCCACCACAGTGCAATATCACACATGAGAATGAAAATATGAAACTAGTCGACCAGTTTCAGTACCTTGGGTTCATAAACATTTGCAAATCTGTCCATTTCATCAGTCTGTTATGCAAATGGGTCCCGGAAGATAGAATTGGAAAGTCAAGTGCTCTTCTACAGCATATGACACGAGGGAGCTAAACAAACAATGTGTAAACACGAACTGAAACAGTCCCATACGCTCTGCCTTATAAAATTAGTTTGACATGCCTCAAAAGTTTTTATGGGGCTTTAAAATCAATACTTTATTAATTCTCAAGCTATACAGTTAAAGAGAGGTATGTACATATATCTTTTGAGACATTTAAAAATAGAACAAGAATTTTTATATTACGGACTACAAGACAGACTCATACTGGAAATGTTTCAACAAATCTCAACCTATCTAATTCTTAGATTGTTCATCAATACTGAGTGGTAAGGGTTATTTTATTTATTTATTTTTTAATAAGTAAAAGCGTGTAAGAGAGATACTTACATTAAGTTTTGAAATATTCAAAAGTGTGATGAGCTGACTGTCCCAAACTGATTTATATACACATTGGGAAGAAATGATATAGTACCTCCCGATTCCCGATATAGCAGTTGGTAGGTCAGTATAGTCTGATATTAACCTTGCCCTCAACCAATCAGTGAGTGTCAAACTCATGATCATGTAACAACATACAACTAATGACTGGGTGAGGTCATCTTGGCGATTTATTGACCTGAAGATGGGATAATTCACGAATGCCAAAAGCAAAATATCCTAATATCTACTGCATTTTATTCTATCAATCAGACACTCATATTTTTTAGCATGTTAACTAAAAAACAAACAGCTGATATGCTTTCAGACTAATGAATTCAATTAAGAACCCCAAATGTCACATTAAACTATAGAGATTGCAGATAACATGATATGGGGTTTCATGCACAACTTGGGACTAAAAAGTTCAATTTGAAGGCTTTCATGAGAATCAATGGAAAAACTTTGTTTCTGAAGTTTTCAAACACACAAAAAGCATTACGATTTATTTTAATTCCATGCTGGGGAGACTGACATTTTGAGCTTATTTTTTCTGTAAAATTCTTTTTGCTTATTTCAACATTTTTTGGGAACTGTCCATTCTCCTTCAACATTCACAATACTGTTGCCAATGTTATGCTATAAAGTGTCAAATTAACACACAGAGGACACTTTCATGGACAGTAAAAGTTTCTATCATTTTGGAAAACTGATTCCTGTGGTGGTGCTCTTCCTTCATTTTTCTTGCAGTGGTAATTAGGCTGCATGATGCAGTATGCTTATATACCTACAGATGTTATCACATTGAAACAGCCATCCATATCATTAATAACATCTCTGTCTGATATTAAACTAGCATCTCATTTTATATGAACTAAGAAGGAATTCATTTACCTCTGGTGAAGACAATATACAAAGAATAATGTATTTTCATCCTGGATTTGTGCGTTTCCTTTGATGTTTTCCTCTTATAATCTTTTCAGCCTTTCTCCTCTTGTCCCTTTCTTTTTTGAGTTTATGTTTATCTTGTAGATGGGTCATATTTTTATGCTTTGGTTTTCCAGCTTTCTTCAACTGCATTTTACCATGTTTTGTAATCTTCAATCTGGAAAGCAATAAAACACCATGCTGCAACAAAGTTTTAACCCATAACACGGGGGCAGTATTCCAGAAGTTACCTGAACTTATAGTGAAAAGAGCAGTGTACAGGTCCATTGTCAACTTTTGTTTTTCTGTTTTATTTGTTTTTCTTTTCTTTCTTTTTTGATGTATTGATCATTACCATGTGGCATATAATAAATGAAATTACTACCTCCTGCTAAAAAAAAAAATCACATTTTTGGTAACTGAGGAAGCATGGAATACATAGAACAATTCAAAGCTAACTAAAAAAGTGCTTTCAATTTAGAAACTTGATTTATCAGTGGTTGAACTTGTTGTAATACACTTTCTGCTCTAATGCTCCTTTGATTGTGAATACGTTACAAACCTCACCTGGCTTTTACTTTACCCTTTCCGTGAACGGTTTCTTTATTGTCAGTGTTGACTTCAGCATCAGATTCATCCTGAAATACACAATATTATTTCAATGCTATCCTCATAAAGCATTTTCACTGAAGACATTTCTCATATTTTAAAAAAATTATTATACCTGCATGGAACATAACAGAAAGATATAAAAGAATATTGCAACATACCCTATTTACTCCAAGGAAGCCCCTGTTGTTCATAATCTCAGAGTTATCTATCTCTGTGACTATCACAGTATGTTGTGGAAGGTTGTATGTCTTCTGCTCCACAAGATGATCAACCTCAGGAACTGGCGTAAAGTTCTGCACATGAGCTTTCCTGAAATCTCTCGCCTGGAATGTAAACAGATGAATGGATAGTTTCACCTCTTTGGTTTTAAAAGTGATAAAAAGTGGATATAAATACTAGTATACACAGCTTTTGAGAAAAAATTTTTGAACCCAACATAATAGCCTGTGACACTCAACAATTTCAAGGATAAATGCAGGTAATCAGAATACAAACAAATACTTATTGTGTCCTATTACGAACACCACTTATTGACTAAACTTTCCTTACCTCTTGTTTAATTCTCCTTTTCTCTTCTTTCAAATGCCTTTCCATTTTCTCCTTTGCCTTTTGTCTGCGTTCATTTTTTCTCTTCCTAAACCCAGTTAGGTACTCTCTGCAGATTATGAAAAGTGGAACAAGATGGTCAGACATATTGTAAGATTCCCTGAGCTAAGGTGGAAAGGTACATTAACTTGTTTGTAAGTATTTAAATTATCCACTGTCCAAAATGTGCAACTTCCCCAAACTAAAAATGCAAGGAAAGCATACAATTGTTTACTCACCTTAAACAGTTTGCAATCAGAAGAAAGACTAATTTTAAGCATTTTTTGTATTCCTGAATTTTATACCAGTGGGGTGTTGGTCATTGAAAACTAGATACCTGTAACTGTTGATGATCTCATAAATGCACCTTAATGCCATTCCTCATCCCCAAACCTCATGTACAGTCTCTTTCAATCATGAAAATGTACATGCTATTTTCTCAACAGGGGGAGTGGAAACTTGAGGCTCTATATGTGGTGTCACTAACAAATGGCAGAAGTGGAGCAAAGCGTTTAATAAAAATACTGAAGCGTTATCAAAAAAGTTTGAATATTAATAGCCTCGAGAGTTTCCAACACAGGGTATAATGAGGCCTTACCTGCGCATTAACTTATTTTGTAATACCAAAATCGGAGATGGGTAAATTATAAATATCTGCACTGAGGTCTTGAAAACATGGCCATGTTTGTTGTAGATCTATCAGGGCTCGATCGAAATTTAGAATTATGGTACACTACGATATACAAGTGTGGTATTTTCAAATCGTTTTGCGTGCTTCCCTTTAGATTCGCCAACCAGTCAGGGTGGCAACCAATCGTGTACAGCTGTAGCGAGTAACTACCGTATTTGGAAGTTTCTTTAAATTAAAATTCAGTTTGAACTTACTTTCGGGCTTTTTCGTCAAATATTAGATGCACTTTTGTCTCTCGATTTTTGGGACCACGTTTTCGTTTTTTAACAGGACCCATACTGCTTATATTCAGGTTTCTCTTTAAAGATACATTTTGTCACTGGAACACACACACGTTTCTGTTCAGTCGCTAATTCGGGTCTCCCCTTACGAAAGAGTGTTTCCTTCAAGTGGAACGACGATAATGCGGAAGTAGCGTACAGTGAAAACTAGCAGAACATTTTTATTAGGAAAAAGTGAAAATTAAGATACTACGATTGACTAAAAATGAAATATTTCAAAAGTTCTTTCTGTGTTTTTTATATTTGACAGAATATAAACACACTATGCTGCAAACGTTTTAAACTGTCAGTACAGAAATTATAATTATTAAAAAAATTTCTTGTAATTTTAAATTTTTTCCAAAAAAATTTTTTTCAAAGTCATGCTTAGATAGCAAGTACCAAGTAGACCATGTGGGAGGGGGGTAATATTTGCAGGGCACCTTTACTTAAAACTTTACTCCAGGATATGAATTAAGTATTGGGTGTTGAAAAAAAATGAACCTGCATCATGTGGCAGTTAATAGATTGTTGTTATTTGTAAAATAAAGCAATTAAAAAGCCGAATGTTTTTTCATAATAAGAGTGGTTCAAATAAAATTAAATATTATTAAAAGTCGAAGATCAATTTGATATTTGTATCTTTATACTTTATTTTTACACTTAAGTGTTGTGTATACAGCCTTAACATTCCTGTAAAATATATCTTTGGGGCAGTGCACAATGAATTTTGTCTAATGCACACAAACTCCAAGAGGACTCTTGCTGAATGTAAAAGAATAACACACCTCCTCTTGTTTCCTATATACCCTTATAATCACCAGAAAGAGAAGGCGTGTTAATCTGATTACATTCAGCGAGAGTTTCTGTGGAGTTGGTGCGCATTAGAAAGGTGGACAAAATTCATTGTGAATGGTCCTTTTATCACAACAGTAGTACACATCTACAGCAAGTGCACTAAAAAAGCATTCTTTTTAAAAATTACATAGCCTGTGTACACATTTCATGTAACAATACCAGTAACAAACTTATTTCTCTTTAGCAACATACTTGTGAAGTTAATTGCCCCTAGCATTATTTGTTTTCCAATTTTCTGAGTAGTGTATCTTTAAAGAGTAGCAATGGAAATCAACAATAAGAGTTAAATGGCCTATCCTTATGTGGAACTGTAAACTGTCTCTTGGAGAATCGATACCACATAAATGGGAAATTTCAAAATTGTTTTAAATGTCTTGCCAGATTTATTTTTTGTTGTCCTGAATCCATAATTTGATTTTTTCTCTCAGTTCATCATGAGGTTTCAACATCTCCATTGTCAGAGGACTCCTGTTAAATGGGTCTGTCTGGTCACTGGAAATAATTCAAAATTCTTAAAAGTTAATTTTGATTGAAAATTCTAGAAAAGTCACTGTCATTAAATTAATGATATTAAGACAAATATATGAACTTTATTTTACACAAATTAATATGTATATCACACAAAATTGAAACTGTCACCTGATCAAAGTTAAAATACAATCAATGGAAGATAAAAGAGTTGTGATTACAAAATAAAGTTTCATCTCTCTCAGTTACCCTTTACCTGAGTAAATGTCTGGCAATTGTGCTTCTGTCTACAACTTGTCCAGATGGAAGAATGACAGGATCCTTCATTACTGTCCCCATGATGGCATCTTGGAATTCCTCAGGAACGTCACCTAAGAGTTCCTCTTCTTCCTTCTGCTGAGAGGCTACAGACTGAAAAATGCAATATGATAATTCATGTTAATAATAATAACAATAATAATAATGATAATAATAGTAATATTTATTTGCAACTAAAATAGTTGGATTGTACGATATATAAGTAAAATATAAAAAGTAAAATTCAATAAATGAGAATAAGATTAATGAAATTAAATCAAAAGTGTTAAGATTACCCAAAACATCTGGTACTAGTATGAGGATATTTAAAAATACATTAAGGTTAATTTTAACTTCAAAAACACACTAAAAGTTAAGTCAGTATTTATAAGTAGTCAGTGCCCAAGGTATGAATGTTTTGGCTGATCTGTTAGTTCTCGCAGATATGCTGAAAACTTTTCAGAATGGCCGGACATTTGGACCCGCAGTAATGAAAAATTTGTTGGACCGAATGGATTTTTGTCGGACTGAAAATAACCCTATTCGTTTGAGACAGATTAGGGGAGCTTACTTTGTTTGTGAATGTGATAGGTTTGAAATGGAAGGGAAAAACGCTTTGGGTTTTATATAATTTTATTAGTGAAGTATGTCGAATGATGACAGTAAATTCAAAATTGCGGCTCTTAAAATTCTTGTCGGTCCTTTGGACCAACCAAATCCAATTTTTTACCGGTCCAATTTTTTACAAATTTTCTCGGTCATGACTGATCGGACCGACAGTTTCAGCATGTCTGTTCTCAGTTTTGGCACAGTAAATTTTTGGGTTTGATGCAGAGTATATGGCATACATCTAATGAACTGGTGATAAATTAATTGATTCTACTTCACTTCTGGTTTCACTACAACTAAAATAGTCTGTCATGCTAAATATGTCAATGACACAGTTTTTGGTTTAGAGGCAGCCTTGATGTACCTTAATCTCCTCAGCAAGACCAGCAAACTCTGAGATCATTTGCACAGGTTTCCCAATTCTCTGGAGCACTCTCTCTGCCTGTGGCAGAAGATCTGGAGAGTAAGATCTGCCGTCTGCTGTCACTGCCAAACAGAAAGCCTCATGGCTGCCCAAATTCAGGTAGATTTGGCAAATATCTGACACTATGAGCTGGGGCTTAAATTCAAACTCCTCAAAGTTTTTTACTTTTAAGTTCTTCTTCTTTGGACCCACCTACATGTAGGAAAACAGCTGATTGAGAATCATTCTTAAATTTATGGCAGAAATAGAATGGAAAAGATCTTTAAACATATTCACAAATTGGAATATATATACATGCATTAAACCTGCATAAGGTAAATGAAAAGACAGTAAAAAATTTGTAAACCCAACCCTACTGAGATGTTCAATGGATAATATACCATCTTTAGAACGGTGTCCCAAAATAGTCTAAAAACTCACCAGATGTATAAGAAAATAATTCAACATTGCAGCTATCCTATCCACCATAATATTATGTATAAACAAAGTTTGTATGTCCCTGGTAAGAAGCTCCAAAATATGGATAGTGTCTCTGCTCATCAAGTTATGAAATCTTGATAACATGGTCAATTGCTGCAAATTACTCTCTTTCTCTCTTTGCTGGTCTTCAGGCAAGTTTTGCCAAGCCCCAGAGTCTTTCTCTTCCTGCTGTTCTTTGATCTGGCTCATGTACTGCATGACAGAATAAGCAAAAGTTAATTTTATCTTATCTTAAAAAAATGCTGCGCATATCGCAGGGTAAAATAGATTTTATATTGTCTATTGGGTATGATGATTAAAATAATAATGTTTCTGGAGAGACTAGACATGATATTTACCAATGAGGCATATTACAGTGTGTAAACATCATGTGTCACAGGTGAAGGACACATTCAGTCTCCTTAATAATGATTTATTTTTTCATCATCACTGCTGATATTCTAAACTGCATCTGTATGTGACTACGGAAATTTGAAGACCTGCGTTTGAAGAAGTTCACACTATTTTATGTTGAACCCACCATTAAAGCTTCATCAAGAAGAAAAGTGGCATCATTCACAAGAAGATTTATAAACCGAAGAAAAAGAGGAGCATCTGAATCTTCTATGTGCTCTTCTGCATGTGCTGACAGCCTCTGTAAGTATAATTTAAAACAATGATGTTATCCATCTTTACAATATGATCCATAATAGATCCATAAAACTTGCATCTTGCTTTAAAATGACAAAGGAAGAAAATTTCTAACTAATACTTAGGTGCGAAATGTTTGGTTTGCAAATGTGAGTATCTGGCGAGTACATTGCTCAATCATCAAAATGCTGAGTATACTAAAACTGTAACCTTATATGCTGTATACTAACCTTCAATGCTTCATGGTGGATTTCAATATTCCAAATATAATCCAGTATTTTGTACATGGGCCTTCTGTAGTTGAATTTCTGTTCAAATTGCACTGCCTGGCCTGTCATCTCTATGCTGACAAACACATGCAGCAGGGTCTCAGCAAGATGCTGGATCAGCGGGTGCTTCACAAACAGCTGCTCTCTGTGGTAGCTAGAGGAAAAATTTCAATGCAGGAAAGTAGTTTGATTCCTAGTACCATGAGAACAAAATCCCACCCAAGATACAAAGTTTAATTATGCTTTTTACTTCTAAAAATCATCCTTAATATTTCAAATTTCAATATCCTCTGAAGATTTTAGAAAAAAATTTAAGCTGTATTATTCAAACAAAGAAGGCCCATGCTAATCTTTGTCATATACCAGAACCAGAAATTCACAATGAGGCTCAGCAAAATAAATTAATAAAAAAAGTAAGGTTACTGATTAGAAATTGCATTCTCACTTTGCTATCAATCCTGCTTTCATCTCATTCTGCACTGGCATGAGATTTTCTAGCGTCTGAGCCAGTTTTGCTCTCAAGTGAGGGTTCTTCATTCTCTGGGGGCTTCCCATAAACACTAGGATCAGAGAGGCAAAGTGCGATATATCACCACCAATAATCTAAAATGATACAAAATCAACTCATCACAGCATGACTAAATCTACCATATTTTTTGCAATGTGAAAGGTCTAGATTAGAAGTTACATGTGTCTTCAGGAAAAAACTGAACATGTTTCACTATGCACTGGGTACTCATAAAAATATATATATGCCAAAGGTTAGTAAGTCATTTTAAAACATGTAAATAGGGAAATATATCAAGAAAGCTCACTCCAAAATTGACACCCTTTTTTATTTCAAAATCAATTACATAACACTTACTTAACTCTTTTTGTTTTTTTTTAAATGGAGAAATTATATTTTTCAACAATCATACCTCAAATGTTTCATCTCTGAATCTTCTAATAAATACAACCAAGTCCACCATGTTTTCCACCAAGAACTCTGGAACAACTGTTAGCACATCAGGCACTGGATCAGGGAGTGGGAAACAAATTTCCTGTAAGAAACTCTCTACTCCACCGGCAGCCAAGTTGACTAATAATGTTGCTGAGGCAACATGGAGCTGAAGACTCATTTGGACAATTTGTGGTTCCAGCAGGGCGGCCCTTACACACTGGAACATACTCATTCCTGGAGAAACAGAAAGAATAATTTTTGAAAACCTGTGTAAAAATACTCATGATAAATTAAGTAGATGTAATGTACTAGTACATGTGTGTTATCAATGTAAACTGAACACAATCAAAAGAAGGCCAAATACACCATAAAGTATGATGTAATATTTTTATATAAACAGTGTACAAATTACGATGTTCATAAAAATCACCTAAAACATACATATAACTTTTCTATTTAAACAATTTAAAATGTTTATACAAATCTTCTTCAATATGCCATACACACTGAAATAACTTGTATGTACATGTGCATTATAATGTTATCATGTTTACTTTTTTCAAACCTATCCTTTAGTTGCCTCCCAATGGCTGAGCCCTCTGCCCCTGAATTGACAAGGTCTCTATAAGCCCCCTCTAGCTGACCCATCTCCTGATTCAGCCTCATGAACTTCTCATGAATGACGTGAATTCCCAGGTGGAGACAGTAATGGGTCATCATGAAGCACTCTGTCAGGAAGTTGAATTTGTCTTCTCCTGGATATGGCACACTGCCCTCTGGTGGAGGAATCAGAGATGTCTCTTTGTTCAGCCCTGGAAAAGGCAATATTAGCATAAACACTCCAATTGCAGCATGCACTTAACATAGTCATTGTTGCAAATTGATTCACAAATACAGCTGCTTGGATCTACTGTCAAGAAAATGCCACTTATGGACATCTTGCAAATGTCTTTAAAAAGGGGGCATCCTACAAGGGGCACACACTTCAACCTGAGTTGAGTTAAGTTGTAAGCTAGTAATGAAATCTATTTTGCATTCCAAATAATGCCTGCTTGTTACACTTTTTTATACATAGGAGTTTTTTTGGAAGACAAAAATTCCTGTTTTTTTTTTCTATTTTTTTTCAACCTGTGAGCCAACTAAAAAGTAATTAAAAAACTTATCTGAAGGCATGCTAAGTAAAATTTGTTATGTACCTTTTAAATGCATATTTCTCTCTCTTCCTTCTTCTACAGTTTTCATTTCCACAGCACAGTATGATAATTGTATTTTGAGCAGTTTAGGAGACTGGGCTGCACAGAAAGGTTTACACAGACGAAGCAATACAGCACACAAGTTGATGAAGAAACCATCACTACAGTACATTCTGTTAAGTAACTCTGGCGGAAGATGATTCGACCACAGTTTGGCCCGACCTGAAAATTATGTCATAAAATTCTAAAATTAATCTGATATTACAAACATCTCAATTTTTGGGCAAAAAAAAATGTGCTACATTATTCAAACACTTTTGGTCAAATTTGGTCATCAGCACCACCTACCCTGATTTGCAGTTAAACAGTTTCCCAGCCACTCCAAAGTTCTGTGCTTCAGTTCTTCAGACAATTTCAGCAAGTTGTAGATCATTTTGTGGACTTTCTCATTCAAAATTGCTATAGGCTTGAAAAAGTGACAAATAAATAAATAAATTTTATACAACTGCCTTTTGGGTATCCTAAGTTCATTTCTGATTTGACTACGGGAAATGGAAAGCTGCTGAGTGTAAAATGCACACCCATTTTAAATTTGTACATAGTTATATATTTTGTTATAAGAGAAAAAGCCTAACAAAAGGCTTCAAAATAGTTCTTTAAAAATTGAAACAAATGAATAATAAAAAATAAAAATAAACTGATCAAAAAATAATAATATAAATAAATTTTGGGACAGTCTAAACCTTACCTGCCATAGGCTGTGCATTGTCATTTCCACTTCACTGGGTCTCATTGTAGAGGGCTCAGTGAAGAACTGGAATGGTCCCTGAGGGTTCTCTGGTATACAACTTATGGAGAGAGTACACCCAAGTAAAGACATTTCGAAATTCTTAGCAGTCTTTATGTCTCTAGGGGTTGTATAGTCCATAAAAACCTGGAGATTAAGAATGGTCAACATATAAATATATATATCAACAAAATGTTTATCAATGAAGAATTGATGGAAACTGGAAAGGTCAATATGCAATCATAATACAATTAGAACTTCATTTTCATGTCAATTGGCTAAGCATTTCACTCACCAAAATTTATCTACAATTTAATTACACAATTTTAGTTTTCACTTAAATGGCGATCATTGTTTTTTGTAATTTAAACAATAAGTACTTAAACAAAAAATTACTTTTCCGAGACACTCTGTCCTTGTCATGAATAAGACAAACTCTACAAAGTCAAATGTCCTAGGATTATTAAGCCCAAGTTCTTTGTGAAATGTGGTGGTAACTTGATCTAAAACTGGTCTCAAGATTTGAGCTAAACTGCCATCTTCTTGGTGGCTGTCAATTTCTGAGGCAACTAACTCTAAAAATTCCATCATTATTTCAGAATCTGTAAAAATATGGAACATTTATTAATGTTTGTTTGAAAAACCAATCAGAGTCTCAGTGAATATATGTTACTCATATCAACTTTCATTTACATCCCATAATTCTTTAAAACATAATATTTTTAACTACCTACGTGTATTTGAATATGTAATCAATTATTCCAGTTTGCCTTTTCATAAAAGATTTGTGCTCCATCTCTTTCAACTGCAACTACTTTCGTTAGGAGACAATGCAATGTCAGTTGAAATAATGTTGAATATTACCGGAATTTCTGTGCTCCTCCATGAATATATCCAAAAACTGTTGACCAGGGTCCTGCCCAACAAACAGTGGCGCCGTCTGGAGGCTTGTTTTACCATTTCTGATGATGATATCCTTTATCACAGTGACAAAACTCAGGTAGCTCTCCTGAAAGACAAATCAAAAATAAAGATATTTCAGTCTTGAAAAAAAATATAGGGCCTACTAGAAATAAGATATAACTAACGCATATGCAGTGCTCAAATTATAATTCACAAGTCTTGTGAATTGTGGGCATTTCACTTCAGATGTAAAATCTAAATGTACGTCTGACATATTATTATTATTATTATTATTATTATTATTATTATTATTATTATTATTAATTTTATTTTTTTGTAAACAGACACATATTTCACCCTAATTCCAGTGAGTGGTTCATGGGTTTTTAAACTGTCGTTTGTTAGTAAATGTTTTTATTCAAACTTAATCAGAACACAGCAATAGTATAAGTACATTTGTATTACATGTATTCACGATTGATACATGTATGAAGAAAGCAGTAATCTTGTTTTGATAAAGTGTACTAATCAAAAATAAATGCAATTATTTTCTTTTGATAAAGAGTGCTTATCAAAAATGCAATAAGTACAACTACAAGAAAAATGTACTATTGTTTAGAGTGCTTCTCAGACATGCTCCATTACACCAGAAAAACCATTAGTGGGTACGATTGAGCACCAGCTCCATCCAGGGAAAACATATCCAGTGAAATAAGGTACTTATAAATCAACCATCAGGGAGAGAGAAATTACATATCAACCATTAAGTGGAATGCAATGGAAATTTGAAGAAAAGTTAAATGACAGTCACAGCACTGACACTTAATTCTTGATGGACTTTGGATAATGATGTGAGGGAAGGGACAAAAAAATAGACCTGCAACTTTTGCCCTCCCCCCTCCCCCCCCAAAAAAAAAAAAATAAATAAATAAAAAAATCTGCTTTAATGTACAAATGATGTGCCTTAAAGTACTTGAGAGGAGCCTATACGTTTTATCTGAGTTTGCATTCACAATCAACAGAAATGCCAATAAAAAACTTCTTGCTGGCATTTTGAGATTGTTCATTGGTGCTAAATCATGTTCTGTATGCGTAGGTATTGGACAGAGACAATTCTCAAAGGCTATTTGTTAGTTAATGTTCATAAATACTGCACAGTCTATCCTGCATTGCTTTTCATTAAATACGATCATTTATTATTTTTGACTTGCTGCAGGTCTTGAGCATGTCTGCATGAATTTTTAGGGAACCTAAAGGAAAAATAATGGAATGTGTCCCTCTCCTGAGGACATCACAATATAATGCCATATGCTCCCTACTGTATTTGAAACAAGTCTTGCATATAGCACACAAAATACTAATCAAACTATTTAGGTTATATAATATTCATATTTTCAAATCCATTTATCACTCCTTGTCTCAAATTGGTCAGTTATATTCTCTCTATGAAAATATCAAATCTTTAAAGTCTTTGAATCATTTGGTACCCAATATACAGAGAACATAAACAGCGTCATAGACACCTCACGCACAAAATCATATAAGAGTACCCTAGATAAGGCACTGTAACAAAGTAAAAACATCATTCCTATTGAAGGCAAATCAATATCTAGATTCCCTGCGGCTTATGCTTCATTACACAATTATCTCAGCCATCTGTTCTGGGAACTGAGGTTGTTCAGAGATAGGTTAATGTATGTATATATGCCAGTATTGATTCTGGGTTTGCTACAAAGATCAATAAAACACAGCTTCCAGACACGCGCAAAGAGAAATTACATCAAGAACAAAGACATTAACTTCAGTCAGGTCCGAGATTAGATCCTGATGTGATCTAGGATATTTTTTGTCTTTGAACTCTATCTGTTCAGTGTGACAGACAGACACGAAGAGGATGAGAGACTTATTACTGCTACTAAAATAGAGAAAACCCAAGACAGCATTATTATTGTGAGCTTTTTTCAGAGGTGACTTCAAGAGTTCTTCCATTAACAAAAACAATAACAACAGTTATTTGGATTTTATATTTACATAACTGAACAACACTGGGGGAAATGGAATCTGGAAATATGTGTGTTATATATCTTTTGTTCAGTTTAAGCAGTATTTCCCAGATATTTTGCTTTCAAGACAGATATCCAATACCAAGGGGCAAGTTTGTTCCAGAATCCCCTCTGAAAGATGATGGGTTGACAATATTAGACTGTGGCCTGACAGTCACAGAGTTGTCAGCCATGAAGATGGAAAAGTACATCTTTATTGATAGAGCAGACATTATCTACTTAACCCTAAACTTTCCCCCAGGGACTAAAATGGACACGGATGTTTCCATTATGGTGGAGCTGAACAAGTGGATCTGGGTGGAAAATCAATCTGGGAAGCCAATGCTGGAGATGGACTTCAGGTTTGCAGCATATTCTCTGAATACTTTATCTTTGCATACTAAAAATTTGGAACTGGACATTACATTGCACCCACCATTGTGTCTGAATACACTCAAACTTGAACATAAGATTTTACTCATCAAAACAACAGTCAGAGGTATATTAGGGAAAAATTCTACCATCAAGTCATCCCTGTGTTATTCCCGCCTCGCCCCATATCAGCAGGCAGCAGATAGTTTCTACTTCCAGCACAAATGCTGTGACTTGGCCCAGCAAGACAAATATGACAGTGTAAATATCACCCACTCTGGTTTTGGCTACTGCGAGTACCTGTTGTTAGAAATAGGTGGGTTGTATATGACACTGCTGTACACCCTGATATTCCTGGTGAGCCCACTGGCCATCAGCCTGCTTCCCACAGAGGAACAGGTGTACACTGTGAACAGACTTGGGAGGATCGCTAACCTGAGAGAACCCTGCTACAAATATAAAAGAATGGACTCTGTGGGACATAACATGAAGGGTAAATGTGTCCCCAAAGAGTTGATATGTGGAAGACCAATGAGTGTAACTTTAGAAAGTCCACAGAGTCCTCCAGTTCTGCAAAGCAATGGTGTTGAGGGCACTGAAGTTGCAGGTGTGGCTGCAGATGTTTTGACAGATCAAAATTGTCCAGGACAAAATGATGGCGTAAGGCAGCAAGACCAAGAGCCCATACATCAAAATGACCAGCTGCAAGTACTCCCGAGGCAGAAACACGTCAGGTTGTCCATAGAAGGTGAAGACACCACATTGCCCCCTGGTGACCAAGATGTCTGCCCGAGTTCTATGGGGAGTACGACAACCCAGCACCACATTTGCTTAACACTAGAGGAGCCCCTGCATAGTGAGAGGATTGGTAACAGGTCCACTGACGCCTCACCAACTGATCAAATGACAAAATCATCAAACTGCCATGTCAAGAAAAGAAACACTGTTGTCATTCTCAGCAATGCTGATGAAGCCGTCACCATCACTGAAGATGTAGCTGTGGAGGAGAGTGATAATCTTCAAAATCAAACTCTGGACAGAGCTGCTGGAGCTCAGAATCAGCATCATCTGGCAAGAAATGATGAGCAGCCTGAGGAAGAGCAATGTGGGTGCCCAAGCCACTATATTCCCCTGAACTCCTCCACCCCAGTCCGCATCTCTCATCCATTCAGTTACCTCTTTCTGATGCATGTAAGAAGTAGCTGGGTTTGTCGCCTTAGGAGGCTGGTGTTTTTCCTGGTGATATACCCCAGTGTTGTGTACGCTGTCATTGCAGTGGATTTCCTAATGTATCACAGTGATATCAAACTGAGGGAAAAATTAGAAACTAATCTCAGCATCTTTGGAAAGATAGCAGATTTTGACTATTTTGATCATTACTTAAATGCCAACTCCTACACTGAGCCATCTTTCATGGTTGGGCTTCTCTATCTTGTGATGTATGTTATAATGTCATTCTTCAGTGCCATAGAAGGCAGTCTTACATCAATGGTGGATCAACTGATGGTGAACAACAAACACCTTGGTGTGCTGCGGCTTCCTGACTGCTTACACATACCGGAGAGGGAGCTTCACACTATAGAGAAAATGTATCACAAAATGGCATTTCGTTTATCACTCATTGCAGATCCAAGATTCTGGAAATTCTGGGTTTTGGAAATCAAGGAGATCTTGTTTAGCTGTTCAGGTAAATCCACCAAAGAAATTTTGGTCAAACCATTCAAATTATTGATGTGTTTTGTGTCCCTGGCATTCTTGTTTCCTCTGGTCAACTGTCTCCCCTGGGAATACTTAGTAACCATGGTAACAGACCAGGCAGAGGCTAACAGGCTGATCAGCTACTGTAAAACTAGATACAAGAACTTTGGAAAAGGATTCCTATTTCTTATCGGTGGAAGCATCACTGTGCTGGGTCTTATGTTTGCTCACCTGATATTCATAAAAACATGCCAGAAACTAACCCTGGTTGTTCTGTACACCATAAAAGGCATTGTGAAATACTATGCTGATATACTTCCCATCCTGACCATCATTTTGGTAGGTGCCTACTATGTCTTCAGTACCTTCTACAAACTAGATGAAAAATACAGGTCAGTCAAAAAGATGATATTTGAGGAATGTGAGAAAGAATGGGAAAATCAAAGAATTAAGGCAGAAGAAGCAAACAAACCACCCCTAGCTCAGTCCCTGGTAGTGTATAGAAAAGATGGTATTCCCATGATTCCCAGAGCTCTGTATAAAATCATAATTGACAAACATGTGCCTGTGCGTGAAGCAGAACTCCCTGCCCTAGCTAAACTGATACTGATAGCTTTATTTCTCTCATATGTGGCTGAAATTGTGGATGTTTTCAGTATTCACAACATCACTGGGTTGGGACATGCGGTGGCCACATTTTTTGCTGCTACCCTGCCAAAGCTGCTCGATTTCCTACACTCTAAGAGTAGTATTGAAGAAGAGTGTCTAAAACACAAAATAAGAGCCACAATTAAAGATTACTATCAAACAAATCTTGTCATCACTGAAGAAGAACTACTGAACCACACGAATAACAATATCCTCCTTGACAATGAAGGGTTTCCCAGGGAAACGTTTGTGTAATTGTCTGCCTAGGTGATATGGTTTCTGGCCAGCAGATTTTATGCCATAAAATGTTAAACATGTTTTCCAGAGTGAACTATACATGTACAAGGCACAACATATAAAACTGCACATTAAGTATTTCATATTAATTTGAAAAGAATTAAAATCCAATCACGAACATGTCTTCAATTTTACTTCAATGATTCAGGCTAAAATTCACAAAAGATGATGAAATAATTTGCTGTGTATGTGACATGAGTCAACTGTTGGCAAAAAAACAGTTCACTCTATTTAATTCAGCATAAAAGCCACTTCAAGCTACTGAATTATGAATAGTCACTTACAAGTCAAGATCATCGAATTGTGAAAAAGTATGAATCACTACATCAATATTTTACATGCTATTAGTTGGCTTTAGATTTGATATCTTTACATCTATGAGTTGTCATCAGATCATACGCACTATGCACATCCATAAAAGTGCAACCAAATGTGAAGCTGTGGTTAAAGCTTTGCTCAATTGTTACTTGAGTTAATGAGTACAATTTCATGTACAAATTTGACTGTGTATCTAAATAAACATTAGTTCATTTGCTTCTATCTCTGTATTTTTTTTTTTTTTGCAAGTTTACTCATGGAGTAATTTTGTATGAGAGCATGTCTAATGGCAGGAATATTTTTAGAAATGCTTGCATAAACAATCTTACATCTAAAGATGTGGCATCCTAGGTTTAAAAGATAAAACTATTAGATAGAATAACTAAGGTATACATAAATGTTTAAATGCTAAAACTTTAAAATCATAGTGCCACTAAATTTAATGAATGCACCACTGACATACATCTTTAGGAAAAGTATTCAATGTGTGATGGAGATTTCAAATAAATGATTTATCAAAATAAGTAAATAAATAAATTTTGAAAAACGATAAAATGATTTTTTTAAAAAAACTTACATCCTCTATCTTCTTGGTTTCCTGTACAGCTCTCACATATGCATAATAAAGATAAAACAGCACTCTCCCCTCTGTCACTGTCCTGTCAGGTTCTCCAGTCTTGCTTGTCTTTACTATGTGCTTATCTGGCTCTTCGAAAACTAGTCGTTCAAATAAACACTAAAAACAAAGATAATGAATAACAAAGCTGATTACATTTAGCAGGTGTAAAAATTGCAGATATATTAAGGAATCTCTGGTGAACTATTTACCATTAAATCAGGTAATGGAAGGTTTGTAGTCAGCAATGTCTTAAGTGTTTTTTTTTCTCTGAAAAAGTGGACATTTTCCCCATCAATGACAATACAAAGGTAATCCCCTGACAATATATGATAAGATAATAAAATGTCATCCCAAGCAAATTCCAATGAACTTACCTTTTTTAAAATACACACAATCAACAAGATATTTCCAATAAACTCCCTCAAAACAAAACAAGAAAGCAAATTTAATCAAATCAACCATACAGTAAACACTGGCAGGCTTTATCAATTTCCCCACTTTGTTTATTTCAAAACACTGCGCTTTCCCTGCATGTGCATGTGATGAATATTTCTCCTATGAAGAATGCACAGACCTGACATGTGTGGCACCAACATAAATATGCATACATATACACAAATAGTGTTCACTTACAGTTTCTAAAATCTCTAAATCTAACCAGTCTTGTCCTCCCAGTGTTAATTGAAACTCTGCCATGAAAACTGCCTTTGCAGGTCTGAACTTGTCTGATGTGCATGCTGGAGTAACAAACCAACATGACATGATATTACTGAGTAAACTAATCTGTAAATGTTTTTGCTGACAATAATCAAAGTAGTTTTTTTAGATATACTCACTATGAATGCATGCATTTTTACACCTAATAAAGCAATATTTATGATCTAATATCTTATTAACGTGCACAATACTTCATAAATTATTTACAATCCATGAGTTAATAGTAACAATGTAACATTATGTATAAACATAGGTGAAATAATTTACAATGTTTTTCAAAACTAAAAATAAAAAGCCTTAAAACAAACTTACTTTGGTCTAAAGTAATTAAGAATATTCTTTCAATGAGGTTATTAAGGTGGACTACTTCCTCAGCTTTCCCTTGGTCACTGAAAATGGACTCACTTATGTCTTGATCAGAAGTAGCTAAAAAGAAATGAAAACATTCCATTTAATGCATAACTACTGCAAATTTAATTATGATATACCAATACCATAAAGAAAGAAAAGCTGCAGCAATGGGATGAACACAATGAGGTAATCTCACCTAACGCATCCTTGACTCCAGCTGCAAATTGCTGAGCATCTAACACTGATGGAAAGAGGGCTGTAAATGGGTTGTTCTTCAAGTCTGGCCCACTCATTCTGCTCATCTAATAAAATTAAAAATGCATTATTGTAATATGTAATTAACTTAGATTGCAGTAGGCATCACAGACACTAGAAATGTACAATAATCACATTAAAATGGAAAAATTCACATACATAGTAACATGTACAGTTGTATCAGCTTTTATTTCATTATTTTTAGATGACTTGGTGTAATTCCTTAATGGATATTAGTTAAACATTTAGATCATGCTATTTCACCTGGCAAATACTAGTAGAAAGTCAACTTAAGAGTAATGTGCTCTGTAATACACACTACATGCTAAAAAAAATAATTAAATTGATAAAATATGAAAATACAAAGATTAAATGAGTAATCGACTCCTTGTCCAGAGTAAAAAAGGTTTAAGCATAACAAAATATGTAATATAACATAATGAGATGGAATATTTAAAAAAAATAATTAACTGTTAACTGGTCTAAAGTAATTAGTCATGGTTTAGTATGGTTGTTTGACGTTAAATACCAGTAAACCCTATAAATATGGCAGATAACCCTCCCCCCTTCCCCCTTCAACAAACTCTGCCTCAGTTATAGGATTTAAATTACTCGATTTTATTCACCTTACCTAGCTTCATTTCTTTATTTTGGGCCTTTACTTACTCTCACCCTCTCTCTCACTCTCTCTCACTCAAGCACACACACACACACACACACACACACACACACACACACACACACACACACACACACACAGAGAGAGAGACACACACACAGTGACACATGCACTAAATTAAATAGAGCTATAGGACTTTCATTTTTAAGTGAAGACTTCCAAGAAAAAAATTGGTGATATTGAACGCTCCGATTTTTCAGTAAAATACATCTGCCAGTTTACATGATATGACAGTGGATATCACTTACCTTAGACAATACAAAACCAAATTTACATCATTAAATTCACTTTAGCTACCTAATCTACAACACGTCGATTTTAGCCTAGCCACAGCCTGCAAATATCCACTTCCAACTTCCGGGAAATAGTCCTTGTGATAAGTGCTAAATTAAAGCAAAATAATACACTAATTACCACCTAGGCTGCCTTTATAAGTTTTCTTATGCTTACAGTATATTTTGCTGTTATAAACTCAAACTGAACGCGTTATACCTGGGACATTAATGATATTTTATTCCGCACTGCAGCTCTTTTGCATTCGAAGACCACAATTTGCCAAGACGGCGGAAATTTTGTGGCAACTTATTTTCGTATTGAGAAATGAATGCTTTTTCTGCTAGCTTAAAAGAACATATCCGAGATCTATACTTCATATGATTATGGAGGACGTTCCTGACAGTCAATTCAACCCGTGGGTCGATGATGATAAGGCGCTAGGTACAATAAGCAGCGTTTTGAAAATTGCCGAGAGAACTGGCCACATCAAAGGCTTGAAAGTAAGGCTCTGTTCTCACAACTTTTAGATCGATCTATCACCGCGGGGAGTCTCACTAGATTACTGTCAGATAATCCCCCTTAAGTGTCCGTCCCCGCCTACTACAAGCTTTAAGGGGTAATTAACTTTCGTGTCCGCCCGGCTGACAGCTATTTAGCGTGAACCCCCAGGGAGTTAGGTCGATCCAATGTAGGTCGATCTAATCTATGAGAATGGGGTGTAAGGCGACTTATTGCCCCAGTTTTCGGCCTTACGTGCTACGTAAATGAGATCTCATAACAACTGTGTGTTAGAAACTCTGGAGACCATAAATACCCACAGTCTTGTGAATTACCTTGTTGTATATCATTGTAATTTAAGTAATTTTGTATCGGTTCACGCGCCAGTTTGATAACGTTTAAAGGATTTTCATGCCAAAATTAATTTTACGGGATATTTCCACGTTTTGGAAATCCTCCACTGTCATATTTATGTCCTTGAAAGCTTCTTTTATTTCCCAATTCAGGCTCTAAAGACAATAATAACATTTTACATAGAAGTTTATCCTTGGAAGTAAATAGACTTCCATGGTTTATCTGAAGCATGCTGTACTGCCATATTTATAACTTCTCAGTCTCTTAGGCAGCATTACCAGTATGCATTGTCTGTATTATACATGGCACAGTTATAGTTATAGTTATTCTACCCTATGCACGAGTGTCAGTAAGTAAGTAAGGCTTACCAAGTGACATTTAATATCATTTGTTTTTATTGCAGGATGCTTGCATCCCTGATGATGATGTATCCAGGAGGAGACTCTACTCAGAAGTTTCTTCTCTTAAATTTATCACCTTGCTGAGAGAAATTTCAAAAACCCAGAAACAGCTGGATAAGGTAAACTTGAAGTAAAATTTTCTATATTTGTGCAATTTGGAAATATGCATTCACTTCTTTCAAAGCTTCATGCAGACACAAGCTATTTATTTATTTTTATAAATTGCTTCTTTTCATTCTAGGCTAATCTAGAAATTCAATGTCGGTTTCAAGATAAAGAAACTAGAGATGTTACACACATGGACACACTTGGTAGGTACACAAATTATACAGAGTTCTTGCATCGAAGGTAATTGTGATATTTCTGTATAACATGAACCTTCTTGGACTATAATAATAATTGTGACTGAAGCACTTATGACTGTTATTATTTTAGGGTTTAAAAGTATAATTGTTTTCATAGTCTAGTTGACATGTTTTGGTATTGTAGAGAAGAGGTCTGCAGACATCACCAAGCTGTGCACTCATCTCCAGTCCATTGTCAACAATAAAAGTCATTTAATAGGAAGACTACAGCAGCCATTTGTTGGGGATTACCTTAAAATTGAAGCAACGTATCACAGGTTAGTTCTTATTAGAACTGACAGTACTCATGGTTTTAGTCCCAACCTGTCTCTTCTGTCTCCTGCTGCTGCAAGTCATGTCAGCGTTTACAATACTCGTTTCCCTCCTAAAGACTACAAGGACCTAATCTCTTGGAATTAGGTTATGTATAATCTGAACTGGAACCCCCTGGAAGAGATACACCTGTAGTTGCTCTTTAACTTGAAAAGGAAATCATATATCTTCACTTTTTGATCTGTACCTTTTTTTACCAAATTTTACAATTCGTACTGTGTATTTTGTTGTCCATGCTATGTCATTTCATATTGATATTTTAGGTATGTTAGCCAGGTGTTTCCTATGCTGGCTCCCATACTGGCAGAGTTGACCAATCAACTGGACAACATAGAATGGGCAAAGAAAGTAGACATTGGAGATGGACAGCTGGTCAGTAACTGTTTTGTTCTTATTTCTTCTGTTGGACCATATTTCGATTATGTTGATCAGATTTTGCTATACCATAACCAGTGATAATTAATGTAACCATTTTCTTATACTAGTGAACACTATTGATGATTAAAGAAAATTAAAGGCATTCTTAGTTGAAAATTATTGTGATATTGTGTATCCAAATGTAATCCCATACTGTTTGGTTTTATTTTTAGGAGACTGTCCTTACAGATATATCCTCTGCCTTGGCATCCTTACAGACAAGTTTCCAGTCAGTTTGTCAACTAAGAGACTCTATCAGCCACCTACACTCACAAAGCATGGCAGATGACTCTTGACCAGTTATAAGTTTAGTTTTCAGTCTTTCAGCTACTACAAATTTCTCTGTTGAGTCACCCAACCGAGAACGCTGAAACTGTTCTAAAAATTCATTTAAGAAATATTTTTCCAGTACTGTTGGGTGGTTGTTGTGAAAACTAATATGAACTGGAACTACCAAGGGGAGCACCTCTGCATACTGAGAGCAGAATTTATTTCTTCAGACTGTTATGCTGACAAGCACTGAAACATGCTCTGTAAATAAGTTTATAAAATGTATATTTTGTCCATAAAAGGGTTGATCTTGAATCAATAATAATTTGAAGTGGTACCATAATATTTTCTGATCCTGTGTGTTTGTTTTCAAGTTGTCTTCAGTAATATATATACTGACAGTCAATGAAAACGCATTTGTTTATCAAATATTTGAAGTTCCTTTGGAACATTAAGAAAATAAGTTTTTGTGTGAAATATGACCCATTATTCAGTCAAACAAGGTGACTCTTATGACCAAACAAGTGCTTTTTTACTTGTTTTTATGGTTGGAATTGATTCTCGGTAAAAAAGTACAAGAGGTTTTCTGATGCATTTTCATTGACTGTCAGTATATGTTACTGTGGTAGCAGAAACCTGTGAGGCCAACATGGATCATTTTTCTCCATGATTGAGAGAGATCAAATTGCCATTACCTGATATTGGGAGCGCCTGGATTTCAAGAGACACTCCCGACAACATAATGATGTAATTAGAGACAATTAACTGTTGGTGCACAAGCAGCACACGGGCTTGCAGCACAGAATCTGCGTAAGATCATAGTGATAAAGGAAACTTGTATAAAAGCCACTTTTTGTATTGATTTGGGGGGGGGGTCAGTTGCCTTATAAATTAGCGTTACGTTGATTTATCCTTGTGGTTGACTTGGTTTCTGTCGCACCCACTTACGTGAAGTTTTAGACCAAAGAATCTTGGATCGATCGTGAGAGTAAAAGGTTACTTACGTAAGTGAGCTAAGTGAACGATAGTGATTGAAAACTTCCTTCGGTTTATTACATTCAGTACAAATAGCAGGCTATAAATCCAAACTTAACATTTTTCCTCTCAGCTAAGATAATTGGTGTGGACAAGAAATATATTAAAAAATTTTTAGTTGATTGTTTTATCAGCTGTGACCAGGACTCAATCATGCTTTCTTTACAATGCGAGTTAAGGAGCATTTACTACATCAGGGAGCAGTTTTATCAACACTGGATAGCACTATCCCACGGATAACACTGGATAATTGTTTTCCTCTAGACAGTTATGTGGATAGTGCTAGCCCATCATGATCAGCTATCTTCAACTAACGGATAGTAATATCAGATAAGAAAAATAAATATGTAGAGTTTTAAAAAAACATTATTTTGCCCACAGAATAACTGATCAGAGGATAACAATTCCATCCACTGGATAGTGTTGAAGAAAGTGGGGCATGGCAGGTTTGCAGGAATATGTGACTTAATAATTCCATCAGTAAACTTGGTAGGTATGACATGTTGGTTTATACACAGTGCACATTTGAACAAATAACTTGCTTCATTTCTAGGAAGAACATTTTATTTGACTGGCAATGTTAGATGAAAAGTCATATTTCACTCAGGTATGAAAGAAACACCAACAGCGAGTAAAATGAAGTAACCAATTTGGCGAACTTAAGAAATGGATGCCTTTGGCACATGCAAGAACCATTCTGTTACAACTTGTGTCTTTTCTTGAAATTTCTTCCAAGCTGGTTGCTGAGCTGTCTAAAACAAAATTTCTGATGGCAAGTTTCAGATTTTACTTACTAAATGTTTGTTGCGCTTTACATACTTTAGAAATTGTGCCCTTGGAATATAAAGACAAGCATTTCTTAACAGTTACAATTATAGCAATATTTTAGCTGACAATTTGCAGTTGCATATATTATAGATGAATTAAATGATGATGTATGAGCGATCTACCTTACATATGAGTATGTTAATGAAGCAAGCATGGCACAACAAGATATGCTTTGGGTACATAAATGTATGAAATATCTTTTACTGGCATCACAATTCAAGTAGTTCCTTTTAATAGTACTACATGTACATATTACTCGTTACTTCTTACTACCCACATCTAAAATAATAAAACTGAGGATGGAAGCTTTTTAAACACACACTATATTCAAAAAATTATTTTTTTGTTTGCAGGGAGTCCTTGAAAAAATGTTGCCCAACATTATGTGACTCCTGTGATTATTTGTGTCACAAAAAAGAATCTGAACTATTCTTGTATACTATATTCTTTAAAGAGGCAACTTCACACCAAGGTGGCGAGTAATGCATGTCCCTGTCCAAGTTATGTAATGCAAGTCCAGCATGGCCTATGACTTACTCCAGATGCCCAGGTGAGTGATTACATCCAACCCCACAGTTATCCCCACCATTTAAGGGGTGGGTAGGGGCAGGGTAGTTACTTAATAGCAGACGATATATTAGGTGAGTTTCGAATTCTACAGGGGCCTAACTTAAATTTTGTATACTGTTTTAGAGGCCCCTGATATAGTAGAAGGTAGTAATGATCTGACATGACACTAGCCAAGTTTTATCTAAATAACTATAATTATCATCAGAAACTTGTTAGTTTTTCCGAAAATTTAACTGATAAATCCACTATGCAGCAAGTATATATGTGAAGGCTTTGAAATTGTATTTCCACACGGTGTAACTAAATCCTTTAGTAAACATAACTGCCTTTGCCAGGGACAATATTTTACAATATGTCATTCTTTCAACAATGTAATGAAGATGACAACTGCCATTTAATAGGTTTCCCTGGTATGTATTTTCAGGATACATTTAAGGGCATTTCATAATAACTATGAGCCTCTGTGGGAATCCTACTCTTACATGTACTCCTTCAAAAGTTCATATCCATTATCCTTTGCAAACTCCCAGCACCGGATTTTTTTTCTTTTTCCTTTGAATGTCTGAATAACCTCTAGAGAAAGAAGCAGACTTGTTGCCAACCTATAACATCAGTGCTTAACATTCTCGCTGTACCTTGACACACTGAAAATAATTCAAGCCTGTGCACCAGCATTTTGTACTGTTACAATATATAACTCCAAGTGCAGAGTATTGGGGAATGATCAGACGTGGACCAGAATCCTATACAGCCAGTGGAGTGCAAATCCTCAATCATTTTTTTTTTACAGAAACTGGTGAAAAGCACCACACAGGTTGTGTAACCATAAGAGGGTTGTGTAACCATACATGGATAGCATAACTTGTTAAACCCTTCTTGTTCACCTTTAGTTTAATTGCATCAGGTATGGTAAAAGTTATAAGGAAGCTTGTCATCATCCACATTCCTACAAATAAGTAAGTTTGTGTATAGGAGAAAACATTAAGGACTCTGGTTCTTTTTGTCCTTGCACGAAGATTCCCACCCTTGTTCTTTGTCAGTGAATAATATATCTTGCAAGCCCCGTAGCCCTGCCACCAATAACAATTGACACAAGCAAAGTCTTCATTTCACTATATCTTTTGTGTGATAAATTGATAATGTTTTTTTTTTTTATTATATTATCATCACGTCCAGATTATCATGATAATTACTTTTTGTAAGTTCATTTGTATTTTTCATCCAAATTCTTCTCTTTCACCAACCCATACATCCATTTTGAGGGATTTGGTCTCATTTAGTCTTCATCCTGGGTTTTTCTGTACCTTAAAACACATATGGAGGCTCCAGCCTAGAATTTTTAGTTGTACTGCAGCCTAGAAAATATATGTTTGGCATATCGGCTGCACTGAAGTTGCATCAACATGACTGTTCCCCTTTTTGTGGGGTTCTTAAAGAGGTGGACACCAATAATTAACATTCTTATTTCTTCATAAAACTGTTTCCATTTCTAAATGATCAATAGGAGGGTCTGACCGTACCCCAGAGTACTGTCTTCCACCAAGATGGCGAGTTTTATTTTTGGGATCCACTGCATTGTACGGTGGTGGAGGGGTTTTAGATCTGTAAGGCTGAGGACTAGGGGTTGCACTCTTATCCTTGTCCTTTTTCTTAGACTTCCAAAAGGAAGGACTAGTCTTAGGCTTATGTTCTTGCTCAGGTGTTGAGCTTGGCCTAGAGGCTGGCACAATATGTGTTTTGTCATTAGCGAGAGGGAACTCCTTGTTTTCTTTATGTACATCATAGGATGGTTTGTCTTGTGAGGCCTGTTGTTTGAAATTTTTCCTTTTTCTTGGCATATTGCATACATCTGGTTCTTCCCTGAAAGTGATGGCCTTTGGCCTGTTATCCCTCCACACTGCTTTTTCTTGAATCTCAAAGCCATGTGTTCTAAAATGAGAAGGTAAAATAGGCAATAAAACCATCAAAACAGTTCAACAAATCCTGATCATGTCAAGAGTGCTCTTATTATGTTTTGAGTTTTGCTGACAGAATGCATTAAATTTTTTTGTTATAAATCTCAAACCTTGGAAAAATGTTGAAAAATTCCCACCACACATACAGTTTTTGTACAAATGTATAACCAACACATTTCTCCCTCAAATACCATCAAACATTCCAATTACAAAACAGCTTTTTAAAAGTTTTCAAGCTCGGTGTTACCTCAGTCTCATGTGCAACCTTTCTATCTTGAGGAGGGCCAGATCAAGCTCATGTTGAACCTTCCATCGCTGTGTCTCACAGATGGGGTTCTTGCATTTGTAGTTCTTTGTCAGATCTAGGGTTTCCATCACAGACTGCTCAAATGTCAAGGACTTGCCCATACTCTGAAATTTGGGGCAATCAAAACAATCCGGAGTTTGGTATTTAATGCTTGTATTGGCTTTTAAATTCAGTATTTGTATGCAAGTAAAATTTCATATGTCTATTTGAATAAAATATATGAACCAATGCATATAAAAGTTAATTGCAGCAGGCTTANATTCCTTTTAATAGTACTATATGTACATATTACTCGTTATTTCTTACTATCCACATCTAAAAGAATAAAACTGAGGATGGAAGCTTTTTAAACACACACTATATTCAAAAAATTATTTTTTTGTTTGCAGGGAGTCCTTGAAAAAATGTTGCCCAATATTATGTGACTCCTGTGGTTATTTGTGGCACAAAAAAGAATCTGAACTATTCTTGTATACTATATTCTTTAAAGAGGCAACTTCACACCAAGGTGTCGAGTAATATGCATGTCCCTGTCCATGTTATGTAATACAAGTCCAGCATGGCCTATGACTTACTCCAGATGCCCAGGTGAGTGATTACATCCAACCCCACAGTTATCCCCACCGTTTAAGGGGTGGGTAGGGGCAGGGTAGATACTTAATAGCAGACGATATATTAGGTGAGTTCCTACAGGGGCCTAACTTAAATTTTGTATACTATTTTAGAGGCCCCTGATATAGTAGAAGGTAGTAATGATCTGACATGACACTAGCCAAGTTTTATCTAAATAACTATAATTATCATCAGAAACTTGTTAGTTTTCCGGAAAATTTAACTGATGAATCCACTATGCAGCAAGTATATATGTGAAGGGTTTGAAATTGTATTTCCACACGGTGTAACTCAATCCTATAGTAAACATAACTGCCTTTGCCAGGGACAATATTTTACAATATGTCATTCTTTCAACAATGTAATGAAGATGACAACTGCCATTTAATAGGTTTCCCTGGTATGTATTTTCAGGATACATTTAAGGGCATTTCATAATAACTATGAGCCTCTGTGGGAATCCTACTCTTACATGTACTCCTTCAAAAGTTCATATCCATTATCCTTTGCAAACTCCCAGCACCCAATTTTTTTCTTTTTCCTTTGAATGTCTGAATAACCTCTAGAGAAAGAAGCAGACTTGTTGCCAACCTATAACATCACTGCTTAACATTCTTGCTGTACCTTGACACACTGAAAATAATTCAAGCCTGTGCACCAGCATTTTGTACTGTTACAATATATAACTCCAAGTGCAGAGTATTGGGGAATGATCAGACATGGACCAGAATCCTATACAGCCAGTGGAGTGCAAATCCTCAATCATTTTTTTTTTTTACAGAAACTGGTGAAAAGCACCACACAGGTTGTGTAACCATAAGAGGGTTGTGTAACCATATATGGATAGCATAACTTGTTAAACCCTTCTTGTTCACCTTTAGTTTAATTGCATCAGGTATGGTAAAAGTTTTAAGAAAGCTTGTCATCATCCACATTCCTACAAATAAGTAAGTTTGTGTATAGGAGAAAACATTAAGGACTCTGGTTCTTTTTGTCCTTGCACGAAGATTCCCACCCTTGTTCTTTGTCAGTGAATAATATATCTTGTAAGCCCCGTAGCCCTGCCACCAATAACAATTGACACAAGCAAAGTCTTCATTTCACTATATCTTTTGTGTGATAAATTGATAATGTTTTTGTTTTTTTAAAATTATATTATCATCACGTCCAGATTATCATGATAATTACTTTTTGTAAATTCATTTGTATTTTTCATCCAAATTCTTCTCTTTCACCAACCCATACATCCATTTTGAGGGATTTGGTCTCATTTAGTCTTCATCCTGGGTTTTTCTGTACCTTAAAACACATATGGAGGCTCCAGCCTAGAATTTTTAGTTGTACTGCAGCCTAGAAAATATATGCTTGGCATATCGGCTGCACTGAAGTTGCATCAACATGACTGTTGCCCTTTTTGTGGGGTTCTTTAAGAGGTGGACACCAATAATTAACATTCTTATTTCTTCATAAAACTGTTTCCATTTCTAAATGATCAATAGGAGGGTCTGACCGTACCCCAGAGTACTGTCTTCCACCAAGATGGCGAGTTTTATTTTTGGGATCCACTGCATTGTACGGTGGTGGAGGGGTTTTAGATCTGTAAGGCTGAGGACTAGGGGTTGCACTCTTATCCTTGTCCTTTTTCTTAGACTTCCAAAAGGAAGGACTAGTCTTAGGCTTATGTTCTTGCTCAGGTGTTGAGCTTGGCCTAGAGGCTGGCACAATATGTGTTTTGTCATTAGCGAGAGGGAACTCCTTGTTTTCTTTATGTACATCATAGGATGGTTTGTCTTGTGAGGCCTGTTGTTTGAAATTTTTCCTTTTTCTTGGCATATTGCATACATCTGGTTCTTCCCTGAAAGTGATGGCCTTTGGCCTGTTATCCCTCCACACTGCCTTTTCTTGAATCTCAAAGCCATGTGTTCTAAAATGAGAAGGTAAAATAGGCAATAAAACTATCAAAACAGTTCAACAAATCCTGATCATGTCAAGAGTGCTCTTATTATGTTTTGAGTTTTGCTGACAGAATGCATTAAATTTTTATNAAAAATTTCAAGTACACATACAGTTTTGTACAAATGTATAACCAACACATTTCTCCCTCAAATATACCATCAAACATTCCAATTCCAAAACAGCTTTTTAAAAGTTTTCAAGCTCGGTGTTACCTCAGTCTCATGTGCAACCTTTCTATCTTGAGGAGGGCAAGATCAAGCTCATGTTGAACCTTCCATCGCTGTGTCTCACAGATGGGGTTCTTGCATTTGTAATTCTTTGTCAGATCTAGGGTTTCCATCACAGACTGCTCAAATGTCAAGGACTTGCCCATACTCTGAAATTTGGGGCAATCAAAACAATCCGGAGTTTGGTATTTAATGCTTGTATTGGCTTTTAAATTCAGTATTTGTATGCAAGTAAAATTTCATATGTCTATTTGAATAAAATATATGAACCAATGCATATAAAAGTTAATTGCAGCAGGCTTAAACATTATTGCTATTTGTAACATATGATAAAATATGACATAGAACCATGCAAAGTTGTAAGGTTTTATCAAATATGTTCTAGCCATCATTTTACTACTCAAAATGACTAATTTCAAAAATGTTTGCATGAGAAATGATCACTGAAATTTATCAGCTTACAAGACTTATCAATCCACAGCATCCACACTTGTCCCACTTTCTTAATTTTGGTCGGAAGCATTTAAAGTAGACATGTTCCATCAATAGAAGTAATGCTCCTAGCAAAATACCCCCAGCTAGGAGAATGTATGCACTGGTAAAGTTGACTATTTTTAATGGATGACTGGAGACTCCCCTTTGATTGTTCTTCTTACAAGCTCCAGCAAGCCAATATTTTTGTAGGCGCTCTAAATCACCTGGAAATATTTCACAATATTTTTAGCTTGGATAGTTTTGAATGCTTTTCTGTTATAGATAGATATTTGTGGTAGGTTAAGCATCTTTTTCATAAATCTGAAAACCATGTGTTTGAAATATCTCATATAAAAGCATTTTTAATATTATAATTGTTACACGAAGTTTATCTTTGACCCTGAAAAAATATCAATTTTTCACATATACAGTTAAGTTTTGTTTGAGAAAAGTTAGCATTTCACCACCCACAGAAAGTTAATTTTTGAGCCTGCCTTTTCATAGGTATTAATTCTTGAGAAGAACTTTTTAGTAACTATAACTTCATTTTTTAAGGAGCAAATACAATGTCTCTACTCACCTCTTTGTATTAACTGCAGTAAATGCTCATTTACAGTGTCTACATACTTGGAGTCTTTAGGAAAGCTCACACCATAGCCTGTCATGGCATACCAGTTTCCCACTGTCTTTAACTTACAGCCCTCATCATGGGAAGCACGGTATTCCAACACGGTGGCATCATAGATGAACGCATCAATTTTTCTGGAAAGAGTGCAGGTGAATTTAAAGACAGAATTCATTTGTCAACCTGCTTCTCTTTCTAGCACAGTTTATGTTTTAATGCAAGGTACTGTAACAGCTGTGATTTGTTTGTCAAATTTCAATTCTTTTTAAATTTCATAAAAGCATTTATAGAGCTTTGCTGCACAGTAGTGAAGCAAATTTACATTAGGTTGAGATTTACTTGTCTTTAACAGCTTGGGTACCCTCTGCAGCATTCACTTTGTTCCATTGCTGCATGTAGCTGTACATATTTGGGTAATTCTTCTTCAAGTTAATGGATGTGGCCCCACTGTTCACTGTGGCAAACTTGAAGGCAGGATTCACAGCAAATGGGTTGTGTAACTGAAACAGGATTTGGCACATTTTTATTTAAAGGCAAACAAAAAGATACCCAGGATACCTGGATGTCTGTCACATTGTGCTTTGGACACCTGACACAAAGTGCCCAGAATATCTGTCATATGGTACCTTGGATATCTGTTACATTGTACTCTGGATTATGTGACATGGCACCCAGCATATGTGTCAAATGGTACCTTGAATATCTGTTCCATGTTACCTTTGATATATGTATGTCACATATGGTACCCTTGATATATACTGGTTTGTACCCTGGATGGCTTTCACATGGTATTAATCACATTGAATCCCAAATACTACTGTACAATCACTAACAAGAGTCTCTTTATCTGTAGAACCCCCTACTCAACCTCTGCAACTTTGAGAACTTTTTAGAAAGTCAAATTACGGTAATTAATCAACCTTTACAATGGGGAAAATTGTGATTTTTAGGGATACTGTACTTTTTAAGTCATAATTTTTTTTTTAATTAAAACATTCTTATTGAGCGGTAGCAAAAAAAATGAAAAACAGGCTACTCTATAGTTCTATCCTTTGCAGTAAAAGCACCACAAATGTTATACAGAAATATAATTCAGATCTTTGATTATGTATCTGAAAGTTTGATAATTTTTTGTCCATTGAAAAGATTGAGTCATTACCATAAGTTTTGACTCTTCTCCAGTAAAGATACCTCTGATTCTTTGTAAAAATCATAAATTACATGCACCACCAGCCTCAAGTTATTATTACCATTGGATCCTGAATTCCCTTCAAGTCATAATATTCCTCTTTGGCAATCATGAAAGCAGCCAGGTTGGCAGTATAGCTGGCCAGGAAGACAACAGCAAAAAGTGCCCAGATGTTGGCCATAAAGCGGCTTGACACTCCTCTTGGATTGTCGACGTTGACTGCCGCCCCAAACAGCATTGCCCATATCAGCCAAAATGATCGGAATAATGAAAATCTGTGCTCTTAAATAAAAATGAAAATAAAAATAAATGGCGTTATAGATCATATTATTTCATTATATCAATTTTCTATTCATTAATTAATCTTTTAATTTAATCATTATTATTTTAATTAGTTTAAATATCTTCCATAGAACAGATCTATCTATTCTGAATGTCATTCTTTCAGAAGCAACTCAAATAACTCCTCAAGTTTTACAATTAGTTCATAAGAATAATCATTACATGTTGTCTAATGCAAAGCTGACACCTTTTTCTATATGCCAGTCTGACAATTAAACCATGTTTTTTTTCCTTTTTTTAACAAACTAAGTATCAGAGATTTGAAAGTCATTGTGAAAAGGTTTTATTTGGTAAATTTATGACAGTCAGACCATGCACACTTCTTGAATATGAGGTAAAGATTCAATGTTGAAAAGTATTTTACAAAAGAATGACAGAAGCATCATATTCACATGTCATCTAATATCAATGGCTTATACACCAATTCCCCATTTCACAAAAATTTTCAATAGATGCCCCATTTTAGTGCATTACAACTATTTAAAAAGTGAAATAGTCATCAAGTGTTATTTGGGTACCTTGTATTATCTTAATTCTGTCATAATATGGATGCATTTTTCTTAAGTTATTGTTCTATTAAGGGTATCTTAGAGAATTATAAATGTTAGTATTGCATCACTTGTTAGGGGTAGCAAATACCCATGCTGTTACAGCCTATTTTGTGACATTATTTTGCACTGCAAAAGCAAGGTCATATAACAATATGTCAGTCCATATGTAAGCTAATTTTATATATTAATGTAGCTTATGTACCAATTATAGATGAAAGATAGCTTATACTGATATCCAACATGTAGTGGCACTGAGACAGATAGTGTGGACACGGACAATATTAAAACTTACGATGATGTTTCGAATCACTTTTCCTTCCATGTGACTCATCTGTAAATTTCAGAACTGAAATTAATAATTGTGCCTTTTCTCGATCAACTTCTACATGTACTTACGGTACGCATTGTGTACGCACTACATCGTCAAAGCTACAAGAGTTTCAAAACTGTTAACCGTGCACAGGAGACTGAGGTAAACTAGCCAACAGACTTCACTGAGACGGATGTCAAAGCATATGAAAAAGCTCCTACAAAAGTTCAGTGGAGTTCTACTTTCACAAGACTGCAGTTGTAAGTCTCTCTCTCTCTCTCTCTCTCTCTCTCTCATCTATAGCACAAATAGTCACAACAATGATGAGACAGGAAGTAAGATACCCTCCAAAAGTCCCAGAAAGAGATTTAGTGCACAGAGGCAATAGCTATGAGAAGACATTGAGTGTTGATACCATTATGGTTCTCATGCAGTTAGGCAGTTGCTAATGGACCCAAGATCACAGATGGGACTGAGGTCTAGGAGAGAGTCTACTGGGAGTTTTACCACAGCACCAAGTGACATGTGGTGCCATCAAACACAGTGTATAAATTAATATAAGGATATATATATTCTTATGGTACCTTATGATGCTTGTTAGCATGGGCACAGTGGTGAGGCAAACTCAGTCTTTTTTGTGCTTTAAGTGTCAATCAATCCATGTGTCACTTGTTAATAGCTCATATCATACAAAAGTTTAGATTGTGTAGTTACATTGACTCTATTACTATGTTTATATAATCAAGTAAANAAACATTATTGCTATTTGTCACAAATGATAAAATATGACATAGAACCATGCAAAGTTGTAAGGTTTAATCAGATATGTTCTAGCCATCATTTTACTACTCAAAATGACTAATTTCCAAAAATTTTGCATGAGAAATGATCACTGAAATTTATCAGCTTACAAGACTTATCAATCCACAGCATCCACACTTGTCCCACTTTCTTAATTTTGGTCGGAAGCATTTAAAGTAGACATGTTCCATCAATAGAAGTAATGCTCCTAGCAAAATACCCCCAGCTAGGAGAATGTATGCACTGGTAAAGTTGACTATTTTTAATGGATGACTGGAGACTCCCCTTTGATTGTTCTTCTTACAAGCTCCAGCAAGCCAATATTTTTGTAGGCGCTCTAAATCACCTGGAAATATTTCACAATATTTTTAGCTTGGATAGTTTTGAATGCTTTTCTGTTATAGATAGATGTTTGTGGTAGGTTAAGCATCTTTTTCATAAATCTGAAAACCACGTGTTTGAAATATCTCATATAAAAGCATTTTTAATATTATAATTGTTACACGAAGTTTATCTTTGACCCTGAAAAAATATCAATTTTTCACATATACAGTTAAGTTTTGTTTGAGAAAAGTTAGCATTTCACCACCCACAGAAAGTTAATTTTTGAGCCTGCCTTTTCATAGGTATTAATTCTTGAGAAGAACTTTTTAGTAACTATAACTTCATTTTTTAAGGAGCAAATACAATGTCTCTACTCACCTCTTTGTATTAACTGCAGTAAATGCTCATTTACAGTGTCTACATACTTGGAGTCTTTAGGAAAGCTAACACCATAGCCTGTCATGGCATACCAGTTTCCCACTGTCTTTAACTTACAGCCCTCATCATGGGAAGCACGGTATTCCAACACGGTGGCATCATAGATGAACGCATCAATTTTTCTGGAAAGAGTGCAGGTGAATTTAAAGACAGAATTCATTTGTCAACCTGCTTCTCTTTCTAGCACAGTTTATGTTTTAATGCAAGGTACTGTAACAGCTGTGATTTGTTTGTCAAATTTCAATATTTTTTAAATTTCATAAAAGCATTTATAGAGCTTTGCTGCACAGGTTGAGATTTACTTGTCTTTAACAGCCTGGGTACCCTCTGCAGCATTCACTTTGTTCCATTGCTGCATGTAGCTGTACATATTTGGGTAATTCTTCTTTAAGTTAATGGATGTGGCCCCACTGTTCACTGTGGCAAACTTGAAGGCAGGATTCACAGCAAATGGGTTGTGTAACTGAAACAGGATTTGGCTTTTTTTTTTAAAGACAAACAAAAAGATACCCAGGATACCTGGATGTTTGTCACATTGTAACGTGGACATCTGTCACAAGGTGCCCAGAATATCTGTCATATGGTACCTTGAATACCTGTTACATGTTACCTTTGATATATGTATGTCACATGGTACCCTTGATATATGTTGGTTTGTACCCTGGATGACTTTCACATGGTATTAATCACATTGAATCCCAAATGTTACTGTACAATCACTAACAAGAGTCTCTTTATCTGTAGAACCCCCTACTCAACCTCTGCAACTTTGAGAACTTTTTAGAAAGTCAAATTACGGTAATTAATCAACCTTTTCAATTGGGAAAATTGTGATTTTTAGGGATACTGTACTTTTTAAGTCATATTTTTTTTTTTAATTAAAACATTCTTATTGAGCGGTAGCAACAAAAATGAAAAACAGGCTACTCTATAGTTCTATCCTTTGCAGTAAAAGCACCACAAATGCTATACAGAAATATAATTCAGATCTTTGATTATGTATCTGAAAGTTTGATTTTGTCCATTGAAAAGATTGAGTCATTACCATAAGACTCTTCTCCGGTAAAGATACCTCTGATTCTTCGTAAATATCATAAATTACATGCACCACCAGCCTCAAGTTATTATTACCATTGGATCCTGAATTCCCTTCAAGTCATAATATTCCTCTTTGGCAATCATGAAAGCAGCCAGGTTGGCAGTATAGCTGGCCAGGAAGACAACAGCAAAAAGTGCCCAGATGTTGGCCATAAAGCGGCTTGACACTCCTCTTGGATTGTCGACGTTGACTGCCGCCCCAAACAGCATTGCCCATATCAGCCAAAATGATCGGAATAATGAAAATCTGTGCTCTTAAATAAAAATGAAAATAAAAATAAATGGCGTTATAGATCATATTATTTCATTATATCAATTTTCTATTCATTAATTAATCTTTTAATTTAATCATTATTTTAATTAGTTTAAATATCTTCCATAGAACAGATCTATTCTGAATGTCATTCTTTCAGAAGCAACTCAAATAATTCCTCAAGTTTTACAATTAGTTCATAAGAATAATCATTACATGTTGTCTAATGCAAAGCTGGCACCTTTTTCTATATGCCAGTCTGACAATTAAACCATGGTCTTTTCTTTTTTTAACAAACTAAGTATCAGAAAGTCATTGTGAAAAGGTTTTATTTGGTAAATTTAAGACAGTCAGACCATGCACACTGCTTGAATATGAGGTAAAGATTCAATGTTGAAAAGTATTTTACAAAAGAATGACAGAAGCATCATATTCACGTCATCTAATATCAATGGCTTATACACCAATTCCCCATTTCACAAAAATTTTCAATAGATGCCCCATTTTAGTGCATTACAACTATTTAAAAAGTGAAATAGTCATCAAGTGTTATTTGGGTACCTTGTATTATCTTAATTCTGTCATAATATGGATGCATTTTTCTTAAGTTATTGTTCTATTAAGGGTATAGAATTATAAATGTTAGTATTGCATCACTTGTTAGGGTTAGCAAATACCCATGCTGTTACAGCCTATTTTGTGACATTATTTTGCACTGCAAAAGCAAGGTCATATAACAATATGTCAGTACATTTGTAAGCTAATTTTATATATTAATGTGGCTTATGTACCAATTATAGATGAAAGATAGCTTATACTGATATCCAACATGTAGTGGCACTGAGACAGATAGTGTGGACACGGACAATATTAAAACTTACGATGATGTTTCGAATCACTTTTCCTTCCATGTGACTCATCTGTAAATTTCAGAACTGAAATTAATAATTGTTCCTTTTCTCGATCAACTTCTACATGTACTTATGGTACGCATTGTGTACGCACTACATCGTCAAAGCCACAAGAGTTTCAAAACTGTTAACCGTGCACAGGAGACCGAGGTAAACTAGCCAACAGACTTCACTGAGACGGATGTCAAAGCATATGAAAAAGCTCCTACAAAAGTTCAGTGGAGTTCTACTTTCACAAGACTTCAGTTGTAAGTCTCTCTCTCTCTCTCTCTCTCTCTCTCTCTCTCTCTCTCTGTACTTCATCTATAGCACAAATAGTCACAACAATGATGAGACAGGAAGTAAGATACCCTCCAAAAGTCCCAGAAAGAGATTTAGTGCACTTAGTGCACAGAGGCAATAGCTATGAGAAGACATTGAGTGTTGATACCATTATGGTTCTCATGCAGTTAGACAGTTGCTAATGGACCCAAGATCACAGATGGGACTGAGGTCTAGGAGAGTCTACTGGGAGTTTTACCACAGCACCAAGTGACATGTGATGCCATCAAACACAGTGTATAAATAAATATAAGGATATATATATTCTTATGGTACCTTATGATGCATGGGCACAGTGGTGAGGCAAACTCAGTCTTTTTTGTGCTTTAAGTGTCAATCAATCCATGTGTCACTTGTTAATAGCTCATATCATACAAAAGTTTAGATTGTGTAGTTACATTGACTCTATTACTATATTTATATAATCAAGTAGATAGTTTACTGTGATTGATTACAATTGCAAATAAAAAACCTGTTAGTAAAGCAAGTAAAACAGAAATGTATGGGTTATATATCAGAACAATAGCACTGTGCACAAATACAAAAACACCCTCGGCCCAAGCTGTAAATTGGTCACATTTGTACAGTACCTCTTGCAGGCACTTCTCCTTGATTTAAACCTCCAGGGCTTAGCCATTCAAATATGAAGATGGCTGCCCCAGCCGTATGGACACTAAATACTAGGATAAGACACCAAGCAGGATAATCATATGGTTCTGAAATAATTTAAGAAAGTAGATCATGTGACATTTAGTATACATGTGTCAACTGCTGCCAAGGAAACACAAAACATCAACATTTGTGCCCTCTCCTCAGGATGGTTTCAAGGTTGCCATGGATACCTGTGACTGTGGAATACAAAGTTATGGGATTGCTGAACTGCACTTTTCAACATTTGTTGTAAAACAAAACTACCAACGACAAATCCAACTAAATTGGTGGATTTTTAATACTTGACCAAGTTTTTTGTAATACTAACTCTGTTTTGCTCACTTATCGAAAGCTAAAATTATTTTTTGTTGCTGACAGCAATGATCCACACCTTTGTTTTCCAACTGTAAGTCAAAGAAAAAATGAAACATCTGTAAAACAACATCAATGGTGCATATTTTACCTCTTGTGACAGGACGTTTTTGCCTGTTAAAGCCATAGGGACTTCCCCATTCAAAGAGAAACACTGAGACAGCTACAACTTGGATAGCTGCGAGTAATATCAGTAGCCATGATTTGATGTCAAACGGCTCTGAAAAGGCAGGTTCACAGTGAACTTATGTAACTAAATTCTACTACTTTGAATGTTATTATCACACATACTGCAATCCAATCAACAAAAACATAAAGTACATTAATATATCTAAAGAGCACTTGACTTTTAGATTTTTGAGTACAGAAAATTAGTGGAGAAAAGGTAAGAAACTGGTTAAAGACTGAAATTTTGTGATTTTTTTACATTCAAATTCCGCTTAGTAAGCTCTTACTATAGGCTTGTCATTTTTATGTATCACAAATTGCTTATGTTAATGTTAAGGTAATAATGAGATGGAAAATTAGTATTTTATATTTATAAAAATTTGCAGAGAATGATATGTAGTGTTCAACAAACAAATGTCAATCTTAGTAAGATTTCAGAAATTAAGTTATTGTTATCATGGGTTATTATTCTTCACAAATATTTTCAGTCAGAAAAAATGCCCACATCACATAATCAAATTATTGATGAAATGCACATTTGTATCAAACTACCCACATTTCAGAGCAGAAGAGATAAAAGTCATATACATTCATACCTAAGAATGCTTTGGGTGAGATTGCCCCTTCCCTCACAGCTACCACAATAGTGATCCCAGTTTCTAGGAAAGGCACTGAGAAACTGATCACACTACTTCTCTCTGGATTGATCTTTAAAGATGTCATGCACATGTCTGCTTTATGATCCATAAGATCTTTGACCAATCCATTCCACATAGGTTTTCCATTTTCATCCTGAAATATTTTAACAGTTTGATGTTTTTACAGGGTTTTTACTTACATTTATACATGAGTTTTAAGAGTTGATGCCACTAACACATGTTTTAAGATGAGAATCAGAATCAGAATACAAGGGAAAAAAAAGAAAATAACAATTAATCAAAACATTAATGACAGATGACTTTTTCTATATGATAACATGTACTTGTTACTGGCCATTCAAAATGTATTCAAAATGCAACCACTTACATGTCAATATTTCTACTGTTAGTTTTTAAACAGAATTTTTTACCCAGTACCTTGCTGTCAGGAGCCCCCCATTTCCTGTCTTCCACTACATAGAGCTCATAGTCAAAACCCATTTTTTCAGCCAGAAGGTTCAGAAGGTCTATACAAAACCCAGAGCAGCAACGATAAAGGGTAGAGTTCCGGGTGGCATTTTCAAAGCTGTACCTAAAGAGGAATTTAGCCATTACATAGGTCAATAATCGGAGTGTCAGCTGACACACTTTGTGGGTTAAATATTTGAAAAAAATTCAAGAAAATCTTACCAAAATGTAGTCTTCCATGTCTATAGTACATGGCTAATCGCTGCTATGGAGTTTAAATTAACATATTTATTAAGTATTTGCACAAAAAAACCAATATTCTAAATTGCCTTAAATATTAGACCTGACTACCAAGAGCTTTGTGACAGCCATTACTTACATATATTGAGGATTATGTCAGCATCAAAGAAACTTCACTGATCTATAATTAATGGGAGGTCATGTCTTTCAACCTACTGTTGGGTGATGTTTAACGGTTTCATTCTGCAGAGTGAAGCTCCAGGGTTACACTTCCATGTCCGGGGATCTAAGTCAGAATATGTGACATACGGGGGTTCCTCCAGGGTGACCACTTTCAGGTGGTACTTTTCTGGCCTGTCCCTAGGTGGCGTTGCTGCATCCCCAGGCCAGCTGATATCATCCAATTTCAGCCCATCTGCGTCAAAAACACCCACCTGGAAAATTGCAAGCATTGGAGGAGATTGAAAAAGATGCAGCACAAATCCCCTCTACAATAATAAATATATATTGAAATAAATTAATGAAAACACCCAGTAAATGAATTCTTTAGAGACCAAAGGACAGAATAACTCTCTCAATCCTCTCATTGAATCATTTTTATTAACTATTAGCTTCTAACTTAAAATGAACCCCAAAATGAACTCATTGATGAAAAATTTGTTTGAAAAATAAATTAAATTGAACACTTACTGATTTCCATATGTGATCTTTATTGAAGTTCATCACCTTGAAGGCAAATTCTTTCAATGTGCCATCTGGTTTAAACTGGATGTTTTTATCTGACAAGTTCACCCCTTGCATATATCTGCAAATTAACATAGTAATTATGACAATTCACTGGGCTGTCTCTATAAAAAAAAATTCCATCCACTTGAAAAGCAACCTTGGGACAATGAAAATTGTGACATGTGCTGCAATTACGATTATGTGCCACGTTTGGTACACGCTTTTGGTTATATAGTATATACCTTTGAGAAGCGTGCTAAAGGAAACAGCAAGTGGTTGTTCCTTGGTGCACACTTCTAAAAATATAGAGTAATATGCAGCAAGTGTGCAAGAAACTTCAAAAAATTCAAAATTTCAACAGTAAAATGCAGCAAGTGTGTAGACATGAACAAGCAGGTAGAAGCCATATCTTAATTACTCCCAAAACCAGGATGGTTGCAGGTTATATAAAATATTCATTGTGTTATTAAAATAAGAAGTAAAAGCCTCACCTTTAATTTATTTTGGTTCTCTGGATGTCCAAAGAAATTATTTTAATTTAAAAGGTAAAAATTGCCTCATTTGGGTTATTCATCTGGATAGACCATCTTAAGTTACAAAAGTCTCTAAAATATTCTTTGTGTAACATTATTCAGAATTAAAGTATAGGCACATGTTAATGTCATTTTACTGGTACAATTATATACCTTATCAATACTTACAGAATAAGACTTACTTATAGAGAATCTGTCCATCTGCCCAGTAGGCAGTCTGGTTCGGTTCACAAGAAAAATTTGGAACCAATGATGGAGGGTTTGTAGAGTTGGCTCTAGCTGGGTCTGGATTGGCTAATATGAACTGTTTAATCCCTTCCAGCCACACATCCATGCCAATCTCAATGGCACTGAAAAAGGTGGGTCTGTCCCAGAGCGTATCATCTTCCCCAAATGTTAGACCTTAAATGACAGTTTAGACATCAAAATGTAGGCTAATTGTGAAGAATTCCATCAAAAAGAATGTTTTCCTTCAATTTTAACATCTGAAGACCATATACGTACATACAAATCTACATCAAAATTACATCTACATCAAAAATTCTGTGACATTTTCCTTAGCTGAAAGGATCTGACAGAAAGCATATAGTAATATAATGCAACAATTTCATAAAGCCAACAAAATAAAATTCATTTCCACAGAGCAAATTGGTTCTATTCAAATCTACATTTTGTGTAAATACACAACATGTTCATACCCAGCATCCCCACTGGAAACTCTAACCTCTGTTCTTCATCAAACAGTACAGCCTGGTGTGTAACTATCCAGAGATATTCATCAGTGGCAATATTCAATGTTTCAGACTGTGCTGCTTGCATTATTTCTATTGCTTCTGCTCTGGTGAGGAAAAATTGACACATTCATAATAAAACAATAGCAAAACCACAAATGTTTGAAACTGATATAAACAAACTTTATCAGAGAAAAAAAAATATATATATATACATATAAATAATAAATAAATAAAAAAGATGCCATTTTGCAATACATGTACCAGTATGAGTGGAAGAGGCAAATTTTATGAATACCTACTATGGTTAGAGAAACTGAACTTCTAAAAATGCCAGATTTAACATGCTTCATTTTGAACCATGTTAACTAAAATATAGAGACCATATTCAAAAAGAGTAAACAGTTACAACAATTAAGCACTTATCACATCTTAATTCTATAGTTTTAGACTTGTAGAAAGAATATGGGAACCCGAAGTTTCACATTCTATTGAAATCCCTTTTCCAATAACAGTCATATTGTTTCCAGGAATGGAATGTCTATGCTAGATCATATATTTACATGTATTAGTTCCATCAATTCTTTGAAACTACATGTAAAGATTAAAATTACTTCCACTGCAGTGGAAATGAAACAAATGATATTTTAACAAACTTACGATAGAGTAATATTTGCAATCTATACATGGAACAAAGATTAAGAATTCACATCTCACCACTTACAAAACCACTCAAATTTGACAGCATACCTTGATGCGTAGAGAACAATAATTCTTGCATCACTGTCCTTAATTACTTTCAACTGTTCATAAACTTCGGCGGAGTTTTGGGCATTCCAGATTTTGACACTATCTAATAAAACATATTCCCTTCTGAAAAAATAAAGACGTGTGGGTTACATGATACTTGGAAATGTCTTTATCAGAGCAATACTAAATGTGATAAGTTGACAATGCATTATGAGAATTAAGTGAATGAAAAACCAGTAAGAGTGCATGGAAAGAGAACATATGTACCCTAGAATTTAATTTGGTGATATAGACTGATTTATATAAATAAGATCTAATATAAGAGTGCATAATCCATTATTACCCCTCAAATTCTGTCTTAATCATGCGCCTCATGGTGGCCACGAGTTCTGCGTTCCCAGGAATATTGGTTGTTATGATGGAGAAACGTGACCATGAGTAGTGGTTCATCAATTTCAGTAATGCTGCATCGATATGATAAACTGATGGAGTCAGCTGAAGATTAAGGCTTTCTGAAGGGTTCTGAAACCATACTTTTAAGTTAATTTCATATTACAAGTTCAGTTAGAAGATATAAAAGTATAATTTATTTTTTCTACGACCAGAAAAAATTGACACTATCCAATAATAGTGCAGGGATTTAGTTATAGAATTAGGCTAAAGTTTAAAGTATATATATATATATGTATTTTTTTAATCTCTGCCTTTAGTGAGCATTATTTTATCTGTCTAACAGGAAATTTTCAGCCATACCCAAGAGAACAATTTTCCTGCTATTTTGAAAGAATGGTTTAACTATGTAGTTCATTTTTATTTAGCAAGAGTGGACTGATGGATTCTTATGAGAAACTGCACAATAGTGTATTGCAATATCAAGAAGTGATACAGAAAGAAGACCTACCTCAGCCAGGCCCGACTTAAAAGGAACCCACACTATGGTGGGGATTCCCATAAAGGATAGGAGTGACAGAAGGTACTGAACAGAGGCTGCATTGAATTCTTCATTATAGTTAGCATACAGCACTGTATTCCATTTATTGGTCATTATTTTTTCACAAATTACATCCAGGATATCCCATGGGCTGTAGCCAGCAGTCTTTGATATGGCCTTCAACTCTAACCGGGTGATATCAAACCTGTAGCGACTGAGAGCAAGCCTGAAATCATCATCATCAATAGATGCAATTCCATTTTTCTTTTCAAAAATTTTTGCATTTGTAGTTCTTTTCATAAAAAAATCTGAGGGAACAACTATTCCCATCGTTAGTTGTTCTTTGTTTTTGCAAGGTTCTATGCACAGAGTCCATATTATCAAAGCTATCTTTATTGAGGGCAAGGTAGAGTACCATTGTATTCCTCTTGGTTTCATGGCTGCTGTGGATTCTTCCGTCTTCTCCTCTTGTAATTATAGGTTCTCTGCAGCTGAGCCTTAACAGTAAATTATCCTTTTTACTTTGAGTTTTACCATGTACATTTGTGTGCAATTTCATGCAAATCCTCCTGATAAATAGGAAAAGTCTCTCTGAAGGCAGATGACACCACACACAGTTTTTAAAAAACCTATAAATGTTTCTCTCCCTTGATGTATGTTTGTCCAATTTTTTCAAGGGATTACAAAATTATGGTATTTATAACCTCATGAATATGCCGTAAGACTTTTCTTCCTGCAAAAATTATCTATAATGTAAATCATATTTTGTGGTTGTATCCCAGTTTATCCACTATTGCAACAGCAAAATACCCCAGTCCACAATATCATCATGTCTTGGACCATTAAAGACTACAGATATCATGCATATAATTCACCAAATATTAGAATGGAATCAAAAGAGTCAGTTGAGTGTCTTCACTGTTCCAATCCTGTTTCCTGTTTCAATGATTAAAATAAAAAAAATCTTACTATATATATTTCACACTAAACATTAAATAATGTTGTCTATTCAGTCCTCTTCAATAACCATCAGAAATCCAACTGTATATTTCCTTTTTTAGCTCTATTTAATGAGGAGTAAAATGCATTTGTCCCTTATTTTGTTTCAAGTTCTGCTTTTACTAGTGAGGGTATAATCCATTTGTTCTTTTTCCACTTGTCTGCTGGAATCCATACCAGGTATTAGTATCCTCAATGCGAGTTGAAATCTTTACATGTTCCCTTCCCTGTAGTACTAGTGCATGTGAGTTTGGGAGGCTAGGTGTGGTGACGCAATGCACACCTAGAATAGAAATCGATTAGAAATAAACAAGCAGCTCTGCACCACCTACAGAGTGATGTGTCCATCAGACATGATAAGACTTTCCCACAGAGTATAGGTGATAGCTTTACCTGATCACTTTAATCTGGCAAACTCGGTGAAATCTATCTACCGTGTCTGGTAATTAGGATGCACCATTTGTTCAAATTTAGTCACAGATATTAGATTACTTCAGACAGACCGTCACAATTTAATAAAATGACTTCCCTGTGTTTCCAAAACAGATTACTGAATCAATTGTGCTGCTTCTAAAGTGCATAAGATTATCACATTTAGCAAATGCCAATTATAACTAACCATACCCATCTATATAGATGTGTATCATACCATGGCCCACTGCTGCGGTTATTTTTTTTTTTTTTTTTTCAGTTATATTACCACCTACATGACAAATGAGGTGGAAATTAAAAGATTTTGGCAAGTTATTTCTCATGTTTTTATGAGTTATTTCAACATTCATGACATATTGCACTGTCAGTTGTCTTTCTCAAAATATATGTAACTGTCTGTCATATATAATTGCCATTTGCAATGGAAATGTTTTGCAATATCCGATACTATAAGTTTTTTTCAATATTCTAAACATAACTTTAACACTTTTTAATTCCAAGATGAGTTAAGCCCTTCACATAACTTTACTCCTAATGTTCAAATGTTCTGCATTGCCCAATATATGTCAATATAAATAACACTGCCTCTAACAAAAAATCAATTTCCCATGCCAATTAATTGACCTCTGAATGACACCTGACCTTGACTATAAAGTTTAAATGTGAGTTGTTCCAAGCCCTGATCATCAACAGCTTTCTCTGTTTAGCAGTCTGCCACCAGCCATGACATATGTAATGACTTACTGCAGGTGAAGATATATATTGAATCTTCATATAATAAGTGACATCTGTCACAACTTGACTTTTTCTGGGAATCATTTAGGTATCAGGATCTCTTTGCTGCTGTGATAATTCAGTACATATAGGTAGCTTCAAAAAATGATAATCTCAGCCGCACAACTTGCTATAGGTATTTTCTAACAGTTGAATGCACAAGTGGTTTTACAATTAACATGCTTTTTGATTATATTAAATCACCAGGGCATGTCAAATATACTTTATATTACATATGACTCAAAGTACAAAATGAAAAGGCACCTTGAAATAAGTTTTGTTATAAAATTTGAAATAAGATTTGCAATTCTTCTCTATTCTATAGCCAACTGTGCTATATGTTTTTATTTTTCAGTTTTAGTTTTGGCAATTAAACCTGGGACCCAAGATTTAATCTATTTAATTGTGGAGTGTGACTCATATGGAGCCGGGGAGATCATAAAAGGATTAGGCAGACTTGCTTTCAAGTGGGTCTGCCATATTTGATCTGTGGATCTGTTAGTCCACAGATCAACCTGTTCTGATTGCACTATAACACATAATATTTCATAAGTCTTCAAGAAAAAAATGTTTCTTTTAAGGAACTGCATGGTCGTCTTAAACATAATTAATAATGATAAATGCTTAATAGTAACTTTAAATTTTTACACATTGCAATCAATGGTACAACCATGCAGTAGTCCTATTTAGTATTTTTGGGTTTTACATGGTATTAGGGGGATGTCAGTGGTTGAACATGTAAATATTATGATTATATAATTAAACAAAACAAAAAAGGACACTACAGAAATATCTCTGGTGTTGTTTTGTGATTCAATCTCCTTATACAAACACTCTTAGTAGATTTTGCTGGAATAAAGTTATAAAAGTTTTAGTTAACATTCATTAAAAATCAATAATGAATCTTTTATTTATCTTTTATAATTAACAAAAAAATCTAAAATCTTAGGCACTTACTACAAGTATGACAACTAAAGAATGTGGGTGGTAAGTTCTTGCTTCAAGCATTTTTTTAAAAAACAGTCTGCAATCGTTTTTGGTTTTACTGTTTATCTTTCATACCATTCACAGCTTGCTACATTAAAAGGGTGAAGTGACATTTCGAAGATTTCAGGTGGTAAAAATTTAACTACTGTTCACAAACCCATCCTCCTTAACTGAGACGTGTGACATTATGAAGGAAGTTAGCTGATGTTGTGAATTCTCATTAGGATTTATTTCTTCCAAACTATCTGTTATCTGATGCTACAAAAAATCACTATGGTTAACTTTTACACAGTCTGTTGTCTCGTAAATCCTCACAATTGGCTTCGTTGCCATGGACGGGAAGCAGAAGAAGAGCCAGAAAAAACAGTGTGGCATAATCTATAGTGTGAACACCACTTCAACTATACAGATAAGACACTGGCTGGTATCACTGATTACATGTAGTGCTTATTAGTACAACATTCTTCAATTATGCTTGAATTCCAGAGCAGTGATTTCTGACACCTCTTGCTTTTTTAATCAATTACTGGGAACCCTCACGTCACAATTTAACTACCTGAACTACCATGCACATGTATGGTAATGAAGAGGGAAGAGTTTTTCAACATACTTCACCTTCAAGTTCATTCATCTCCCGGAGAGACTAGAACTCAATTTACAAATTACTGTCAAAATTACGTATATTCACTATTATTTTTACATAGTTTTTTCATGAAATTTAATCTTTTTTTTTTTTTTTTTTTGAGGGGGGGGGGTTGGGGGAGGGGGGAATCTGTAAGTATTAGTAGAATAATTGAAAGGAAAATACATGGTGCCAGGAATAACAATGCACACTGATATATATATATATGTATGTATATCTAAAATATCATATACCTGTGTCTAGGGGGAGAGGGGCCTATCCTTGAATAATTCTGAGAGCACCAAAAAAACAGTTTCATGCACCCAAAGGTAGGAGGCCTCAAACATCCTGTTTTCAGTCCTCTCAATTAAATCTTTATCTCTGTGCCCTGCAGACATAGTTAACCAGCCACGCATTTCACCTGACTATAATGAACATTAAGGCTTACCTCTCTCAGGCCAATAGTAACTTTAAATTGAAAGAAAAAAAAAAGAGAGAATGAGAAGAGAGACAGAAACAGAGAGAAAAAAAGTTGATGTGAACTTTTAATGCCATTTGATTTATCCTTAATTGAAATTACCAAATTATTTGGTCTTACAATTTAGAACAACATACTATTGTGAGTTAGGCCCAATGTCCTGAAATTAATACAGACCTTAATTTTATACACATTAAACCAAGGTGCATATTTCAGTTTTTAAATGAGAATCTGGAACCACAGGTTTATGCTTGCAATCAACAAATTTAAGGGCTCAAACTGCAATTTCATGGTGCGAATGTAAAATCACTTGTCACAAGCATCACATTATACATGTGGATCGTAAACAGTTCGGTCAGCTCTCATCCGGGTCTCCGGCTGTTAAACTTAAGTCTATTTATGGCCTACATCAAAAACTATAAAAACAGGTTTGTGACTTAAAAATGAAAATGTCATGTAACAAATTATTGATTCTATATTTCCTAAATTTTTATGCTGTTACTACTCACCCCCATTTTTGAAACTTTATTTGTAAATCAATTACTGGTAATTAATCTAGAATTTACCACTCTCAAGCAAGGTGGGAAAAAACACCTGTGACCAAAAGTGTGTAAGATCTATAAACTGATAGAATGTGATATCTACAATGTATTCCTGTTTTCATATGCACATGTACAACTAAAAACTATAAAAACAAAAAACCAAGAACTGGACTTGTTTAAATCAATGCAGCTACTAAATACACTTAACACTAGATACTTTGTAACCCGTTCTGGGGCCGTAAACAACTGATTTCTTGGAATCTGTAATGGATTGCCACTGTAATAATTTAATTATCCCCCAGCAGACAACTGGGAAAACCACAACAGAAACTATAAAACCTACACACAGGTCAGTGAAAAATAATATAAATGCACAGGCAAATATACAAAAAGAAATTAAAATAATCAGATTAATATGAATATAGTAATTGTATAATAATTAGATTTCAAATGAATATTGACATACCTTTCTGTCTGTTAGCAACATAATGCAAGAAAGTTATGGAGGGTTTTTGACAAAACCATAAGTATTCAAGGGAAATGGGCTATATTTCGTTGGTGATTAGTTTTAATTAGAATTAGTTAATTAAATAATTAGTTGATTATCTATTACTTGATGATGATGAGAATTTAACTAAATCAATTTATTGATAATTAATAACTAATAATGAGAACTGAGTTAATGGATTAATTGACTAATTAATCGATGACTGATGGTTTATGAACTGAGTTGTCTTGGCAGAGGTCTGCACTCTCTCAGGTTTTTCTAGTTTAAATTTTTACTTTTTTATTCAGAGTTCATTTATTAATTTTTCTTTTCTTTATTTAATTGCATCAAGGTAATAAATTGAAAAAAATGATTTAGAAATAATAAATAAGATACTTGAATTGATTTTCATCCAATATGAATGAAGCTGCAGGAACAACTTTGAGAATCTGGTGATTTGTATGACTGGATTTCAACAGTGCCTAGGCAAAACTTAAGCTAAGGATTCTTCTAAGGGATCTGACAGTCTAGTCAGTATAGCAGCAGGATATGTTGATAATCAGGTAGTATTTTAATAAATGGTTACCACCTCCTGACAGACAACACAAGTAAAAGAATATGATACTCTGTACATTTTGGTCATACTTATGCTGCTACGATAAAAAATAATAAAAAAAAAAAAAATGAGACACCCATGGGAAATTTCTGTACATGACAGGATATGAAAGCACACCAAAATAAATCATCAGCACCAGGTGATGTAAAAGGTCCCCACATATAATGTCTTAGCCTGTTTCAGTGCACTGACTAAGTCAGATTCATGGAAGCTCAATTATAAATCCAGAGGCTGATGGAGTTATGTCTATAACCTTTCACAGTGTTTAGATTAAAATACAAATAGCTAGCTGTTGTCAGGGTTCTTCTATGGAGCAGCTGAATAATCAGTTCATGGATCTTAGACTGCTGAGAGGAACTTATGCAAGTTAACATGTCAAAAAAGCATGTTAACCATCTCCATGACTTATTAACTCAATGTACGGTACTTGTTCAAACATTTCAAACAGTGCAATCAATTTGACCAAAGAAATTATTTTCTAAAATTAGCAGACTGGCCTCCATTTACTAATTCAACAGCCTGTAAATTGGGCGAGGGGGGCTAAAAAATTTTGAAGGAGAAAGAGTTTGCTCTGGGTTAAAATTTGATCTATATACACAAATGTTTGGTAAAATGTCCCCTTTTCAAGACCCCCTCTTCCCCCTTTGAATTACCTGGTTAAGGGCCTATTCATGTAAAATGATTTCTCATTGATGGCTTGTCCTGTCTACCAAAATGATCAATAGTGGGTCAGATATGTTGTAAAACAGCTTAACATAGACCATACATGTATATCACATTTGATAGCAATTAAACATTTTGAAAAAATAAGGTGTTTATTTTCAAAGTCTAGTGAATAAAGCAAATTTAGCAGATGCATTGTTGTGATCTGATACAGCAAGATTTTACGTTAACCACAATCGTTCCACAGCAAAACCAGGGCCAACCAAGACTTCCACTGCATTCCCACAGATTTTAGATCGATCTATCCCCGTGGGGAGTCTCACTAGATTACTGTCAGCTTAGCCGGCTTAAACGTCTGTCCCGCCTACTAAAAGCTGTAAGGGGGTAATTAACTTCAGTGCACGCTTGGCTTACAGCAATTTAGCGTAAACCCCCAGGGAGTTAGGTTGATCCAGATGGATCGATCTGAATCTGTAGGAATGCAGTCTTTATTCAAGGCGCAAATACCATGCGCTGTCAAAATCTGATGAACACATGTGAACTGTTCACCTACATGGCAAACTGATTTGCCAACAAAAAAAAACATGACATCAACCTTATCTCCTTTCATAACAAACTTTTTAAGTTATATAAAAACTTTTCATTTCTACTAGTGAACCTTTGCCTGTCATCTGTGATTATATTATTTTCTTCAAGCTTACTGAATTAAATATTCTATCTACTAGTCCACACATTGAATTTAAAACATAAAATTTTAAGTTATGAAACAAAGTTTTTTGCCTTAAATAAAATATAAATACATGTTATAACAATATCATACAGCAATGTATGATACAACAAAATGCTACCCCTTTCTCCCCCAGCTTGAGCAAATAAAAAGAAACATTTTTGTCTCTTCATATCTCAAAAAAATGTAAAAAAAAAAAAAAAGAAAGAAAGAAAAAATTAAAAAAGAAGCATTTACTCAATTGCCATTTTGGAAGGCACAGAGGGGACAAAAAGTTTTGTGGAGAAAAAAATGACAAAGAGAAAAAGAGAGAAAAAAGATGGAATATTCCTTACCAAACCTGTTTTACTTACTTGCAATATGGGGCCCATTCTCCTTTCATCCATCATTTATAGCAACTCAGTATAGACTAGAGAGCAAAGAAAACATCCACTTTTATTTGTGTCCAGGCAAGGTGGGACTGAAAAACATGCACACCTAATAATGTGTGTGTAGATACCCCTGACTGGCAACCTGCTGCATTCTTTCCTCCATTACCACCATGTGCTGGCCATTATGGAGTACTCAGACTGGTCAAAACCCAGCAGTGGATGACCAGGTGTGACTGGCCTTCACTACTTTCAAAGGGATTCTTATCAGTACTTACAAGCCAAAGCTGATATGCCTGCCGCCTTGGGGTTTTTGTATATATCTTTGTTTGCTGCATTTATATAAGCCATGATATCAGTCTAGGCTAGCCTCAAAATAAAGATTGATCCATTTTTTAACAATATGAATATAGCAAAAATAGTGATTCCATTTGTTGTAAGTACTGCAATATGTGAGCAGTCAACTAATTCCTTTTTCTGATTTACACAAAACCAGTTCAGTTAGGATTAGAAAGAATGACCTTTTTGTGTGGATGAACAAAGACTGCTTGCTCTACTACAAAAAACCAATTTTTGGAAACCCCTCCTAACCACAGCTTAATTGTGTGCCAGACAAATAAACGAAGACCGATTATGTAATTTTACCACTATGTGGAGTTGCAAAGACAAAAGGGCCAACTCATCACATGGATAAATTAAATTTTCTGTGTAAACTACACTGTACTTGATTGCAAGCATAATGTATAAATATATGGTACATCTCAACAAAAATATGACAGTACATCCCAGCATTTTCGTAACTAAAGATATCTGCCTGAGCACCACTGAAGTTGTAGATCAATCCAACAATGGGGACTCTTGCTGAATACAATCAGATCAAGAGTTTTACATGTCTCCTCTTGGCGTGAGTAGAATATATAAAAGCTGATGGTTATACAAATAAGTCTGAAAAAGAGCCCATGTTACCTTTTGTGCACAAAAATTGGTTTTAAAGTTATTAATTATTATGTTGCTTTAAAGTCCACAAAATTATTAATTGCCTATTTATGCATCATATTTTCTGATTTATGTGTGCACATTTCACAGCTTTGCTGCCTTGTTTTGTATTCAAGTGCACACACAATCTTGCACAAAGGAATGACTCTGGATCATCATCCCTTGGTCCCTCATCAGTTACCAAATGAAACAGGAGAGTTACTTCGTTTCTATGAGGATATCCCCAGTGGCCAATGCGTGGTATTTATATTATATTCTTTTTAGAATCAACAGTTCTAATGCAGACAGCCAGCAGACTCAATCCAGTCACGGATTATTACTGATATGGGGACCACCTTTCAATCATACCAGTCTAGCAGACATAGTTTCAACAAAATTAAATAAAGCTGCATGTTCATGTACAGAAAAGCACTGCGCAACCTGTCCATTCATGGAGAAGAATCACAAACAAAAACATGTTAACTTCATTTTGGCTAATCAAATTATCACTAAAATAGAATTTAAGGCAAATTAATGAGTTTCTGATAAAAAGTCATCTACAGAATCAAATTATTCTCCCCCTACTGCAGTCTAGGGAAAAAGGAATGAAGCCATTTTCACTTGAGGTGAGGTATACAGTAAAACATCAAAACATCTATTTCATTACAATCATTCATTCCTAATATAATTTTTTAAGTAGCCTTCCCAGAAGTTTCTGATAAAAAGAATTTTCGCTGAATTAAATAAAGACCTCCCTGGTGCCTGAGTGTGACCTCTTGAATGCCGACTAGCTGCCCTTTAACTGTCCAGTGTAGCTTGTCTCCGTATCTACTAGTACAACTAAAACAAAACATCTTAACATGGTTTCTCACAGTTATCTCATATTCAGTTCTCCTCTGGGGATAAAAATGTTCTGCTCAATGAAATAGAGCTGCCCAAGTGGAGTATGATATGAGACAGCATGTTCTGACTGCTTGGCCCTTCTTACTGGTCACTACCTATACCAGCTACATAATGCCAGTAACTTCACTTCTAATTGGTAATCACAAATGATGAACACATGCTACCCACCTTACATTTTGTACATCTTTTAAAACCTTTATTTGTAGTTTTATTGCCCAAATAAAAAGTTGACATTTTTTGGACAAATTTACATTTTGTGATAGAAAATATCTTTGTGCATGCCAAGTTATTTGCTATTTCTTATGTGAAATACTTACCTTTACCAAATCTGTAATAAATATTTGAAATCTATCGATTTTTGGATCTTAAATAAACCTGTTGTAATTTAAAGATAAAGTGTTCTTCAATATCCCTCCTCATCTTGAAATACAGGCAGAATTACTATATTCCCAAATCAAATTAATTACGACTACATCCCACAGTTTACACCAAACTCTAACGAATAGGAAATATAACTTCATCTGAGAAGTAGGAGGCCTGAGATAAATATACAAGAACTTGCATCCAGGTGACTTCTCATGGTTAAAATTTACCTGGCTATCATCTCACATTAATGCCCTATTAATAACAATAAACTATAAATAAGCTAAAACCAAAAGGCTATGTCTACATATCCCTGTATTAATTATTCAATAAGATGGTATCAACATTCTGTGTGAACTTTCAATCAAAGCTCAATCGCAAACAAAGCTCAGGTGTTGAAAAAGCTGGAAAGGAGCTACATGTTGCATCTTGTTTGGTAGAAAAAAAGATGACGTGTTCTCTAGGAGTCAAGGATGGCATATTCAGAACAAAGAAACAGTCTTAGACATACCAAGGAGTTATATATTTAACTTCTTGGATAAACTGTTAATTGCTTTATTAGAAAATCTCACTTAATTAAACAGAAATACCATAATCTAAAACCACTAGGACGAGTAAATTATTATAATGTACGTGTATACAAAAACATTTTTTGAGCACAAGTTTTACATTGAACAGTAAAGTTGTTAGTACATTAAATCTTTTAACATCTTCATACACAAAACTNTGTGTGTGTAGATACCCCTGACTGGCAACCTGCTGCATTCTTTCCTCCATTACCACCATGTGCTGGCCATTATGGAGTACTCAGACTGGTCAAAACCCAGCAGTGGATGACCAGGTGTGACTGGCCTTCACTACTTTCAAAGGGATTCTTATCAGTACTTACAAGCCAAAGCTGATATGCCTGCCGCCTTGGGGTTTTTGTATATATCTTTGTTTGCTGCATTTATATAAGGCATGATATATCAGTCTAGGCTAGCCTCAAAATAAAGATTGATCCATTTTTTAACAATATGGATATAGCAAAAATAGTGATTCCATTTGTTGTAAGTACTGCAATATGTGAGCAGTCAACTAATTCCTTTTTCTGATTTACACAAAACCAGTTCAGTTAGGATTAGAAAGAATGACCTTTTTGTGTGGATGAACAAAGACTGCTTGCTCTACTACAAAAAACCAATTTTTGGAAACCCCTCCTAACCACAGCTTAATTGTGTGCCAGACAAATAAACGAAGACCGATTATGTAATTTTACCACTATGTGGAGTTGCAAAGACAAAAGGGCCAACTCATCACATGGATAAATGAAATTTTCTGTGTAAACTACACTGTACTTGATTGCAAGCATAATGTATAAATATATGGTACATCTCAACAAAAATATGACAGTACATCCCAGCATTTTTGTAACTAAAGATATCTGCCTGAGCACCACTGAAGTTGTAGATCAATCCAACAATGGGGACTCTTGCTGAATACAATCAGATCAAGAGTTTTACATGTCTCCTCTTGGCGTGAGTAGAATATATAAAAGCTGATGGTTATACAAATAAGTCTGAAAAAGAGCCCATGTTACCTTTTGTGCACAAAAATTGGTTTTAATGTTATTAATTATTATGTTGCTTTAAAGTCCACAAAATTATTAATCGCCTATTTATGCATCATATTTTCTGATTTATGTGTGCACATTTCACAGCTTTGCTGCCTTGTTTTGTATTCAAGTGCACATACAATCTTGCACAAAGGAATGGCTCTGGATCATCATCCCTTGGTCCCTCATCAGTTACCAAATGAAACAGGAGAGTTACTTCGTTTCTATGAGGATATCCCCAGTGGCCAATGCGTGGTATTTATATTATATTCTTTTTAGAATCAACAGTTCTAATGCAGACAGCCAGCAGACTCAATCCAGTCATGGATTATTACTGATATGGGGACCACCTTTCAATCATAACAGTCTAGCAGACATAGTTTCAACAAAATTAAATAAAGCTGCATGTTCATGTAGAGAAAAGCACTGCGCGACCTGTCCATTCATGGAGAAGAATCACAAACAAAAACATGTTAACTTCATTTGGGCTAATCAAATTATCACTAAAATAGAATTTAAGGCAAATTAATGAGTTTCTGATAAAAAGTCATCTACAGAATCAAATTATGCTCCCCCTACTGCAGTCTAGGGAAAAAGGAATGAAGCCATTTTCACTTGAGGTGAGGTATACAGTAAAACATCAAAACATCTATTTCATTACAATCATTCATTCCCAATATAATTTTTTAAGTAGCCTTCCCAGAAGTTTCTGATAAAAAGAATTTTCGCTGAATTAAATAAAGACCTCCCTGGTGCCCGAGTGCGACCTCTTGAATGCCGACTAGCTGCCCTTTAACTGTCCAGTGTAGCTTGTCTCCGTATCTACTAGTACAACTAAAACAAAACATCTTAACATAGTTTCTCACAGTTATCTCATATTCAGTTCTCCTCTGGGGATAAAAATGTTCTGCTCAATGAAATAGAGCTGCCCAAGTGGAGTATGATACGAGACAGCATGTTCTGACTGCTTGGCCCTTCTTACTGGTCACTACCTATACCAGCTACATAATGCCAGTAACTTCACTTCTAATTGGTAATCGCAAATGATGAATACATGCTACCCACCTTACATTTTGTACATCTTTTAAAACCTTTATTTGTAGTTTTGTTGCCCGAATAAAAAGTTGACATTTTTTGGACAAATTTACCTTTTGTGATAGAAAATATCTTTGTGCATGCTAAGTTATTTGCTATTTCTTATATGAAATACTTACCTTAACCAAATCTGTAATAAATATTTGAAATCTATCGATTTTTGGATCTTAAATAAACCTGTTGTAATTTAAAGATGTAGTGTTCTTCAATATCCCTCCTCATCTTGAAATACAGGCAGAATTACTATATTCCCAAATCAAATTAATTACGACTACATCCCACAGTTTATACCAAACTCTAACGAATATAAAATATAACTTCATCTGAGAAGTAGGAGGCCCGAGATAAATATACAAACAAGAACTTGCATCCAGGTGACTTCTCATGGTTAAAATTTACCTGGCTATCATCTCATATTAATGCCCTATTAATAACAATAAACTATAAATAAACTAATACCAAAAGGCTGTGTCTACATATCCCTGTATTAATTATTCAATAAGATGGTATCAACATTCTGTGTGAACTTTCAATCAAAGCTCAATCGCAAACAAAGCTCAGGTGTTGAAAAAGCTAGAAAAGAGCTACATGTTGCATCTTGTTTGGCAGAAAAAAAGATGACGTGTTCTCTAGGAGTCAAGGATGGCATATTCAGAACAAAGAACCAGTCTTAGACATACCAAGGAGTTGTATATTTAACTTCTTGGATAAACTGTTAATTGCTTTATTAGAAAATCTCACTTAATTAAACAGAAATACCATAATCTAAAACCACTAGGATGAGTAAATAATTATAATGTATACAAAAATATTTTTTGAGCACAAGTTTTACATTGAACAGTAAAGTTGTTAGTACATTAAATCTTTTAACATCTTCATACACAAAACAGCCAATAAATTTGAAACACAAATTTGATTTTGTAGTTATGGGTTGTATGCATGCATGTGTGTCAAACAACAATGATGAAAACAGCATTGACAGAGTATACAAAAAGTGTCTGTACATAAAAAAAATTAAAGATATTTGAATTGGGATGATGAGTCTATTTATTTTACATTATATTATCTTTATATAATACACTTTTATACCTATCATTGTCATAATTCAATGAACCAACTACTTCTGGCATCAGAAATGCATTCAGTGTGCATTGAAATGATGTTTACCATGCATCCACCTGTACTCATTGTCAAGTAAACCAGAGGTATCCTCAGCATTATACAATGTACCACCATCATGGATGAGTTAAACAATGGAAGCGGTGTGTGTTATTTTCAAGCTTCATGAAAGAACAATAGTTTACATTGTAATATGTATTAAATATGTATAGTTTATATGTGTGCATCTACATGCATTAACAGCACACAGCCTAGTGCCACCTGCACATACACATAAAAACAGCAGACAGACTGCAAAAAAAAAATGCCCACAAACGATTTTTTAAAGATTACACAAGGAATTAAATAAGGTGTCACAGTCTATCTTGTTGGCAGTTAAAACTTCCCCAACAGCAGCTGTGGTGTGAGTGTAAGTGACATTCAAAAAGGCGATGAGCATCTGCCAGCAATTCTGATAATTACCTTATCTGATTCTCTGAGGTGCAATATCTGTGCCCGCTTACTGAGACATAGCTCTGGAAAAAGGTTTTCATTCTGGCAACCAAATTTTAAAATTCATCCACAATGCACTTCTTTATAGAAAGAGTGAATTTTGTTACCCCATCACATGATGGCCATTAGTACAAATTGCTTTGTGATTCAGATATACATTATTGCTGTATCTTTTTTTTTTTTTTTGCTCCACATTTTATCTTATTGCTCTTTTTTTTAGTATTAAACTAAATCAGATACTATCTAAAATAAAGTCTAACAGCAACAATGCCATCCCTTCAGTTGTGATCGATCCAAAATGGTAATTTAATTGTTACTCTAAAATGAGTGTGATAAATCTATACAAAAATGCCAAAACATGGTAAATGTAACAGATGCTCTCCTCCTAAATTACTTTCCCCATAAATTAATGATGTAAAAAAATGACATGCCTTGACTTAATTCTTTGTAAAAAATTCAGATATTACTGAGTAAACAATTTTGATATCAATATTACAACAAAAGCCTTAAGCTATTTGTCCAACTTTCAGTATTTGCATTTATATCAAATTCAGATATAAAGGTCTTGCCAAAATCAAACTAAAACATATTTGCTGAATCAATTTTTACATCTGAATGCAACTTTTTTCTTCTGGTATGACAGTTTCTACCTGTAATAAGCGTAAAATAAAGGAAACATACCAATAATATTAAAGTATATCTACATTATGACACAGTGTCATTACACCAAATAAACTGTTATGACATCTATCATAGTTTATCTAAATTCATACTCTGCTGTTAAGTTTACTCTTAACTTAAAGTCTTCCTTTGTTTCAATGGTTTTAGACTTAACATATCTATTACTCCTAAAACACACGTGAAATTTAAACATCTTCTCACTAAAGTAGCATCAGTTTTCTAGTTAGCTTTCATTGCAATCCATAATTTAACTGATTAAGAATTAATTTCAGTGATTGGTCTATCAAAATACCATTTCTGTGTGCAGTGAAATTGACCAGAATTAATCATTAATTTTGTCCACAGAAACAAAATGCTACCAGCATCCTATTTACAGGTCTAAAAGTGCCCCATTAGTGATCATTAACTCTACTGTAATATTCCGTACACAAGCTCTGTCCAATAACACATGGCAGACATGGTCCATGCATTAGTGAACCCAGAACCAAATCATCATTTATCAACAGCCCACAAAAAAAAAAAGAAAAAAAAGCATGAGGGGACTTCTATCCATATTAATATGGTGCTCCTGATGGCTAGTTCTATTATTATAAAGGACACAATTTCCTGATTTACAAGATGGGTATTTTATACACTAATTGCTATGGGGAAAACATGTTTCATTTAGCTGGCACACACTGTACTGACATTATGTGAGAAATTTTAGACTTCCAAAAACAAAATGTTGCAGATGACAATTAAGGTTCAATTATGAAAACATTTTTACTTACCTCATTACGATAACATTTCTTGCAAATATTGAGAATTTTTTCTTTTTTTTTAATCAGCAGTGACAAAATGTATTTTTGTGTAGGAGTAGTCTTGCTCAATTAATCCAACAAGAACTTATTTCAAAAATTAAAATATTTATGTTTCATCCAGAGCAAGGCCTTAAAATATGTTACAGACCATTTAACACCAGTACACTGTGATTTTAACTATGTTGTTATTTTAAAAAGTTTGATTTGATTCAAAATCATTTTGTGATTATTTGCAAATAGTAAACTTACTGAATCCACAGACCTTTTTTTGGTAACCAGAATCAGAACCATAACGATAAAAAAATATTGCAAGATTTCAAAACTACAACACACCCGTACAAAGTTCTTACCTGTCTAATTATTGACATCTGTATGCCAGGAAATCCCTCTGAGTAAAGCAGTTTGTATAATGGAGGTAAGGTAGGTCTGAGTTTATTGATATACACACCACATTTCCTGGACAGCGAAACTTAATCCTTCACCAGCTCGCACCTTTAACTACCCATAGCTATCCACCGCCCCTAGATCACAATCACACAGGGGTAAGGCACGTACCTGGCAGTGAGGGTTTGGATCAATATTGGGTGAAGACATTCACTGATCACAAAACGGATGAGTAATTTTCTTGCAAGTTTATTCGCAGCAATTCTTGAATGCTATTAACTAGCCCTGTACCTAATTACGACTAGCACATGAGATGCAATATAATATCTGACAAGAAAGGTGATAGTATACACTCTAGGCAGAACTGGATTGTTCCCACTAGACAGTTTGAATTGAATTTCATTCACCTATTTTCCATGGACTGTAAGTGTTTGCATTAGAAAGGTACATGTACTTGTGAATTTAAAGCACAGGAAGAATTCCTACAAAGTTAAAGAGTCAGTGGCACTGGTCCTCAATGTACAAGTAAATCCAGTTTGCCGTGTGTAAACTGGTTTATTTTCTGGTTTGGGCTTGACGTTTTTTATTATTGATCCTAACAGTTCCTCCTTTCCATATCATGCATGCTGCATCCCATCTTTCTGATCTTTAATGGGACCAAGACTTTGACTTCAACTTAAAACATAAAGCCACAAAATGAAAAAAACTCTCTAGGGAGAGGATCATGATTATACTTGAATAAACATGTATTTCATCCCTGTCTCCCTACATCTGAGTTCCAACTAAAATTGATCACTTTGAATCAATATCAGGATGAAAGCAAATTCCACTTGATTTTTAATCTGAATGAGAAAGATTAAACATCTTGACAACTTTACCTTAATTATACGTGACAAAGAAATGTTTCTTAGCTTACATTATTTATGATATTTTGAAAGATATAAAAAATAAGCAAAATTTGTATACATATATACTGTACACACACACACACACAAACACACACACACACCAGTATATATATATATATTAAAAAAAAAACAGCGAAAGTATACTAGTTTTACTTGAACATATTTATATCAAATTAGTAAAAGTAAATACCTTTTTATATATTACCATTTAAACACTGGGAATAGGGAAATAACTTTATCATCTCTAAAACCAGGGTATTTATTTCATACCCACAAAAACACCACTGACCTTAATATTTCAGAGAAAAATAATCTTCATGGGGTAATTTCTTCAAAAAACAACCCAAGTGTAACAAATCATGTGATAAAAAAACCACTTTACCTGCCACTGGAGTCAGACAACCTGCAGTACAAAAAGGTTTCTGCCCTTACCAGTTCAGGATAAGTTAGTTCTTTGATGTATAATAAGACATGGCATTTCTGATATGACCTTCACCTTTACTGGCACTTCAAGTACAAGTTGCCACAAATTTTTTTTCAGCTGATTATTCAGAATACTATTCTAACAGTTCTAACAAATTCATCGACATGTAATACTTTACATATTCTAATTCAATTTTCAAGGGGCAGATTTGAGCTGTTCATAGCATCTCCTAAAAGACAGTCAAACTTTTCTGTTTTCAAGAAAAATCACTTTATGGTGTAGAATAAGGTATTTGGTATTATCTGAACTAAACCATTTGACAGTGTTACTTGCAAAATAATTTCAATTTGAGAGTAAAAAAAAAAACCCTAAAATTATATTTTTACCCTATTAGCAGTGCTAATACTTCAGTAAAACTTTGCAATTATCGTTATGGGAAATTACAGCCGAAATCAAGCTACAAACAATATACAATCACATTTCACTGATAAATAATGTCAATCATATCTTTTGCTTTTCTCAAACAAAAAATGTCTCTATTGTTTTGAATATTCAGATACATTTCTTTCTTTCCACTTTAATTTAATTCAACTTAATTTCACAAAACTATTAACCAAAATAAAATACAAAAAGAAACAAGGCAGCAAAGCTGTCAAATGTGCAGACAACAACAACAACAACAACAAAAAATTCTAATATGCTCAATTATGAGATTCTGAACATAGTGGTAATGGCTATATGTACAGACACATCTGTGTCTGTACATAAAAAGAAAGACAGCTGAATGTCAGTTGGTGAAATCTAATCTACAGAACGAAGCATATCTTTTTATGATGAGCATACCTTTTTAAAAGCACCAGCTCTTTATAACGAGCACACTTTTTTTTAACTACCATGCCTTTATGACTGAAGATTCTTCAACTCATGGAGAAAAAGGAAAGTTACTGCCTGATTGATTAAGTAAATCCAAACTTACATGTAACCAATTAAGTTTTTTCAGGCAATCTGTATTTGGAACTGTAAATGTAATTTACATGTATGCCAGATTATAAATTGTGTGATAATTACTTAAGAATCGTAAATTTTGAAAATTTACAACAGCAGCTTGGCATAAACAAATGTCTTGACAGCATGCCAGTATGAGCCATCAAATTTAGTTATTGTAGTTAAATGTAGTTTCCTAGGCAAAGCAAGAAATTCTAACCCACCTTATTTTAACTACTTATTACTTACTCTTGGCACTACAGAATCCACAGGAATGACAAACATATGCTGGGACTGGGATTGCTGAGAGGGTACATTTGTCTGGAGGTGAAAATGCCAGAATAAAAGCATAGATATTCATAACCCAAATTTAACATGTACAAAAAACTACACTTCATACTAACAAGATACTGCTTGAATAACTGAAATCATTTGTTCCTAACTTGATGTAATGCACAAATGAAATAAGAATTTTATCAAGTTTGTCAAGCAATCACAATTTTTTGCAATTCCCTCACACTCTACACTAATTTATACCTTAACTAGTAAATGACTCGGAGCACAAACCTACATGAAGGACTTAACCTGTAAGAAACAATAAACAATTGACATCCCATGTGCTTAGAAACACTTTCCAGAAAAATATCGATAGATCTATATAAAAACTGCAAGACGTAAGATGTAATTGCCTATGTGTGTGACGCAACTTGCCTAACTCTGACGTAGTGTGTGTCTCAGTGGTAATCCTTATATTATTGCTGCTTGTATAGCTTAGACGCAGAGTGGCATCTCAATGGTAATACGTATCATCCCCAAAATCTAATAATTTCTTCCTTGGCCTCTTTGTGACCTATCCTGAAATTTTTATCAAAGTCCATCCAGGACTTTTTGCATAATATGGTGCACAGACAAACAAACAGGACCAAAAACATAACTTCCTCGTTGTTGGTAATAAAGAAAACATTCTAAAAATTAATTGAGTTCCACTGACTATTAGACTTTTCCATTCTGAGTTTTTCTTCCAACAAAGAAAAAATCAATATCAGGTCAAATCAATAATTACCATAAGCTGATCCTTTCCATTTTAGTAAACATCACTTAAAAACTACTGATATTATATAAGCAGGTTTTACCTTATTAGGCCCATCCTACATGCAGGACACAAAGGCCAAAGCTTGGCTACTAAATTTAATATACAATTGATTTGATAAGTAAATCCAATTGAAAACAAAGTAGAGTAATGCAAATAATGGCACATGACTGATGCACCTGATGATTATCTTTGAAAGTTTTCAAGAACACTCACCATTAAGCTGTCAAGAGAAATTTGCTTATTTTGTGAAAATAAATATTTTGTCAAAGCCCTGACCACTGAAGAGATATATGTTGCTCCTGACCATTGCCATAAAATATCATTATGTTTTAAAATCAACAGTATTTCACTACTGTGTACTTTTGACATAGACCTGGGTAATGCATTCCATTAATGCAGTGAGCCATATTCTAGAGATTCAATAAATATATCAATAGCACCATAAAAATGAAATAAAAAATAATGCAAACTTTAGGGAGAACTTTTCCTGGTGTAAATAATATGACACTGTTGGTGATCAGGTACTTCACGTTCAACTGCCACCGATGATCTAGCACTGTGCCAAATTTCATTAAAGATCACATGAAGCATCAAAGTGCAATTTCCTCCGAACCATGGAGAATCCCATTACCATTACATGGCCTGTTGAACCAGAGGATGGATACACAGTAGGCCCTCTTTTATAACAGATTGGTGTGACACCTTAAAGCCACTGTTAACTCATCTAATTAAATCTAACAGATCAATCAAGGCTATTAGTATAGTGTGCCTTGTATATAGTCACTAGAGATGCACGTACATTAAACAAGTTGATGCACATATTCTTATTTACCACCCAGCTGTTTTTAGAGTTAGAAATGGCAAATTGCCACCACTGGCCAAAGGCATACAGGTGTCTGAAATTCCCAATGCTTCTAGGACATTTGGAGCAAGTTTTATCCAATGAGGGCCAGGTTTTTGGGCAAATTAGAACAAAAACATTTATAAAAAACATCATTTTGATAGGAAAGTTATTATTAGCTCTCAGCTTATTCTGGCTCCACCACAAATGAAAACAAAAGGGTAAATTTTTGTATACAATATCAGGCATTCATTAACATAAGGAAATTATTTCAATTGATGAACGAAACTAAAGTCTCTGTCTGGAATGTATTTGAAAAGGGCACCAGTGCATTTGGACCAAAGATCTTATTTTAATGGTAATCCAACTGAACTTCTGTTCTTTGAGCGGACAGTCAGTGCATCACTTCGAGAGGGATTCATTGCTTACCATACGGTTTTAATGCAATCACTGTGCAACAAACCTTCCGCATGATTTGTGACTCATACATTACAACAGAAAGTGAATATAACTAAAAAATGACTGCAGGTATAAGTGGTACGAGGGCGAGTCAATAAATAACCAGCCTAACACATCTCCGATCAACCGAGACATCCACGATTTTCACGCATTGTTTCAATACATGTATTGTACCTGGGTACAAAACTACACATGAATACTGTCATTTGTTTGTCAGATATTGAATGTCAAACATGGCTAGTGATGTAAAAGCAAGCTTTTCATCAAAAATGGAGTACCGTTTTTTTTTTTTTTTTTCTGTTTTTTTTTCTTTTTTTTTTTCTTTTTTTTGGGTTGGTTTCTGGGTTGGGGAGTTTAAACGCGGTAGAACGTCTTTAGAAGATGAAGCCAGGTCTGGACGCCCTGTGGATGTCACCGACAATGAAATGTGTAATAAAGCTGCAGTTGAGGAGTGGTTCAATGGAAAGGACCCTGACTTCTTCACTTCTGGGCTGATTGCACTTGAACACCGTTGGTCCAAGTGCATTGCCCCGGAGGGAAATTATATTGAAAAAGAAGAAGTAGATCTCAACCCGAAATAGGTTAGGCTGGTTATTTATTGACTTGCCCTCATATATTAAATATATTGAGTTATGCTGTTTTCCTAAGTATCTTAGTTGTTAAAGCAATAATAACTCTTCCTTTGAGATTCAAAATTCCGCAAGAAATACATTGTAAACAACGCATGGAAATGTATTCTATTGCATTTTACCACTAAAACGGCCGTTATTGTAGTAAAACTAAAATCTGTGTTTGTCAATAGGGCTTTTGATGCCTTTCTTCCCGGTTGTCAAGGAATTCGTTGCCAATGACATTAGGGTGTCACACGATTCTCGCGTTCATTCGAGACCAAAATAACATATGGCGTCAAACGCCTGATGCAATCGATGCAATCCGCAGACGTAAGTTGCGAGTTTTTGTACAGTGCGTCGGATAACGAAAAGCCCAGAATTGCACACATTGTAGATATAAATGCATTTTGAGCAATAAGACAAATATATCTTATGAAACTTTTATTATTGTTATATAGTGTTGTTGTTGTCTGCTTTTCCCGCAGTTTTAAGTAGGTCACCAGAAACTATCGCTCGATATCGCGTGACTATGCAATGTCAGAGAGGGCTCCGTCAGTTAAAATCTCTTAAGAGATTTTAACAAAAAACCACCATTTAGGAAAAAAAACCCTGGACTAACTTTGAATGCAGGAATGGGGTCGTTGACCATTGGTAAGTACGGGAAAATTGCCGTTTACTCCAGGAAAATCCAATTTTTGGCCAAAACAAAGAGTTATTATGACTTTAAAGGTATTTTGTACACATCCGAAAATGCCCCAAAGTCATATTTGTATATCTTACAATATACTTGATATTTTCCCCAATTCAAATCTTTAAAATGATAACTAGAACCTTTAAATTAAAGTATCTGATACTAGTTTCCATCAAAAAAACATGGTGGTGTAAAGGAATCAAGATTCGTTTAGAGCCAAGTTATTTTATTACAAATAGTACAATTAAAACATTCAATCCAAAGTGGGTTGAGCAGTGATTCATGAGTAGGAAAAATGTTTTTATGCCAAGAAATATTAGATTTGTCAAGAAAATCTCATACCTTAATTCACAGTTGTAACAAAAAAACTCATTTAAAAAATAGTCATTAAAAAATCTTTGATACTCGATCCATTACTTTATAATCACTATTCATATATTCAAGCCTTAAAATAAAACAAAGTGAAGCAGAATGAAATACAAATGTATCTAAACAGAAAATCACATATTTCTGAAATTAATGTTTATCTGATGATAGTAGTTCACAATTTGAGACAAGATCAGATCATTCAGTATTCATTCATTATACAATCCTCTAAATGTGGCGCCAGTAAGAGAAATATCCAGGAACTACTTTAAAAGCACAAGTAATTTTTGACTAACCTACATTCGCATACATTCACTGTTGACTACACAGATCATTCCAGAAAAGCATCTACTGGACCTGAATTATGGCACAGGAGAAATAGAAGTTGATTGAAAATCATGTCCATGAAACAGGATGAAATGCACATTATTCATGCTCAAATTTTTATCGACAACAAAAACATTGTACAAACCTAGAAAAAAAAGAAAGAAAAAAAAAGTGGTCTTTTTGGGCATGTGCTTGTCTGATCTTCAATGTTATTGTGTTTTCAAACAGTTCTGAAATCAGAAAAGTATTACATGTATTTCAAAGATAATCTTATTCTCTCCATCAGAAATCTCTGGGTCAAATTTCAAACTAGCAATTACTGAAATAATAATTTTTCACTAATACTTCAACAGATAAAAAATAGTCTTTTGAACAGTCTCTACTGCTTGTCTTGGGATTACTCTCTTTATTGCAACAAACAAGGATGAAACTGATCAGAGGAAACTAGGAGACAAGAATAAGAAGTGCATGAGAGATCATCTTGACTTATCAAGTGATCAGCATGAGCGACCATCAGCAAGCATGATTTATCAGGATGATTTGATTTGACGATGATGGCGCCCATTACTGTTACCATAATGATAAAGTGTTCCATCAGGATCAAGATGTGATTAAATAACCTAAAATGTGTTCAAAGGAAATAAACCATTTTTTTTTTTTTTTCATGTAGAGACAATCTTTTGAAAATATCTCAACTTTAAGTGGCTAGTTCCTCTTCTCTGCTGTCATTTTTCTGTTCTTCATTCACGTTTCAAGACTTGGCGCCCCAAGAATGATAGTCACGGTTTGAAAAAAAATGATGCTGCACATCTCTAATGTATTTGTCATTAAGTGAACTTGTCATTTACTGAGACATCAAAGTAACTCTCATTTTTACAGTGATCTGACAAAAAAAAAAAAAGACAACAGTCACAATGCAGCTTGCATGTCACTTTAGGTTAATTACTTCTGTCTCAATGCCAGATCACGTAATCTGGGGAAACAGTATAATCATCCACTGCTTATTTCAAAATAATCAAAGATGTATTTGTCAGAACACTGCAAATTAAACTTTAAATTTTATAATTAAAGAGCAAAATTAACAAGAACAAAAACTAACAAAAAATAATGTCTGAATAAAATATATATATATATATATATATATATATATATATATATATATATATATATATATATATATATATATATATATACAAATTAATATTCCACACTTCCTGCAGTAAATGACTCATTTAAACACTGCTTAATTCAAAAAGACCTTAAAGTGTTGATCTACTAAGTCCTTTAAACTATGGAGCAGTCCAGTGACATTTACTGTACAATTGTTGGAAAAGGTTACCAAAACTCAATGAGCTCCCCAAGTAGAGTGCTGCACAGGTCACAGTGATAGCCAGTCATTAAAACAACAGTACTGGCTTTAAGGCAGTTTGATACGATATGCAGCAAAAATCACCAAAATCCTCTAAAAGGCAAAAGAATATATAGCAATATGACATGCAGCAAAAATCACCAAACTCCTCCAAAAACAAATCCTTATACTGTTCTTTGTTGGAGCATACACTCTACCAGCATGGATATAAACCTTTTTGATCCCTCATATCCATAGGGGATGATCAGTATTGCACCGCTTGATAAAATAAGACACAATTCAACAAATATATTTTCAAGGGCAATAAGACACTGTATTTTTAACTGTTGAAATTCTACTTAAATTGTAATATCCCACAATTGAGCACTGTAAATTTTAAAGTCGGCTACTCTTCATGAATTTTGCAAACCTTGTACAAAAACACTTGTTAATGGGTTTGGGGTTTGAGAAATTTTTGATATATTTTAAGGTAACTTAGAGGTAATTGCAGCACAATCATGATTCCAATCATCCAATATTGAGAGAGAGAGAGAGAGAGAGAGAGAGAGAGAGAGAGAGAGAGAGAGAGAGAAATGTCAATCAGTATACAAGTAATTTTTATTTATTACATGACTACTTAATCATTTTATGCAGAGAGCAGTGCTCCCAATTCAAATCATTTTGCACTAAGATCACACAATATACATCAGATGAGGAGAGGTGGGTACCAGGAATGTTTGCATATGATTCACTATAAATGCACAAACAGTTCATTGATGGGTAAACTGATTTTTTTCTATGCCATTTCACTGCTCAAAATACAACCATTCACTTGGTTGTAATTTGTGACATATTAGAGAGCTTGAAGTATTTTCCTTTTCTTCAAACAACCTAAGTGATTCAGCTACTGCAATTGTCCAGGAGTTTGAAGTTTTATTATACAATTTTGGAGTAGTCTACAGCTGAATGTACATGCAGATGACATGAAAGTACCAGAAGGCACATCTCTGCCAATCCTATTTCTATTACCATTTCCATATTGTACAAACAAAGCCCTTTGATTCCCAATAATATTTTATAAATATAGAATTTCTTTGATGGTAAAAAACAAAACGGAACCAGCATTTTGTAATTCACATATATCTACCTTCATATTCTTTCCTGGAATACCTCTTCCAAAATACCAAAATATTTGCATTCTTTTTTCAAAATTTGTTGCATGACAAATGTTATTAAGAACTTTGACTATGGGACACAAGGGATTTGCTATGCTGTAGTAATTTCTAGAATATACTATTAGCATTTAAACATGCCAGCTGCTCATTGATGTTAAGGATGCATTGTGTAAGACATTAAAGAGTTATTTAAGGGAGAATGTGTTAAAATTAGAAGTTTTTTTTACAGTGGTCCTGTATAAAGAGTTAACTTTTGCTGACATTCTATAAAGTTACAGCACCACCCTACAGTTTAACAGCACCATGGAACACTAAAATAACAGGTGCCATTCAATTTACTATCCCTCTCCTCCATTAATACTGCTACCCAAGGAGAGCACTGAAGAACATTTCGAAAAATAATGAAGATAATGAAAATATAGCACCTGCAGCCAATACAGCTGGTTTGTCTTTATGTGCCACAAGACTATGTTTATAAGAGGAAGAAACAAATATGGATTTGAATTAAAATCAGCAAAATGTTTTTAAAGAGAAAAGTACAGATACCACCAGTAAAATGCCATAAGCTAATTGAGATGTTCGCATGCTGCAACTAGGCAATATTCCCCAAAAACCTGGGTGTATTTTCAGTCAGCACAGGCAGTAAAAGCATTATTGCTAATGAAAAAATTACCTGTATTATTCCTAAAACTCCATGTTTCTCCTAAAACTTCCATGTTACTCACAAAATCAGGCTTCTGAAAAAATATCCTGCCTGTGGTGCAAAATGCTACTGTCATTAGCTCACACGGTCTTCATGACAGATGCCTTGATAGCTGGCAACCTACCATAATACACATTTGAAGTAATTTTCCCAGTGACTTTTTTCCCTCCTATTGTCTCTACCAGAATATTTGCCAAAATACCTGCATAATTTTGAAATGGTTCTTGTATGGATTACCTCTACTTGAACTGACTGATAACAGAACAGTTGAAATCAATGTTTCAATCATACCATCCGTTGGTTGATTTTACATACAAATGTGACAACTTCAGCCAGCATGTTTGCCGTCTCCTCACTCTATGCTTCTCTCTCCTCTCAGAAAAAGGTTGAAGAGCAGCACATTAACAGCGCATTGTGATTTTCAGCTTGATGGGGGATTTATTGTTGAAACAGAACTCACGAGGTCTCTCAGCCAAGGGAGCTGAAATGGACTACATTATTTTACACAATATCAAACTAAGCAATTGATACTTCTCCCTATAAGTCATACAGGGGTAAAATACAGTCAAGAGCCATAGATAATAACTAGATTAAGCATGATCTGTTTGATGAGAAAAAACTAACAATCAGTTGTAGATATGCAGCTTAAAAGGAAAGTAAAAACATATTTGTATGAAAATATTTTGAAAGGATTTGCTACACATTGCATAATTCATTTGTAAAGTGTTCCACTTAAATGGGATGAACTGTCACCTTGAGTTGCCTAGGAGGAAGTAAAACAGAAGAAAAAAAGGACTATATTGAAAATAAAATTTGAAAAATCAATGAACAAGAATATCTAATCTTGGTATGATGTTATAGTTTTCTATTATCAGCACTATTCAGTTTTATAGTTTGTATCTCAAACAACATCAGTTACCTATAAATACATTGCATGTATATAAAAATGGCAAATACTTGTCATCCAAGTAGAAAATTATGTTTGCCAAATGTATTTTTGCAGTTCAAGTTATCTTTACAACAGCAACGACAATCTAATACCTTATATTTCATACATCACTGGTCTCTTGCACAGAGACTGCTTCCAGTCTGGGTGCCAATCGTGGTATTTTGAGTATACTGGGCATTGTCTTTTTTTTTTGCATTGAAGTATTTTTCTCAGTGGTTTCCACACCCTTATAATACATATCTGGCAAGTAACAATTAAGTAACATTTAAGCATGCATTCTTTTTCTCATCAAATTTCTACTTATCATTTCATTTTTTATTTATTTATTTATTTTTTTTTGCTTTAAAGATGCAGAGTTTTAAATCAAATACTTAATTAATCATCCTGGGGTATATTACATTATATTTGGTGAAACTTAATTTCAGCATTACTTTACTTTGATAAGTTCATTAAGTAGTGGTCTATATAATTAATTGTGTGTTTAAAATCTTACACTTTGTCTCTTTACGTAAGACTAAGATTTATTTTTCATAAATACTTAACCTTGATTGCAGTGTAATTTATCAGCAACATGGCTGATATATTATGATCTAAATTTGGTCATAAGTTATAGTTTAGTTTATTTGTGTAACTACTATGAACCAAATCTAAACAAATGGCATAAAAACCCTGCTTATGTGATATTCAGATGCCAACAAAAATTCACAAAAAGAAAAGGTCAACATGCTGAGTCCATCAGAGTCAGAAACATGGAAAAATAAAAAAAACTGATTGCAAGCATGCTTATTTTGTTATTATACTGGGTAAGTGAAAATCTTGGGCCAAACTCCTAGTTAAAAGATCACCATATAATTTTGTATCCAGACATGAATTTATATATTTGAAAGCGTAATCCCAAGTCACAAGATGAACTACACTATAGTTGATCAACCCATCTCAGATGTTCTCTGTCAGGAAGGGTGACAACTCAAATCCGTTACTATGATTTGTCTCATCCACTTGCTACAAATATGTGACAGCTGTGAAGATAATCACATAATAATGTAAAAGAATCAATGGCGGAATATTCTGTTTCGTCGCTGGTTACTCCCATGTGCCTATCCAACAAGCACCAGCAATGGGATGGCTTGACCAATAATCAATGGCGCTTCAGACATGTCCTCAAAAACAGACCCTTTCCGTTGTCAGTTTTTATCACTACGCACATGCTGCCATCTAAGTGCACCAATTATTGAAGTGTCCATAAAACTTCACTTCATTTTTTTAACATTTTATCAAAACCAGTTAGTAAAAGTTAGTGAATGCCCCCCCCCCCCCCAAAAAAAAAAAAAAAAAGTTTTGGCATCTTGAAAAGTCATTACCTATTATGCACTTCTCAAAATGAAAACTGCACTATAAAGTGTGTAGCTTTATTGGGTACTCTCATACTGAACAACCTCTTCATATTCTGAAGACTCTTCAAGTGATGCCTAGCATTTCCATATGCATTAAAATCTAATCTAATACAAGACTTCAACAACTGAGGGCACTTTGAATTACCCATTTCAGTGGAAAGTGTAGTGACTTTTGTTTCTGTCGTATAACCCTCTATGTACTGTTTTTTGTCATCAAACATAACTACAGTTATTGAAATGCTTTGCCTAAATTCAATTTAAATGAAATGCACGATTAGGTGAAATCCTGATGTTAACAACCCACAGAAATGTTATCTTGTCCATAGATACTAACACCAGTTCAGCCTGCATATTCAACAGAAGTGGCAGGCTATGCAGTGCAATCAAGGCAATGGCATGGCTGCGTCCAGCACCATTTTAACATAACCTGGTTTAAAACTAACTCCAGGAAGTAGCTCTTTAGATTGTTCCTGACCATCAGGGTCAGGCAAAGGAGCCTATGGTAATTACCTAAATTGTTCAAATTTCTCACACTAATAATATTTTAGTTTTCCTAGATTTATCATTTTCAGACACCCACTACACTGAACTTTCTGGCAAAAAGACAGTTTTAAGCATTTCTAACAAAACTTTTTTTTTTTGGGGGGGGGGGAATGGGGGAGTTGCTTATTTATAAAAAAAAGTTGTTTGAATATATATAGTACTTACCGTATATTATCTTTCAATTAACCAGCCCACTCATTCACAGCACACAAGGTTTAATTCAAGGTTCACACTATCTGAGCTTAAGAGTGCAATAAAACTATCTACTTCTGGCAGTCAGTCTTAGAATGTTTTTGGTTCATTGCTGAACGAGGCCCTGAGTGAAACACTTGCTTAAAGTTGATTCATCTCTAGTTGGATAAAGTCTGACAATCCGCCCATGGCTGCTCTATTACAGAGTCACACAAAAAATGCAGTATATTCAAAGTTCACATTTGTCTATAGATTGAGATATATAATTAATGATCAAATAAACAACATAAACATGAATAAACTCAAAATATATTATGATCCCATTTTATAAAATTCATTCCATATCTCACAGAATGACATTTTTATAATCCTTTGCACTTGAATGATACAATAAAATTCAACAGACCTTGTATAATGAAGTTTTGTCTCTAGCTGTAGATAAATAAATGTACCTTAACTAAATATGACACATGACGCTGCTAAAACAGTTCATTTATCAGCTTGTCCAAAACAGTCCAAGCAGTACTACTTGAAAAAAAGGAATTCCCAAGCAACACAGCTGCTCCTTAGGGATTTCAAATCACACTAACTGACAAAAATAATTAATTAGACATTAGCACAAATGAGTTTTTTTCATTGATCAAGACATTTTTATTGATCAGTTCTTGTTGATAATCCCATGATTTGTATTTTTCAACATAATCATGTATTTTCAAAAGATTTTTCTTTCATTTTTTAAGTAAAACCTCTGCTCAAAATATTAAAGATGATAAATGTTTTTTGTGACCCAAGAGATAAGACAATCAAGTTCAAGGCCAATGGCAGATTTAGAGGGGGGGCCTGGGGGTAAAAAAAAATCACACTAATATATCCCTCTAGGAATTAGAATTCTGACTAGCTGATTTATAGAACTAAACCATACCAAATGGCACCGTTCGCCCTCTAATATACCAAAAATTTTCGGGTCCCTACAGCAGGCCCCAAACCCACACCAACTGGGGGTGGGGGGGGGGGGGGGTCGGCTTGACATCCACAGACCCCCCTTCAAATAATCCTGGATCCACCCCTGAAGAGCATTTAATTTTTAATTTACACTAAAACAATTTTGATAAAATCATGAATGGGGGTCGTGATTTTATTCAATATTAACGATATGAGAGGAACCATCTCTCAATGCATTACTCTGAACAAAAAACAGAGATGACTGCACCTGAAATTCTCTTGGGCAGCCATCCTGTTAAATCGACAGCTTAGGCTATAACTACAAATTTGGTGGCATCATTATGAACAAATGGTATAAACCAACCCAAAAGTATGTGGAAGGATGTGTATGCCAAATATTTCTGTATGTTTTATTGAATTCTGCCCTCATGTTTCTAGTGTGGGTCTCTTATGCCCCTATTCCACACCCACTCAGAATTCCTCAAACTGCCAGGAATTGTGAAATTTTGCACATTTCTGGTAAAAATCTTGAGGATTCAGTTACAAAGTTGTTAAGATAGACTTAAGAATATTTGTGGGATTCTGACTGAACAGCACCAATGTTGTCAAGAAACAGTTATGATTTGCAAGAATGACATCTGAATACTTAACGAATATCAGGTTTCAGTTGAGAGAAAGTCAAGTATCTGCCGAATGCACCTGTTATTCTGGCAGGATTATAAATGTAATCTTGAGTCTTCTTGAAATTTTGTAGAATGTTCCCAAAAGACAGGCATAAAAAGCCCCTCACCCTTGCTTTACAGAATCGTAGACAAACTGTGTTCGGATGAATGCTCCATGGTTCCCAGATTAAAGGAAGAATACATAAGAATGGCTAAAATTATACTAGGAAACAGTTGGAATATCTAATAATGTACCATGGATTTGTAAAGAATTAACCAAGATTTTTTGCATTCTGGAGTTCAGAACCAAAATTTTGTACAGTTCAAAACCTTTGTCCAGATTTCATGATCTCACATAACTGCACTAACTTACTGAGAATAAATAAAAAACAAGTAAGAGCTTTAAAATATTATCACAATTAAAATAAGAACCTTCAGATTTATCAATTCCTGGCAGTTTGTGGATTTGTAGTCGGTGTGGAATATAGGGGTACGTATAAGACTCTCAGACTTACACTTTTAGACTCAATCTTTGAACGGGCCCAATCCTTATTATTGTCTTACAGGAAAAGTTCACCTGGAGAAATCCCCTCTAAAATTTTCTGTAAGAACTGCATCATACTGAGACCACCACTGCCAGGATCATATCACAGTGTGTGGGCCAAATTCTCAAAACATCAGTAGTACTCTCCTGGAGTCCTGAATTTACCATGAGATCAAAGTATTGGATCTCCAAATCAAAATTATAAAAGGTCTAAGAAAATCCAAAGAACAAGAAAAATTTTGATGTGCACATGCATGTATTGATGCAGGCCCGTAGCTAGCAATTACAAAGAAAGCTATTTTTCTGAAGAAAAAAATGGATCACTTCACCCCCTTAGTTGACCCAACTTGAGAAATAGCACATCTAGGACCTAGTTCAAATTTTGATTTAGAGCAGACCCATTTTTGGCTGAAAGGGCAGTCCACCCTCCTCCGTCCATGGGCCTGAAATGAACTACCCAAACAGCAAAACCTAGAGTATGGGTGAAAATTGTAAAAACTAAAAGTCCTGAGTAGGTAGCTTTCAATTTCTCATTGAATTTAAATCCATATGAAAAAACTATCAAAATGAAGACCAAAAGTCCTTAAGTCAGGCATAATCCTGAAAACTTTCATACTAGAGTAAAGTGTGATATATCTGCAGAAGTTTTATCTTCACAGTAACCTTAACAAATTCATCAGTTTGATGGAAGAGAGACATGGATAATGACTGCTGTTTCATGGTTTTTTCTACCTTAAAAAAAATCTTTGCGTTGCTTTGATGTCTCCATTATTCCATATAAATTAATTTTATGTGGAAAATGTATCACATACTAACATTATCTGGTGCTAAAACATTTTACTTGACATTGTCTTTGATGTGTAAGGAAAATTTAAGCATCACTTTGGTGTAAGTAATCTGAGCAGTGAGGTATCTGATTAACAATATGTCTGTTGGCCAATTAGTTAGAATGGCAAGTTTAATCTGTGGCCGGGCAGGGATCTACGTTTTAAGTGACAACTTAACTCTGGGGTGAGGACATAAGATAGCATTATACAAAACAAAATACATGAATTAAACACTTTTTCTTATGATTCAAGGATTCTATAGATAATATGTTCATTCAATGACTATTTTGCTGGTTGAATAAATAAAAGTGTGGCTAAATACATGCAATGCAGTTCATTTTAATATGATGGCATGTTACCAATGGTGAACTGAATAAATCAAAGGAAAAAATCTAGTTAAATGTGGCAAAATTTTTGCGTATTTGGGACTTTCAGTTAGTCAGTCTGAGAGAGGTAAACCTAGTTAACATACTTTGATATAAACGTGGCCTCAGTACTTTTAGCCACAAGGATAAAACTGGCTACTGTACATTGATTACAGATCAAATTCCTCCATATCCAATGCTAGATGATACTGAGCAAATACGATTATAAATGAAATAATTTGCACCTAACCAGGTTCAGTTTATATTAGCAAAGCCTAATTGCTGCTCTTTTCCTGATCTGGCAACATAGCCACCTGATGATGCTGAAACTTTGCTATTTCTGCCCTGAGTCCATTGGGTTTTGTATATGTCTAAATGGTTCCATACTCATCATAACCCATTGATATCTTCTAGACATCATATCTCTAAAGGGAATAACAGTAACATTATTTTTAGACACCCTTCATGCCAGAACTCATAGAAAGTGAACTTTTCAAAATTTTTCATAACTTTAATCTGACTGGATGCATTTTTATCTTCAACAATGGTTTCAAATCCATATGTTCGTGGAAACACAGGTAATATTTCAATGTTCATGGAAATACAGGTGACATAATTACCTGTAATTACATGTAATAACATACCACCATGGTGTCTTCTCATTGAAACACTAGGTTAGGGTAATGACTCTATCTTTTCAATGGGAAAAATTGTGAATTTCACAGATACTGTACATTTTTAAGTCATAAATTCTTCTGTTGAGTGCTTTGCAACAAAACTGAAAAGCTGACTATTTTATAGTTCTATCATATATAGAAAATTTCACAAATGCTGCACCAAAATATATTTTATGATTCTAAAATTATGTATCTGAAAAATGGGTAGTTTTTCCACATGAAAAAGATCAAGTCATCACTGTACATGTATAACTAATAAACCATATACAACATTTGTATATCATGTTGATCATTGTAAAGAAAAAAAGGAATTTCCTTTTAATGCAGGTACCCATTTTTTAGTGAACAATATATACCTTTAGAACATCTGCCACTTCTGCCACTTCTAGCGGATGTTGAATGTGTGAAAAAATCAAGACTACATGCATGACAGTCAAAGTCTTTCCAAATTATGGATTACACTGGAAAGAGTCCATAATAACACAGGAGCCTCAATGAAACCTTCCTATGCCACATTTTATGTCATCAAATTCTGTCATATTTCATGGCAAATTTTTTTCCAGTATGTGTATATAATTCTAAAAATGCAAGTGCAGAAACAACGGGAAATCAAGATTACTGATGTATCTTTTATATCCAGTTTAAAGAGGATACCAATTCCATCCCTTTTTGACTGAATTTGAGCATGAATTTATTTCCATCTTTAAAAAATAGTAAAAGGTGATAAATATTCTGAATCATCCACAGACCAGATTGACTTTCAATGCAGTTATTATATTTTGATAAGAGGACAAAGTAAATATCACCTCTTCAGAGAGCACCTTCACATCAATTACCTTATGGTTTTGATAAATGATAAGTAAACCATACAATGCCCTTATGGCATCTGTTATGATGGGGCAATCCTGCATTAATATGTCAATTAAATTAAAAGCAAAGCTACATATAAGAGGAAGAAATACATATTCAGAAAAGATATATATATATATATATATATATATATATATATATATATATATATATATAATGAAGATGCAAGCATATCAACAAAAATATACACAAATTCAAATTCAAAATATTTTATAAAATTGTATATTGACAAAGTAAAACAAAAGATTTTAATTTAACAAAGTTAAAAACTTCCAAACACAACCTGAATTACTACCTTATTAAATTGTACTTCTACTACATGTATTTCTGTACATAAACATATTATAAATCCCTTTTTACCTTTTCACTGCAGCTTCTGTGATGTGTTCCCTTACTTTCTCCAGCCTCTGGGTATATCCCATAGGAGTTTCAGCTTGACGTCGTGACGGTGCCTTGAAAATAATATTCAAACAAGGCTACTGGTCTCTTCTCTGGAGTAAAAAAATAGGGAAATTGTAGTAGATGAAAACTTATTAATATTTCACATATTTCTATTCATATTGATGGTACTCACTTCTTTAATTTCCTCTTCCAAATCTAATGTAAATTATCTAGTAATTACTCTGCTGCTCAGACTAGACACCAACTCACTGGGCATGCATTTACGTACTTCTCACACTTGCCTAAGCTGGCAGAGACTGAAATCTATGATATCCCACAGGGACCTGTTCTTGTGAGCCTTCAAATCCTATGATGAACATTACTGTCTAGGCGTTTGTTTTTTTGCACAGCCTCAAAGCACAGCAGTAATTACAATAATATGTAAAACCATCACCTCTGGTTACTCCTTCAATGAGCACAGATCAGTGCTCTAATAAGGCAGCAAGGAGCGAGAAATGTAGGGCCTGTAAACTTTTTACAAGATGTAAAACTGTTGTCCTTGTTAGCAAATAAGAAATTGCATCATTTGAATAAAAACAAATTGTTCTTATATGTGAGTATTATTTTTTGTGATATTTGTGCATTTTTAAAAAATGATTTTGGGCAATGTTGTCTGTGAGACCAAAATTTTTTCTATGTCTTATGCTATTCACTTTTTCAAACTGTTACAAAAAAGTCTTTGTCAAGTGCAGTATAAAATATGAAAAAATAAACTATTGGAAATAATTAGAAATATGAAGGGCAACATGGAATATTCCAATAAAACAATTGTTCCAAAAACATTTAGAAATAAAATGCTTGAACCAGTGCTAGCAAGTGAAGACTGAAACAATTAAAAAAGACTTAAATGAAATAGACAAAAAAAAAAAAAAAACACAAAGCACCCTGCCCAAGTATAACAAGACACATAAAACTCAGGCAAGAGGGTATTCATAGATAGAATATGGTGATTCAATCCATGTCTCCTGTAATATGTCTGCATAGCATGACGTCAAATGATAATATCATCATGTAACAAACAGTCTCCAGTGGGAAATCTCCACAAGGAATTTTCAGGGAAGACACAAATGAAATGTGGCAATATACTGCTTTAAAATTAAAACTAAAACAGAAAGATTCATCCAAAGATGAAATTGAGATCAAATTGAAAAGCAGTTGAAATTATCATTATTGGTCTTATCTCTTTGCTGTATCACCACCAACAGAACTTGTCCTGCTCATTGTGAGTTACCATATGCGTACCTGGAGTGCCTTCTTTACTTACAAATCCACAACTTATTTTTCATTCATTTTCCTACTTGCTGCTAATCTCAAGAATAAACATTTGACGCGATTTCATGATGTCACTGAGATACCAATACACAAATGTTAACTCCATGTTTTCTTAAAGTTTTTTTTCACATTGTTACAACAACTGATGTTAAATCACTGCCTTTCAAAAAAATTATTTGAAACATATCTTCAAGAAATTTCTTTCACATTGTCCAACCAAATCATTTTTAAATCAATTTTGACTAAAATTTATGAAATATTTTAAAGTAATTTGTAGTTTCTTTATAAAACATATCTGTCAAAAAATAAAGAAAAATTAATGCTTGAATAATTAATGCTAAATAGAAAAGTTTTGTGTTTTATACAGATTGTTTCAAGATAAATTGGACAAACATAGCCTGGAAAATGACAAGACATCAAACAAACAGCAAGAATCATGCCTAAACATGACTAAACAGTTTTTCACCTATTTTTCACAATAATTTGAACCATTCCCTGTAAATGTTCACGTGGAGAACAAATTTATACCTGCTGGGATTGCCAAACAGATTATGCAAGCAGGATTGACTTCTAGTGTTCAAGTGTAAAAACGTCCCTTGGTTAATTCGCTTGCCGTAGAACATTACTAAACCATTAGTGAAAGGCAGGTGAAAAACAGACCCCTTGTGGTGAAGTTGTGTAATGCTACATAAAAATGTGAACTTTGCTAAAAGTGCAGGTTTTACTTCTTTCTCACTAATTCAAAAATATAGCATATTGGTATATTTACAGGACATACATGTGGAAATAACTATAAAATTAATTTACCCTAGAATAATTAATAGTTTCTTGCAAGTAAAGCAAATTGTCTGGTAGCAAATGCCTTATTACAAATATATATCACACATTTGTGCACAAGAAAATAAGCATATTTATTTTCATTCAGGCTACAATGTAGTTAGTGGTTAATCATTGCATATGCACCACTTACGAAATACAGTTTCAAAAGCATTCTTGAGTAAGTCAAGATCAATACCACATTTCATCTGTATTTCTGATTACATCTAAATGATACATCATAACATGGAAACTGATTACATCTACCACACCTAGTTTAATGTGTTACACATCTTTTATTTAAACATACAATATTTGCTTCATTTACCTTTAAACTGGCATCACTCAAGAGCCCACATGAAAACAATACCACTGTATTTAATCATATTCACATTTGTTAAAATATGTGTGCTTTCAGCCTGGCATATTCATTTTTAAAATGCTCATCAGTGTTTCCCAGGGACAATTAGACTGTCCATAGGCCTTCTCTAGGGAAAATGACTTTCAATTCCTCTTGTTTTTTTCCTAAGACGAGCATATTGATCCAAGTCCCTCTGGTTATTGTAATGCAACCGATGCAAACTGAACACACTACATGGAGACGCCAAGACAAGTGATAATCATCATATAATGAAAAGGAATTCTACAAAATCTAGTTGCGCCTTTCAGGACAGTAATGCTATTATAATTACCAACTAAAGAGGTCATTTTTTGAGGTAAAGACATGAAATAAGAACAATTCTTTAGATTAGGGGACCAATCTATCTTAATATAATTTTTCTTACCCTGTAGTATTCCTTTAATCTTAAATAATTTTGACACATCGAGATAACACAATTTGAAATTTTCCCTGTTGGTGAAGAAACTCAGCACGCACTGTTATCTAAAGCGCGCGTGTTATTCTCTGAGGTGACTGCCTTATTTCACAGTGCAGTATGTAAATTTATATCATATTACATTGGTCAAGGTGTCCTTTAGAAACTGTTTAATGATATTTGCAAAGATAAAAAGTAGAGAAAAATACCCTTTTAGTTTGATCAAAATTTTGATATCTTGTAAAACATTTTACAGGTTTTATTTTCAAAAATAATAACCGTAAAACATAAAAACAACCAAATTCAAGAAGTCAACATTGGAAAAAAAATTAAAACAGAAAAGAAACACGCCTCAGTGGGCATGAAGTTTGTCACAGGGTTGGTTTTTTCATAATGGAGGATCAATAGCTGCTCATTACCCTCAAACCTGCAGAACAAGCCCTGCCTTCACAGCCCTCTGGTGTCCAGATACAACAGGAATTTAATTTTCACATACAAGACAGCTTGTTTCACAACAGTAACTATTTGTTGTCTTATATTTCCTTGAATGCCAATTTGTAGTTAATCTAATCCACAGCAAGTCAACTGCTATTCCGCCCTAGCAAGATGGTTACTGATTCTATTTATTAACTTAAAAAAAACAAAAACAAAAAGTGAACATTGTCCAAAATAGGTGTCTCATTGAAGCACTAAAATCAGTCATTGTGTGTTAATTTTCATAAACATATTTGACACAATTCAAAGCAGCAAAGGCATTCTTTTTTACAACTATATCTTGTCAAATTAGGCAAACATGCAATTTAAAAAAATTCTTTCTTTTTAAATGACACGACAATGATAACACAAATTCAATTACAAACAGATTCAAACTGGTTTTGTCACAAACTGATAAAAATTGAACACTAATAACGTCAAACAGGCCTGAAAGCTTGACAGCAGCGCCAGAATAATCAGCACAAATAAGATATTAATACATTTACTGAAATTAACTTAACAGCATTCAGTCCATGCCAGCTTCAAATGCACATCACAGATGCAGAAGATTAACACCAGTGGACTCATTTCAAGAGATAGATAACATACAATTGGAAGAAACCATTACAAAATCAATGAGTCTAAATCAAATTTAACCAAACACAGATGAAAATTGAATTGAAAGTGACTTTTCTCAGTTATTGATCAGTGGCTTGGCAGCAGCAGAACTCAAGTAAACTAAAGCTGTCTCGATAATAATAATAATAATAATAATAATAATAACTTTGACATTTAACTTACTTTCTATACAAGACCAATTTATAAACAGGTTATTAACGAGGACACCATGTTAAGAAAATGGGATGCACTTAATGGAGATAATCCAATTATATCACCTGCTTCCAATTGGTTTTAGTCTTTTCTGCCAGGAGTACAAGTCACAGGCCTACTGCACTGTGCTAACAAGTTCAAACAAGCACAAACAAAAGTTCAAACAAGAAGTTTTGGAAAAATACATGAAAATATGCCATTTGTTTCTTCAAAACTCATGCAAAACATCCCCATTATAATAACCGTAACATCTTTCATTCAAATTCCATTGTAGTAACATGACTCTGGGATTCTATTATGCTGAAAATGTACAGATTGTAACACAAAACGAAGTCTTAGAGTGGTTTACAATTTGCATATGTTTATATGACATAACACAATCCACATACAGGCAGTATCTTCTTTCAGAATCCATACAGATAGAACTATTAAATTTTGAGCATCATTCATCCAAACGGCTTTAATTTTCCGGTAGGTTCCCCTTGGACAAATATTATAATTGTCTTTTCTTCACACAGTTTAAGGAGCATTACTCACTGCTAAGCTGTTTTCTGGTTAAGTGATGTAAATGAATTTCCAATTTATAGGAGCAGCATGCAGACCTGTCAGCTCTGAGAACGACATGTGCCCCCGGACATTGGTCTATTTACTTCTCATCAAATACGATAGTTTCTCCATAATCGATTGGTGTTCAAACCCTATATATTCTGCTCACGCAGTAAAAATTGAAAAATGGCCAATCTGAAGGGGGAAAGTTCTTCACCAGGGACACAGTTCATGGCCGTAATTCATCATCTTCTCTTAATAAGCCACCTGAGCACAGGACTGAAGATGGCATAAGACAAGGAAAAGTACGACCTGAATTTGTTTGCACTATTTGCTCATGTTCCCCTTATGGATTGTTTTGCCATACAAATGCTGGCAGCATTTCTGTATGTAAAGCATTCTTTTTTAGATTAAATTACAAATTTCTTAGCATTATTGTTGAGGTATTTTTATGCTTATCCATGTATCTACACACCCCCACAACCACTACATAATTTTGATATAACAGTATTTGTTTGTTGTTGGGTCCCAACTTTCACAGATGAAAATAATATGACTGCTGTAAATTCATATTATAATAGTTATTTATTTTAAAACATTTTTGATAGGAATGTAACAAATGCCATTAATTATTATTTGGTAATGTCACAACATGTATCCTATAATTACTCAAAGAATTCAAAGCTTAAGAAAATATCATTGTTTAAAGAAAATATTTAGTTTGGCTATAAGAAAAAAGGTATTAACCAATCACTGTTTTGGCTACAATACTGCTCAGGCAAAAAATTTCGACCATTTCACAAGTTTAAAATGCACTAGAATTAAGGCAATCAGGAGAAAATAATCACTTAGCTCTCTTTCACCAGAGTGCATGAAAATGATGAATGGATCTTTAAGCTACTCAAATGATATTCTCTTTACTTTAACCAAGAAAGGAAATGAAAGGCAAATCGGTTTATTTTTGACATTATAACTGCCTGTAACACCTGTAAATTCCACCAGTGCAGCCCCCAAGCCAAAAAATTAGTTCATGTAATTACTTGATGTGTGATTGACTGCCATTTGGCCTCCATACCCATAAACTATTTACAGGTTTCGTGGTGTCTGCAATTATACTTGACATTTTAAATAAAACTTGAGGCACATAACAAGGACAGAAAAGAGCTGGAATTACCTGCTTTGATCACATATCATATAATTAGTTTCATTCGAAGACACATTTCCTGAAGATTTTGAATTCATATCTCAACTTAAAGGTCATTTAATGATGACCTCTTTGGTTTGGTTCTCTTTCCACACATATTTGGGATGACAGTAAGGAAAATGTGGGAAAACAACATCTGTAAGCACAGATTTTCCCAAAAAAAAAAAAAAAGTATCAGACATTTTTGGAACAACTTGTTCATTTCTCCAGAGATGTGTCGAATTAAATGCAGCTGTTGTACATATCTCACCAATTACAGCAAGGCCACATGCACAATTCCTACTGCAATCATATGTAAGGCCTAAGGCGCATTTGCACTGAAGATAAGTTTGAGCCTTCCCTAAGGCCATCTTAATAAATTGGATTTACCTAAGCACATAAAGCTTCTCCTTGCTCCCAACTAACCCCATGGGCCCCAGAGTTTTATGGCAAGACGGGGGATCTATCTTCAATGTAAACACACCTTTAGTTCTATGTCACACCTGGACAAATACCGATACCGGCAGCCAACTGATCTCTCTATGGGAGAAATTTTTCAGAGAACGAGAAAATGTTGCTGTACAATGTGAACACATCATTTTTAAAGATATATGGCATGAGAAACAAATAAATCTTGGGTCATGATTTTTGTCTTGGCTATTAATCAATTTTGCTATTAGTTCAATGATGGTCCAAAAATGACAAAATTTAATATTTTTCTTATTTTGCCAAAGTCAACACACTTCACATGAGGGAGAAACATCAGCTAGTGTGATACTACAATATGTATAAGTAAAAACAACATGGCAAAAAATAAATACAACTTTTTTTTATTTCATTTAAAACTTAATAGATGTTTACTCAATCAGCTGAGTAACTATAAACACTTGCTATCAGCTACTTGGAATTCTTACAGTTCTGTAAGGGGACTTAAATTCTGTAAATATGCATATTAATCAATAATTATGTTCTGATGATTGCACTGATATTTCTAAAGTAAAACCACAGTTGTGATCACATTTCACCAGTTGCCATGAGAAAAAACTATATTATTAAAATTGATTCACTGTAAGTTTATTTCAGTGGTTTATAAGAGGCACCCGTCACAACACATACATCTGTATAGTATTAACACAGTTATTGTTGTCTTTTAATACTTATCTTTTTATATAATTTGTGTTCTTTACAAAAAGTGTAGTACAGGTAGCTGGCAATTGTACCAATGCAACATTTAGTATTCAGCTATTATTATCACTACACTTAGTTTTTATTCATCTTTTTCCTCACCCTTTCTTGCAGTTTAGGCAATGGAAGAACTACAGAACTGTGAGCAATACCATGTATGACAACATAATCTATCTCAGAATATTTCATTCTTGGTGGTAAATGAGGATGGGATGAAGCTAAAATAGCACATCTATATATTAACATTTATATTGCATTGCACAAAAATAATAACACTCCTCTGTAATAAATTATGACTATCATTATGTCTTAGTATTTACAGAAACCTTTCTTACCTATTTTTCTAGTAGTATACAGTGTTAAATATAAAATAAATTTATTTTTATAGTTTTTCATTTGTAGTTGAAGGTCTCATTATAAAGCCCTGATAATAGCTGGTCTCCATCTTAATTTTTTTCCTTTTTTTTTTCTTTTTTTTTTTAACCTTAAATCCTCTTCTGTATGAAAATATTGTACAAAACAAGATTTATCTTAGTGGTTTACCAGGCTTTAATGACTTACCAGCTAGTAGCAACAAGTCCAATTTGTTTTAGGGATGGAATAACCACATTTCTTTGTAGATTTTATCATAAATAACTATGATAAATATGATTAAATATCAGCCTATTTTCCTTGCTGAAAAAAAGACTTGACAGACCCCCTGCTGACAAATTCCAGTCAAAGTTCATTTTGTTAAAATATACCTGGTGGGAAGATCTTTCTTTCCAAATATTTGGGAACAATTTAACAATTTATTAATCTACACTGCACTGAGAACTCTTAAACCATTTTCAAAATTGCTCTCATGTCCATTCTTAGAGTCAAAACCATTGCTACAGAAATACAAGAACCAATGCACAATGAACTTCAAAAAGGTTAACATGATGGGGAATAAACTGTATTCAATGTCAATTGTAGCATTTCATATGTCATTAGCCTTAAAATTCAGTTTTATTTTTTCAAGTTTAATAATGCTGGAGGAACTAAAACTGATCCCTCATAACATAAGATTGCCCATCTTCCATCCTCGACGTCTTCTTTTCCACTTTCACAGTTTCACCTAAGACCTTCTGCCTGAGCAGTTCATATTTAGTTAGCAGACTGACTAGTCTGTATCTTTCTAGATGACTAGATCTACTAGTTGATAGAACCTTGTACAAATCTTTGGCACAAACGGACTGAGTTTCTTTTCTCTTCCTCCTCTGCTTTAATATATCCAAATATTTCTCCAACACTCCAATTTTGTTGCATAGTGTCCCGTTCTTTACAATGAGCTCCTCCTTTTGATCACCTGTTACATGGTCAAACTCCCTTTTGAGCAGAGTCTGCATGTGTTTTAGCTGCCCCAACCTGTGGGTGATTTTCAGAGTTTTAGAGCTCAAAAAAGTGACTTCTCTTTGTAATGTTTTGATTGCTTCAGCAGTGTTATGTTTATTGCTTTGTATACAGCTGCCTGAGCAAAGTTCCAGTGCAGCACGCACCTTGAGAGACTTTGAGGCATGCTGGAGCACAAAATTGATCAGATTAGGCACCGATTTGGCAAGATGGTCAGGGAAATGCACACTGTCCTCCTTTCTGAAAACAATAAAAATGACCTCTTCAATGCCAAATAAAGAAAAATTAGTTTTGCAAATGCCATTGTTCCCAAAGAAGTTAGGACAATGTCCAACATAGAGAGAGAAGAGAAAACAGTATAAATCCCAGACATTTAGGAGCTAGACACTCAAATGAGAATTATACACACTGAATCATGAGTAATTAAGTTCCTGATAATCCCAGAGTAGATCACAACACCAAAAGCCTCCCTGATAGAAATATCAAGCAAGAGACACTTAAGCTAAACCCTGATAAGCGTTCAGATAGAGAATAAAAACTTTAATGCAAAAGCTAAACAAATCTAGACAATTAATTGGTTAATATCACAAAAAAAAAAAAAAAAAAAAAAAAAAAAAAAAAAAAAACAATTAAGTCAGGTTCCCTGGCTAAGAACTTAATTACCAAAGTTACATGGTCACATGTTACAGCACTCTCATTGAAATCCTAGTCAACTAAGCCAGGAAACTGATAAGTTTTTTTTTTTTTTTTTTTTTTTTGTGACACTGGGGCCAGAGCTTAAAGCCTGTAACTCTCAATAAGAGTGCAATTACTCTATAGTGTTTTTCAAGTAAAAAAGTATCAGCTGTGGTTAGAGGGTATGGACACAGAGAAATGTGAGGAAAACAACGAAGTAGGATGAAGAGAGCAGCCAAGGTGAAGGCGAGTGGAATAAGCTCCCAAAGCCAACAGCACAGACTTCACAACTATACACATGACGTGTTCTTGTCAGGATTTCAAAGTCTAAGACTACTTATCATACTAGCAGGATCAATCTATCTCATTGGGGAATCTCACTAAGGTGTGGTCAATGTAATCAGCTAAAGGCACCCTCACAAAGCAACATGAATAACATCATGGACCACAAAGTTTTCCCGACTTTACCCAAGAGCTTCACGTTACGATGGGGCGTGCCAGACATTTAAGCTGCTTAAACTGAATACAATTTTAAAAGTATCCCCGAGGAGTTAGATTGATCCAGCTAGTATAATAGGGGTATGGGAACCCTCCCTAACAATACAAAAAAATAAAATATAATTACAACTTCTGAACATAAAAGCTCCATGAAAGCACATCTGATCATCACCATCATCATCACTGTGTCATGAACAATGTGTAGGACACATTTCACACACTAAATTCTGAAGTTAGTGCAGTAAAACCCAATTCACTTTCAGAGGCACTTGTAATGTTTTGTTATTATTTTCTGTAATATTGTATGTTTCTATATTACTGCAATAAATATACAGAATACACAACATAAATTACACAGTTTGGGTTCTAAGGTTTGTTCCAGGCAGGCCAAGGTTTGCATTAGGTTATATAAAAAAAATCCATTCCACAAGTTTTGTTCAATATACACATTAATTTCAGTTTAAAGATTATGACTAACGCTGAGCCTACTTACCTCCCTGCAGGAAAAAAGAGTATTGTAGGGAATGTGGTAACTGTGAACTCCCAGGGAAGATCATTGCTGTCTGCATTGACCCTAAAACACAATTTAACTGTAAAACATCTTGCAATTCTGTATGTTTGATAATGTGATGTTTTTGGTTAGTCTGCTTGAACAATTCTGTATGTTTGATAAAGTGATGTTTTTGATTAGTCTGCTTGAATAAGAGCAAATCTCAGCTGAATGGAAGCAAAAATGAGGCTGACATACAATATGGCTACCTTATCTTGCAGTTGATCAGGGGAATGATAAACATTGCAGAACAAAGAAAAGTTGAAACCATAAGTTTTAACCCATCTAAAATACACCCTACCCAAGAGACATTTAAACAATATATACAGGAAGTAAATTAAACCTTGGTGTTTGCCGTTAAGGTAAAACAGTGCTAAAAGACTTACTATCTTTATCACAAACTCATCACCAAGCACAATATATGACCTACCTTGTAAAGACCAGGTCAGTGACGTCCCTGAAATACCTGGCCACAGTCAGATAGAGATGCAAGACTCCAGCACAGAAACCACACCAATGAGTATAATAGAACACCACAACATCCTAGAACAGAGGACACAAACCACTTAGATACATAGGAGTACACATCGAGCCATGTTCAAAGCAGGATTATTTTAAATTGGAAATGGACCTAAAACATGTCATTACTTATAAAAAAAAAGGAATAAATAATAAATAATAAAGAAAAGAAAAGAAGAAAAAAAAGACAGGTAAATAGATTTTTACCTAACAGATTGGACTATGGAAATGATATCCTTTCCAGTCTAAAGAACTACCGACGTAACTGTTAAGTCACCAAAGTATCAGATAACAATGACTAACATCTTTATATTGGGAAATGTCACACAACTCACAGTAAGTTATTGATAGTAATTGTGTACAGCTGTCATTTATATTTATAACAACCATCTTTACATCAAATTTTTTTAATTACCCCTTTCAATTTTTACCTGATTTTGTTCCATGACCACTTGATGGAATGTCTTGGCAGTAAGCTCAATGACACAAGAGTGTTCCTCCGAGGTACCACACTCCGACACAACAGTGGACGTCCTCAACACCCGCATCAACTCACTGTGGGTATAGCTCTCTATGAACTCAACTAAAAAACACATTGGAAATCAAGTTTTAATCATAAACATTTTACATCATTCACATAACAAAGGAGGTTAGGATGCTTTATTATTGCTATTTTTATCATGTAGGAGGGAAGCCCCCGACAAGACTTTTTAGAGAACTACGCAGTGGAATTTGGTGCCAAAAATTCAATTTCTCTGTCACCTTTTACGATTATTTAATGGCATCACTAGGACAATTTCAATATTAAGATATGCCTTGCAAATATACACTTCAAACCATTTTGTTTACCACTTGGCCTTTGGACTTGTATACAGTTGCATGTATTCCCCATATTTCAACTTTCCATAAAATGCAATTTTGAGCATAAGTATCAATTTCATTATAATTTCAAATAGCTGCATCAAATAAGCACAGAAAACAAGATTAATGACAAATATTCTACAAATGGTCCCTTAAGCAACCCTATATACACTACAGCATGTTGAGACACCTTATGACACAATTATATGCAACTGTCATGTGGAAAAAACTCATCCTAATGTTGATTCAATGACATACCTAAATTTCTTTTGCTAACAGCAGAAGTCATCACATACTGTGCTTCATTCTGAAATCAGAACATAGATTAAAATGCACAATGATTGCTGTAATGAAGACAAACAGAGCTGGACTACATTGATTAACATAGTCATAGTGACAGCAAATGGCTTTTGAGATGAAATCTTATATTTAATGAAATGACCAACCACTTTATTTACATGACTGTTCAATGCACTACTATCCCTGCAGTTAACTATCAGAATAGGCCTCAATATATGCCTGTTCTTATCATCTATCAAGCAAAATACTGTGAAAGGTTCAAGAAGCTAACATTAGTGTCCAAAAACAAAATGGACCTTCCTGTCCACTTATGCTATGGACTACAGACAATGTCCAGTAATACTACTGACCTTTATGTCCACTAATACTACTGCCACACCATTGTGAGTTTTGTCCAGTCGTATTCCTAACCTAGAGGCAAACACAGCATGATATTTATCATCTACTGCAAAGAATCTCAGTGTTCTATTGGTTCTGCAGCTCTGACCAGTGAAACTGTGTTGTATAAAGCTGTCATTCATCAGTGATTTGTGTGATTTGTATGTGTACTTCAGCAGTCTGTTCAATTTACGTCTATTGCATAGTTTCTCTTTCTCCCTCTGAGCTGCATTCAAAGTAAATGCATCAGTAGGCTTTCTGGTTCTCTTAAAATTCACACTTGGAGCAGCTTTGGCAGTTCTCTCCGTAAGAAGTTCAGAACAACATAAACTCATTCTCTGATTAATATCATAATGCAGCATTGACTCCTGGCACATGTTAATCTGAAGAGGTCTCTTAGGTCTGTTTAATGACAGGCTAGACATGGGAAGGACTCTACAGTGTTTATAACGATTGTAACTGGTCCAGTAGTTGACACACACATCACAGACATTGTGGTTTTTTGACCCAATTCCTTGGTCGTCTATCACAACAGATTGACAGCACTTGCTCTTAGCTGGATCATCTGACCCAGATGTCTTGATGTTGAATAAAGTTTTACAAGTCTCCTGCTGCTGTGTCTCCTCTTGCACCGACCGCCACCTATGGTGGATGCTGCCATGAATGATGTCCCTTACTTTGGAAGAATTATCACAATTATAGTAGTCCAGGGCAACTTCCCTGATCTGAAATAGTAATCATTCAGTATATTTCACTGATTTCTTGGTTAATTTTTCATGGATGCAACCTATACCAATACCTTTTTTTCCTTTTTTTTATAGAAATAGGATAAGGAGGGGAAAAGAAGTTTTAAAAGAGGAAAATTGCCATTGAAGGGCAATACAAAATACATTATGCTTGTTACCATGTTGATATACTGGTTGAAGCCACCCAGTGGGTTCAATGTAGTAAACACAAAGATGCCTGCTCCTTTCTTCATCTCAGTAGACAAAGTGAGAGTTTTCATACCCATAGAAGACACCCACTGGATTGCAGGCTGGTTAAAAGCAAAAGAGACAAACTGAGAATGAAAATTTTTCCTTACTCCAAATACAAACTGTGACACCAAGAACTAAATATTAGGCATATTTTATCTATTTTCAAACATAATGTCATTTTTACAGCCATATCCATCTTTATCAAGTAAAGGTTTACTCTTCTCTTTGCTAGGCTAAAATAAATATATTTAATGACTTTGATGTCATTGAATTTCAGATCTGTCCACTTACAGATTGCTTATGCTTCACAATCCATGACACTAGTTGACTAGAACTTATGTTCCCTGAATCTGGATATATCTAAAATCAAATGCGAACACAAAAGTTATAATTCTGAAATACACATAACTTCATTAAAAAAAACAAACACTTTTTAATTCTTTAAACAATTGTTTTTCTTAGTTTCCTAACAAAAATAAATTAATATTTATGTTGGACTTATAAAAAAAAATTTAACTTTTTGAAAAAAATGCACAAAATTAAAACTAAGTTTCAATATAATATAATACAATAACACTAACAATGAATTACTTGCCATCCACTTACCACAGTTTCATTAAGAGACCTCAAAAGATGAAAAGAACTGGAGTTAGCCAGCCCATTGTCAGTGGCCAAGACAGGGTCAGTTATAACTGCAAACGGAATGTGCTCCATGGACACTGAGAACATAATAATACAGGAAAGTTATTGCATCTACATGCAAAGCTGTCATATTGCGTCAAAGTGTTAATCCACCGATTCGGAAGGTAAAAAATGTCCAAAAATGACTATTTAATTCAATATATATATATATATATATATATATATATATATATATATATCACTGTTTGTACAATTGAGAGAAAATGTAGACCTGTACTTTTAACAATATGGGCAAAGGTCAAAATAAAATTTTCTTCACGATTCAAAACCTGAATCACCTATAAATCATATTACTCCCAAGCCCAAAACTCACCAGCAATCATTCTCATTGATGCATAGTAAAACTGCACAAGTCCAGGAGGCTGGGGAGAGGCATTGAAGTCAAAGAAGCTCAAAACTACATTCTGCAACAGAAAAAAATTATGGTCATTCTTGGGAAAAATTATATAAACACTTTACAGACTTCAATAAAATAAACTTTAGTGCCATTGATTTATTACTTTCAGCATATATTCAGAAGGTTCAATCCACTCCTTTAAAGTTCAATCCACCACCAAAACTTTTTAACCTAAAATCACATTAACCAAAAAATGAGCATTTCAGGCATTTTGAAGGATTTAAAAAATGTTCAAAGAGTAGAAAATGTCAATAATTCATACATCACTGTGTATTTTTAAGGCCTTGACTTGGTCCTGAGTTGTGACATAAGTTAAGGGGTACAAGAACCTCTCCAGGAATGCAATCATGTGTTCCACAGTGCGGAGACCTATGAAGAAAACAGAAATATATTGAAAAACACAACATAAGTGTATTTAAATGGATACTGGGGTAGCACTAGCAATTTTTTTCGCTTAGCCAAATCACCGTTTTTTTTTTGGTCAATTTGTTATCCAAATGGTTTTAATTTGACTAAAATGAGTCAAATCAAGCCCTTTTTGTTTAGCCAAGTTAGGCCATTTTTAGCATTTGGCTAAATTGGCGAGTGTTAGTGCTACCCCAGAAATATAAAGCATACAGAAAAATCACTTCGACCTGAAAAATTCAGGACCATATGCACATTACTTCATCACAAATACTATTTAATTGAAAAATATTCCTAATGTTATATGACACAAAGCTGTAAGCATTATAATGAGGTCATTTAAAATCATGGCAGCCAGAAGGCTGAAGTTGTACAAATGTGTGAGTGTGAGTGACTTACCTAAATATGGAAACCCCTCCAAATGTGTATGGTAAAAAAAGAACACTGGGAAGGCATGGAAGTCGTGAATATTGGCACACTGTCCCAGGGGCCACCAGCAGTTGACTGCAGCAAAGGTGACCTGGCAGGGTAAAGAAGAGGGTTTTTAGTTTATGAAATACTACAACCAGGCATCTTACACCCCATTTCCATAGATTTTTAGATCGATCTATCCCTGTGGGGAGTCTCACTAGATTACTGTCAGATTGGCTGGCTTAAGCGTCTGTCCCGCCTACTAAAAGCTGTAAGGGGGTAATTAACTATGGTGCCTGCTCGGCTGACTGCAATTTAGCGTGAACCCCCAGGGAGTTAGGTCGATCTAAAACTTAATCTTTAGATCGATCTAAATCTCTGGGAAAGTACCCTTATTTTCCAAAACAGATATTATCAATAAATTATCCACAACAAGATTATCTTAAATTTTTATTTGTACCTTGTAGATGTGTACAAAATCTGATATTAGCTATGATTACTGAGATGATACTACTAACCTCTGCAGGGATCAGTTGCTCTGGTAAATGTAAGTACAAGATCAATTATGTTTTTTCCTTTTCCCGCAATATTTCATCAACCTTACGTCAAAACTGTTGCAGGTACATTTATTCCACATGATCCCATACATAGGCAAGCAGCTGAAAAATCTTTTACCTGTCTGTGAAAATATCTGGCAGCTTTCTCAAACTCCCACCGTGCCTCCATGGACTGTGCACACCAGGGGGCGTAGTACATGACAAAGAGCACCTCCTCCTGGTGAACCAGTTCAGAGAGAGGCTGTAGCGCACCCAGAGGGCTGTCTATCACAGCGGAGCTGATGGGAAAGAAACGCCGTGGCCCTGGTTGGGATTGGGTTATGGTACGAGCATTCTTTATGCTGGAATAGTCATTTATGTCAATGAATTCAATATTTGAAAATCTACTTTGTGTGTTTAAATACATAGGGCAGCTTGAAATTATGATATATCCGTTGTTATGTTGCTTGTCAGGATAAGGTTAATCACTGTTGAATATCAATAATGCTCAACATAGAAAAATTTTTTCAATCCATTCAATTTGTTATCACTCCCTTAACACTGTGTGCTTAATTTATTGAACGGTTTGTTTAGACATTAGCCATTAGAGCATTCATACAGATCAGTGTCAGTAGTTCAACTTGCGTAGCAAATGCAGCACGGCAATGAATGACTAAACGGGTACCAACATATGGTGTCACACACTTTAACACTGTAATCATAATTTAATGACACTGAGCACGTGCTTGATCAGTCAACTCAAGAGTGTTATTTACCACATCACCTAGTAATACTACATGTAGTACGTACTTACATGTAGTACTGACTACACCGTGTACTTACACGGTAACAAGACAACAGAAGTATAAAAACTAATGAAAGGCAAACATACTCACCTGTGGCCATATTTAAAGAAGACAGTGAATATCCCTGCTAAAACAATACAGCATAATTCCGGGTGCCTCAACATGATGCGCAATACCAGATATTTTTTCCACCCAGCTGCGGGTTCGGCAGCCGCCATCAGAACCGTACACGTCGCATTTTGAAGTCGAGATATTGCGAGACTTGATCGTCTTCTCTGTCACAATCATTATTTATTTTTTGTGCTTTGGCAATCTGTCGATCTCAAATCGATAAGGCGTCGTTCGTTAACGATGAAAAAAAAAAAGAAAATAGCACCCATTTCTCTTTTATAAAGGAAAGTTTTAAATAACGCGACTTTGAGAATTGATTAATAAGCATTTTGTAACCATTAGTTGCTTTTGAAAATATTTTTTATGACAATAAGTCAATAGAATCTACATCTTTGGTAAATATATGGAGAAAAAGAAAATATAGGGTATCGATTTATAGCTACTGACATATCATTTCAAAGTACAATACCATCAAGGCAGACAGAAGAGATGGGTCATCACATCATTTATTTACACTGGCTACAGAATCAAAATGTTACCTCTTTAAATAAGTCTTTACATGTATTTATGTACATATTCAATTCAATGGTAACTCTTCATACCACTAAATCTTGTTTACATTAATTGCACATCATTGGAAAAAGGTTGGAATTAAAGAGTTATTATAATATATATGTACAATGGTGCTTCTTTTGCCAACGAAAGTCCTGTTAGAAGTATAATACAATTGTTCATTTGATCTCAGCAAACAAATTAGAAAATTCTTATACTTTCTAAATATATATCATTTCATCTCTCTTCATCTGTTTCCTTCATCTATATCATTCTTGGATGTGTTTTTCCAAAGTTTTAACAAAATGAAAATTACATTACAACATAGCACCCAAAACATAAATATAAATTGCTAAAGAAGTCTACCTAATGCCAGAAACCAAGGTATTGTATTCTTAATTTATTCCTTAAAATTGACTTAATTAAGAAAACTGCATAAATGCAGCGTTTGTTAAGACATCACTGAAGAAAATAACCCCTTACATGATGTTTTCCACACTATACCCTAAAAAACTGAATTACATTTATTACATATTTTGATTGTTATTGTGACCTTGCATTCTTTATTTGGAGAGCCTACATTATATCAAATTCATAGATAGGTCCAGGTTGAGCAAGGGCATAACCCCCCACACACACACACAAACATAATCCCATTCCAAAAGCAAAATGGTAGAGATGCCCCCTCACCCCCTTAGCAGCAGTGAGTTAGAGGGCCAAAAGACACCTTTTTCTTTTAATTATACTGTATATTGGATCTGCCAGTGACATTTTTAGTTGGCTCTGTTGTAGCAAATAAAGATGAGTAGCATAGTGATTCCCTTTTGCCAATTTCCATTACAAACACTATATTTAACTATCACTGCCACCAAGCCCAATGTGGACCAGTTTCTTAATATCTATATTTTCACTAATCTGATGTGGAATTGAAAATAAGAAGCTGGTGCACGTTGGAAATGAATCTCAGGGTAATTATGATGACATACTCCCAATGTTTTTCATTACAACCCTCCTGTTAAATAGCTCTAAATATGCTGGCAATCGATCAAGCTTCCGCTTGAAATTGTCCACTCACATCATTCAAAAAGTTATCTCTAAATAGGACATACCTTTGGGACATCTCTCTTGGCAGTATTTAATGAAAATATATAACATTACTACAGCCCTTAATATTAACCAAAAGAACAAGACATGGGGCAATTGTTAATAAATACATCAATATGACTAATATATCCTATGAAGTGGTGTGTATTCACATGAGGTGTCAAACAAAGGACCCCACTTGTAAATGAGCCTAAAAATCCTCAACATTATTTCTTTGAAGTGCTATAAAAACGGTTATGTCAGGTGCTTAAGTGTCACAACAAACAGCAGGTATCCTGTGTAAGCAAGAGGTTTGGTGTTTTGATGTTTATTTCAAACTAATGGTTGTCTCTATAAGCAAGGCAATGAGGCAATGACACTCAAAAGGCCTTGATTATAGCAGGTCTTTGAAAATAAAAGAACCACGAAACACATGACAATTCTACCAGGAATACTAGAAAAGAGAAAGGTATACTCTCTGTCAACATCATATACAGAAAAGGAGGGAAAATTATCTCCTGGTTATAAATACTCTATTATACTAAATACCCTTCCTCTTCCTAATCTCTCTCCATAGTTCCCCTGCCATTGCTACTCTTAATGCCCTAAGACAAGCCAGCCATACCAATACCTCAACCTTTACCTCATGTTGTGAGGAGTTTACATTGATAGACCTACACAGGTGAGACCACATAAATCACTGCTGGAGAATCAGCCAGCTCCATGGCTGTAAACTTGCTACATACAGCTAAAACCTGTATGCCATCACAGGCAGTAATACTGAACTGGGAACTAGTGTGCTTGCCTGAAACAACACCGTGGTCTGATTTCAGCAATAACTACTCAAATATGCAATGATGAAAAAAAATTGATGAGAAAAAGACAAATCAATAGGCATATCAACTGGAATTTTTCATCTCTCCTTTCAGTAAGTATTGGTGTACAGAAAACATACAAGGACAAATTGGTATACCTTTGAAGGATTGTACATATGAGATCAATTTGTGCCATACCACATTTAAGTTTGCTCATCAGTAAAAATCAGAACAATCAATCTGCATCAATAAACATCCAAGCACCTGCTAAAATATTCCTTCCTAAGGTGACTAGGAAGGCGCTTTCTTTTTTTACACACCATGTTCAACAGGTAGCCGTTTTTCATATAATGGATTCATACTGACATGTCTAACTTTACCCAAAGCACAACACCAAGCGGGAACAAACAGTACACTTTCTTCACCTCAATTAGCAGTGTCAAGTACCAAAGGGTTTGTTACTTAATATGATTGGCCACTTGACCATCTTGGGAAATTCTTTTCCATATATAAATATCATATCAATATTTCCTGTAACCAGGTATTATATAGTATCCTTACATGTTGTTTCTTTACTTACAACACTTGAAAACATGTACACTTTCACAGATTTGAACAAAGTTGTCTTGATCATTGCACCAAGAAAGAAAAGACTTGATTGTGGAAAGTAAGTTAATGGTATATCTGCATCCCTAGTGCACTGTCACCCAACTGTGTCACAGTAGCTTGAGGTCTACTCATGATCACAGAATAGAGGCATTTGTTTGAAAACAGCTGACTAGCTCCCATGGTTCAAGAAATATTCCAGATAAAAGACACTCCATGAAAATGTGTTCTGGTCTAACAAGTATACTATAATTTATGCTTCTTATTCAAGCATAAATCTCTTGTAGTTTGTCACAAGAAGGAGTCCTCATACCCTGAGCACGCTCCCATAAAGCACGATCAGCAAAATTTCTAGCTCTCCACATCATGTTCTCTTCTGAAAATTCAAAATAACATTAATTTATCTCAATATTTCTGTATCTGTATGCATTCCATTAAGTTTTCACAAATAATCTCATGTTAAAATAGTTAAAAACAATTAGGAGAAACATGCAATTGATTTATACGCATTACAAGAAGCTGAATTTATAATCATCAATGTATTCATGTGAAAATATAGTGCCTTTTTAAATATTAATAGCTCAATAACACCAAAGGAGAGAGAGAGAGAGAGAGAGAGAGAGAGAATCTAAATAATCAAAAACTTACTATAGTTCCTCTCCTTAAAACAGTTTGTCCTTAAATTACCAATATATTCCTCTTCTACACTTTTCTCAACCTTTTTTATACTTCCAACGTACTCTGTGCTAAACCCAGGCTTAACATAGTAGAGTACACCTATGTTTCCTGTTTTTCTTTCTTCTGTATATTTACTGAAATACGTAAGAGCAATTCATACATTTCAAAGCATTCACACTCATCTGGAACATATCAATTATACAGTATGGTAAATACAGTAAGAACTGAGAGTAAAGTTATTAAAAATTGGGGTATATCATTACTGGCTGTACATAGGTGAGCCAATCACCGTTAATTAATTCACAAGCTGGCCAGGTATCAGTTTACAGGTAAGAGCAGGTGAAGCACACCATTAGCAACCTCAACATGTGCTTCACGCATAAAGTACACTAGAGCACACACTTTTATATTTCATATGCAATTACTTGTGACTTTATCGTTTCAATTAACCAGAAAAGTGCCTCAAGACTTATCCACCTTAATAAAGCGGTGAACCAAACATAAACTGATATAAACTTGGGAATTATAATATCAGACAACCCAATAACTCTGTGCAACTAAAAATGTTCCAGGACATGCACTTTTAGTTTGCTACAGTCAATCCAAACTGTATCAAACTAAAGAGATAAAAAAAGTTGGACTTACAATCAAACCAGAGATTTATTTCCAGTTCAGAAAAGCAAGAAATGGAAAAATAAAATGTTAAAATAAGAGAATGATATATACACCATTCAATTTTTTGACTTACCTAGTTCTATGTAAAGTATATATGGGATCTCCTACAAAGAAACTACTTAACATGGACAGGAATACCAGCAATAAGATTGGTGCCAATTGGAGTAATAGAGTAATATTTGCCTGAAAAAAAAGGCATCATTATTTTTGTGAATAATTTACCTTTAGAAAAGAAAAATTGTGCTAATATTTTTATTTCATTTATTAATTTTTTGCAATTTGTTCTTTCAATAAAATTTGTCCCAATTATGTGTAAATGAAGTTTTTTTCATCTATTTCAAACTGCGTGGACCAAGTATCATTTGTCACCATATGTTATGCAAAAAAAAACTAATTACAATGCTTAGCTTACCATCATGCATTTAGAGCTGCCAAGGTCAAACAGAAGATATATACATTTTAATTTCACTACAGGCCCACTGTGCAGTGCACTGATCTAAACTGGTAATAAAGTCCGACTGACATCACCAGTCAACCAGATAGCAAGGGGATCAAAAATGATCCCTCTCCAGGCCTTAGATTTTAAAATCACATGTGAAGTAATCTTATTTCCTGGTGATGTCACTAAGACTATATATATTCAGCTTAATTTAGTATCTTTTACATGAGTGAGATAATGATCAGGTACATACATCTCCACTCTGTCTAGAGGCCCTTTGACTATGTCCATGGAAATGTTGTCTTCTCACATGCACGTCACCCGAGGGGAAACCTCCACCAAAGAACATGTTAAACAGGTCTTCTGGAGAAATATCAGCTGAAATATCAACAAAGAATGTGATTTTAAAGCAGAGGGACATCAACCTGAATGCATATCAGTAAGATATGTTTATCAGTTTATATGCTATGAGAGGCAGTCACTTCTTTTTCTAAATATAATATACCAATTGTCATAAGATTATAAAACATCAATACCAACCAAACATCTTCATATCATTCATAAACAGCCAAGATGATGGTCAACATACAAATTTATGGGAAGTTACAAATATCAGACAAAATGTATGCTCAGGAAAGTATGTTATCTAACCTTCAAAACCTCGACTGTATGCATCATAGTAATGCCGCCGTCTGTGGTGGCGAATGTCATGTTCTTCTTCGTTGCCAAACAGATCATATTGCCTCTTTTTTTCAGGATTACTTAACACAGAGTAGGCATTGCCTATTGCTGGTAGGAAAAAGATAATGCAAAAATTGTTAACAAACTTCTCAGTCCATTTATGAAAGGAACAAAAAGAGCACAGGTTAGTACAAGTGCCTGGCTTGGGCATTCTTAACAGATGTTGTTTTGAGTTTTATAAAGAAGTAAGAAGAAATGGTTTCATGGGCTTATGATCTGGGGTCGCTTAAGGCAGCTGAAGAGAAATGTCAAGTACAAATTAGACTTTTGATTAAATTTTTTTTAAATCACAATTGTTTAAAGAAGGTACTATGCTAACAAAATAACTTCAAGATCATCTCAACAACCAAGATGTAGTAAATTCATTATACTCCTACTTATTAGAATACAGATGAAAGCATTTCTCAAAATGAATAAAAGAAAAACAAGAAAAGTATACCTTTGAATGCTTCTCCAGCACCTGGTGCATGGTTTTTGTCTGGATGAAACTGAAGTGCTAGTTTTCTATAAGCTTTTTTCAGTTCTCCCTCATTTGCTTCCCTGCTGACCCCAAGAATCTCATAATAGTCCTTGCATTTCTTAACCCTACAATAAATCAAAAAGAAATGCATTAAACAGATATGTTTGCTCTTGGAAAATATTGCCAACCTAGGAAAAATAAGGTAAATCATACACTCATACTGGTGTATCGGTTTAATCTTAGTTGATATATATATTCATGTACTTATACATAACCACCACAGGAGAGCCGTCTTTGGCTAAAAATATATATATCCTTGTATTTGAGCAATGTCAAGCACTCTCCTGGCTGTCCAGCATTGCAAACATGATAAAGGAATAAAAAAAACTGTGTGCCATTCCACAATATCATTCCTTTCACAATATTTAAAAAAAAATGGCATCAAACCCTCTAACTGTTAAACTAAATTGGTAAGAATGGATGTATTACAGGGAGAGGAAACATGCTATGGTGGAATCTTTCATCTCAAAACACAGTTCTCCCATCATTAAGCCTGTCTTCTAAATCAGTTGAGAGCAGGCAAAACCAGGAAAAGGAAGCAGACCCAGCACCCTGTATGTTGCATATTCAAACAAAGGTGAAGTCTAAATATAATGACACTCTACATATATATGGAGTATTTATACCCAGTATGTATGATAAGTATTCATACTCTGTACATTGAAAAGCAGCATGCATGAGACAGGTGTCTGCCCACAGGGGGACTGGGGAGAAGCCATTACATCTAATTTGCACTGCAGCTACTGCATGACGTGCATAAATCATACTGGTAGTCTATTATATCTAAGGCATAAATTTTTACAAAATTCAATCTCTTTTGTATTATAGTTCACATGTGTGTGCACGTGAGCATGTGTGTGTATGTGTATGCAAAAGTCAGTCAATGGAAACAAAGATGAAACAGTAAACATATGTATAGTTTTGCACACTTGTGACCTTTTCAAGCATGTACTGCAGATGAAAATGTTTTAAAAAAATCAATTTCTTAAACCATTTCTATTCTTCTTCTAACTAAAAATATCTAGGCATTTTGCTCAATAAATACCTTACAAGAGTAGCATAGTATGTAGCCAAATGTAAGCTAATAACTCTGTGACAACCATACACATAAACCACTACAACCAACAATTTATCTTAAAGCTATACAAAAGTAGACTACCTGTATACAAGTTACAGGCTCAATCTCCATATACCACCAATGTAATTATTTCTGTCCTTTTATCATTTTTTTCAAATAAATGTTTTAAAAGAGTCTAAGCATTAAGTTAAACTTTTCCATCATTGAGAGTTACCATGTGAATCAAAAATTGTGTCCCACCTACCCTTAAAGGCATACTAACAAAAACATAAACAGCTTCTTAAGTACCACCACAAAAAGCCTCTTACAAACACAGTATCAGTGCAAATATGTAGTGCTATTGAGACTGACCAAGTTGAGCGATTAAGTACGTGAAGTCTTTTAGCTTGCAGACTGGCACACACTAATCAAATCAGCTTCAACATTATAGAAACATGTAGTAAAAAGACTGCCTCTAAGACCCCATTCCCAGAGATTAGATCGATCTACTTTAGATCGTCCTAACTCCCTGGGGGTTCACGCTAAATAGCTGTCAGCCGAGCGGGCACGAAAGTTAATTACCCCCTTACATCTTGTAGTAGGCAGGACAGACATTTAAGCCGGATTATCTGACAGTAATCTAGTGAGACTCCCAGAGGGATAGATCAATCTAAAAGCTCTGGGAATAAATACGCCCTAAAATACCCAAAGACTTACATGTTGGACATGATCAGATTTTTAAGACAACACAGGCACTATTCCAAATAAAACTGCTTTCAACAAGTCTTCAGAACATCTGAAAATCTATTTCTATTAGAAGAAGCTGTTCCTTTCTTTTGTCCCTTCTTTCCTGGAGGAACCTGGTCTTATACACATGGGCTCAATTTAGTTATGTAGATGCTTAGATGCTTATGCATGTCATGAAACTGTTCACCTGTCTGTGGTCAGTAACCCAGAGATACTGATCAGAGGAATAATAATATCAATCATACTCTCTGGATTCAAAGTCATCATATCAAGTGTGTTAACTGAGCAAAATAAACTTTGAGCCAAGTATTTAGAACATGCAACCACAAGTCAGATATTGTATCAACAAAGTACTAAGTGGTGATTCACAAACTTTTAGTAACATTTGTTAACATGTGCTTTACTCATAACCACTTAAGATCTAAATGCCAACCAAAATATGAACATAATACAAAGATAAGATTTTTCTCATGAAAAGCTATCTCACTTTGCCAAATTCTAATATTTCAATGGTACGAAGTAAGGTTCTGAAAAGTATTTTTCCTTACATAAAAGTAAAACAAAATTGGAAACTAATATATTTACTTGTGTGAAAATAATACACCATTTACTTCAAAATGAAAATTTGCTACAGATAAAGACTGACAACTTGGCCATCACTCTCTAAAGGTATGCTCACTTAAAATTTAGGTTGGTCTATAAAGTATTCCCCCTCTTTGCTGGCAGTCTGTTATGATAAACTATCATAGACAGCACATACAATCTGTCAGTCACATAAAACACACAAAGATAGTAAAGATGTCAGTAGGCTGAAAATAGAGAGAATCCATACCTGCTGCTATTGTAAACTTAGCTCAAGCAGAGTACCTGCATTGAATGGTGAACTGAAAAGGACTGGACTAATTTCTATGTAAAAGCCCCCTGATGTGCTAAGCAACATTAATGCAAATATATTTCAAAACCAATGCACTGCAATTCACACCTTTTTACTGCTTCCAACTGTTCTGCTGTGTAATCTCTTTTATATCCATGTGAATCTTTTAATTTCTCATTCTCTTTGTTTTCCCTTCCTGAGGAATTAGTCCTATGCCTATGTCTATGTTTTACACCACTGTCTGTTTTATCTTGTGTACAACTAGAATCTGACTCTTCTTCATTTGCTTGAGCATCACCATTAGCCATATGAAGCTGAGCAAGAAGTTCTGAAAATAAAAGTCAAAGGTGTCAATACTAAAAAATGATACTTCAGCTTGGTTTTGTTTAAAACAAACATTTATTCTGTTATAAAGATGCCATGTTTTGTAGACTTAGTTATTACAATAAAGTTAGCACCAAACCAAGGCTATAAATGAAAAAAATGGTCTTATTAAATTATATTGTTTCTTCTGAAGTTCTGAATTCTAATCATATATTAATAGTATTAGAGCTTATCAATCTCATATGGTTGCAATAAGTTGAAGTCTTATAAAGACCACGGGACTGGGCGGAGTGTAACTCAACCCGGCTATAGCGTATGAGAAGCTGTCCAACCTTTGTCACGTTACGTCAATAACTATTCTGCAGTACACCGTACAGTAATGTATTGTAAATGTAATGATGATCATCGCTCCACCGGTTAAAAAAGATGGGGTGCTCTATCTTAACAGCAATCATCAAAATACGTACCTTTGGCTTCCTCTGATGGATAAAGCCTTTCAGCTTTGTTAAGGAACTTAACAGCTTTTTCTTTTTCTCCTGTCTTTATGTATTTCCTAGCTATCAATATACATTTTACACTCTCATCCTTGTTCCCTTCCATCTTGATTCCCCTGACCGGAAGCCATGGAAATTATGAATACTCAATCTGATTGGCTTAAAAATTTCCAGAGAGTGAGAAATAAAAGGGCATTAACAAGCATTATAAGATTTTTCCAAACGCCAAATGACATTTAAGTGTGCAAACATAATAATCTGCGTTTGGAAATTGGGTGTCTTTTTTATTTCTTCATTCTTTGGCAGTTTTTAAAGAAAATAAACAAAAATACCTTTGCAGAATTTAACCAATCATAACAGCCGTCCTTTCTATTGTAGGCATTAACATGCTGACGTTCCTTAGTAAAGCGCCATCTATTGACACATTTGAAAACACAGGTGCAACTCAGGTGTGCGAAACTGACCTCAAAATTCAAACGGCTGTGGTACGGAGGTATTAGAGGGTTGGAATTTGTGCAAATTAGACCCAAAGCTAACAATTAATGTTACTTCCATGTTTAAAATGAAGAATCAATATTCCAGTGCCATTTTTATTTCAACGATTATTCTCGGACTTCTCGTCAGAAGAGGTAAGTTTTGGAATTAGCAAACTTTATTTTTCTAAGATGGCGGCAATATGAGTCATAAATTGTAAAAGAATGTTAAATATGTGTGTGGATTTCATATGAAAAGGATGCACCTACCAATAAATGTGTTGTGGTAGTTGTTTTAATAGGTACATGTACATGCACCAGTCTGTGAATTAACGTCTCATATTTTTCTGTTAAATCTATTAATAAATACGTACAGTCTCTGTAGCAAGGTACGTGTTTAGCAGACCCTACACAAAGTATTCATTTCCTCCATCACATCTGTGTTGATTATATCGTGTCTAAAAATTTGTAATAATTATATTATTGTGATAACACACATTAGTGATCACAAACTAAATCCTCTTATTAAGTATGGGATAATACAACTGAGTCACCTGAGCAATAAAATGCCAGAACACCTTGAGTATCATTGAGAGGTGTTTTAGGCATTTGTCATGAGAGGGTACCTGACAATGTATTATTTGACATGCAAACCTACAGAAAATACTCCCATTTCTCCAAAAACACCCCTAAAAACAATTAAGTATATATATATATATATATATATATATATATATATATATATATATATATATATATATATATATTGCCACAGTCACATAACATCTCTGGGTATGTGTTAATATGTGCTGTTATTTTTTCATTCAAGGTGCTGCTTTAAACTGTTATCAGTGTGACTCTGGCAGCGATCCTGAATGCACAGAAAACTTTGATTATGAAAACCCCAGTGGGACATTGGTAGCTACAGAATGTACAGTGGCAGATGCTAAATACTGTGTCAAAACTACAGGAGTGTGGGCAGGTGAGGTCTTGGTTGGAGAAAAGTGTCCATGATTCCACAACAGCCCTCAAAAATATGGAAAACAAAAAATTAGTCCTTAGAAATTTGCTACATTTCACTTTTATGTTAAGTAATTGCAACGAAAGGTATCTGCATTTCTTTGAGTATGAAGCTTAAGTATAAAACCAATCACCTTCTCATTTTTCATTACATTTTTGAAATCCAGTTCTAAAGTCAATTTCTTTTTAGCACATTTGCAAAGGTTATTTAAATTTCGCTTTCCTTTTGTATGCAAGTTTTAGCGACTTTGCCATTTAAAACTGGACCAGTCAAAGAATTTTTTTTAATTCATTTATTCATAATACTAGACTAGAGGTTTAAATGTCCATGTTATGTTTCAGGTGTTGTGGGCACCACCAGATTCTGTTCATCACGAGACATGGGCACCCAATGTCAGTACATCACATTCCCAGACCATGAGAGAACCTACAGAGCCTGCATCCACTCCTGTACTACAGACAGTTGTAATTCAGCGCCGGGACTGAAAGCAGGCATTTTGTTTGCAGGGATACTCTCTGATTTTTGCCAGATTGCTTAGTCACTGAGCTGTTACAGACTACTTAAACTTTTCCATTGTGAGGAAATTCTCTTGAATCAGCAGTGATGCTGGTTAAATATCTCTACAAAACACCATATCAAATGGTTATTGATGATGGGATCAATTGATATTGGACCAGACAATCAATTGATGATGGGATCAATTGATTGTCTGGTCCACTAGACCAACCTATGCATAGGGCAGACCAATATGTTGGATCTCTGCACTTTTTAAAAACTGTTTATCACACACTGTGAATATGTACAGGAAGTCAATATTTTTGATATAAATAAAATAGCCTGGTGTTGCAAGCAGCAAATTTTCACCGTTGATTGGATACAAATATGGGTCCCTTCAATGTAGTGACATTGCTCACCAATTATTTCGTAGTTGCTTGTTGAGGGCAAGAGTGCTAGTGGAAATTCAAAAATAGAAGAGACTTTAAAATTGCATTTTCTTTTTAAAAAGGTAGTCAAGAATGTTCTACTTGAAAAGGACATTTGCCTCAGTGTATAATCCATGGTAAATTCTAAATATGTACATATGGTGCAAGCTCCGTTCCATAGAATGTAGATCATTTTTGTATTCTTTTAATATAAATAAATTTTATAAAATTTTGTCCAGTTTTCCTGATTAGTTAGCATTTAAATACTTCTACTTTACCAAAGTTTTAACCAGGATACAGAATTATGAAGTTTGACATTGAAAGACCCACATTCATAACTTGCGCCAACATTTTTCAGATAAAAAGGTTGAGCCATCTTCAATTGGTCCCAAAATTGGGTTCTCAAAATTTCTAACAAATCCTCCAACGGTCAACTATCCACCTTTCTAAAGAACAGCCCTTTTTTTAGATATCTGTTTTACTCTCAACAATATTGCCCAGCACCCACCGATTATCTGAAAAATGGTGACAAGGATCCCCCCCCCAAGTTCTGAAATCAGACAAACCCTGGGTCATTACTTCCAAACTTTTTCTAACAACTAAAAATCATGTCTGAAATTCTCAAAAATATACTACAAAGTATGTTTGTCAAATCAATGTGGTCAACTTGGGAATTCAGAATTACATGCAAGATTTATATTGAACTAACAAACAAGCATGTGGCTTTTAATAATAAAAAACTTGCATAACAAGGAAAAGAAAACGAAAATGAACTTTCTTCCATATGTTTATTGTTTACTCTTACAGTGCTGAATTTTTGTCTTCTTTTAAGAAAGGAGTCTTTTCTTCCACATTTCAGTCTCTTGCCATATATTTTTACATTTATTACAACAGCTTTATGCCTTGTAGCCTCTGCTCTTACGGCGACCACGAGCCCTCTCAAATTTGCGTCCCTTGGAACGAACAAATGGCCTGAAAAGGAAATATGACATTGGTTAATCTTTTTAAATACCAAGTCCCCACAAAGTACTCCAAGGTTAATGTACATTTATGAAATTGGACAGCAGTAAGACAAAATATATGTTTGATCTGCACATAATATGAAAATGTCCATTTCTTCACAAAAAAAATTAACACAACATTGGTGGCCACCACTCAACACAGATCTTTGTGTATTGCCAATTTGGGTGTGAAATAAAATAAAGTGTAACAGATGTACGGTGTATCTAGTGTTAAATGAAGTAAAAATGTGGTGCTTGGCAGAGCTCTGCCAGTTGATGTTCACAGTCACTACTGGCAGTGAAGTGTTTAACTACTTCACTAGTTTATCCATTTTCAGGGTATCCAATCAATGATGGGTAAACAAATATTTCAGACCATTTTCGGCAGTTCCATTTGACAATTTATTTTGAAATTGTATATATATAACAAAATAGGATGTGTGGAGTTAGGATGCACGTGATATATATATATATATATATATATATATATATATATATAGCCCCATTCGGAACAGTGGACCAACCAGTCCACAGGTCAAGTAATATGGCAACCCACTAAAAAGCTTGCCATCTAATCCTCCAACAGACACTGAACAGATTCCATGTGGGGAAGCATTCCAGTGGGTCGGCCATCTTTGACCCACGGTCTAGTTCGGACTGTTCTGAATGCTGCCAGTGATGACTTGATAGACCAAGTTCATTGTTGGTGTTACTGCAGTGTGACACAATGTATTAGTGATGGGGTAAAGAGTGTATAAGGTGTGACATATTATGTTAGTGTTAAGGTAACTTGTTAGGTGTGAAAACTCACTTGGTATGACTGTGTGGCACACCAGTTGCTGGACCAAAGTGTTTGCAGGCTTCCCGTGCCTTGCGTGGACCTTGGAAGAAAAAAATAAATCATTCTTTTCATTCTTCACACAATAAAATAACAACATTTAAGAAAACATTATTAAATATAATAATAAGAAGAAATATTGAAATTTCTCAATAATAAATCATAATTCATAATTCAGTAACAGGGGAAATAGTAAGATCATGATAAAAATGTTTTTTTATGTACCGAATGCACAGTCCAGGAAGACACAATCAAGTCTCACCTTGAACCAGTACAGTGTTTTGTCCTTTTGGTGCTTTCAGGGCCAACTGATCAAATGTGATGATCTCACCACCAGACTTCAGGATCCGTGCACGAGCACCAGAAGTCACATGCAGGGCACACACCTTAGGTAAAAGAAACATAAATGAATATAAAATGATAGATAATTATGGCACAAGCACTGCTAGATGATGCTTTTGTCCCAAAGGTATCACTTCTCTAAGTAAAATTGGTCTTTTACAAAATTAATTAAAAATTCATTTTAAATGATCTTATTTGATGGTAAATAATACATCTTGTTTCACATGACATTATCCATTATCCTTATCAATTGACAATGTGACAAAATATTTATTTGACAGCAGATAAACAGCAGTATAGTTACCCTGAGTTTAGGTACTTCCAGAAGGCGCAGGTCATCAGTGATGGTTCCTACACACACAGCCATCTTGTTATCACGGCCTGGCTTCTTCATCAAACGCACCTTTAAAAAAGAGAGACGAGCAATAAAGAAGCAACTTTAAAAAACATTATTTTTAATTCAATAATATTGGCACTTTGTGACAGTTACAAGCATAATTGCAGGAATACTCAGATCTTAGGCAATGGTATGAGTAAATATTAAGAATGTCCTTAAAGCACTACAGAGTTAATAATTTAAATTTGCATGAAAACTTACCAGACGTGCAATAGACAGAGGTGGGCGGTTAATCTTGCTCATAAAAAGGCGCTTCAACACCACCTTATTAAACTTGGCATTGGTTCTGCGCGCTAGAAATCTATAGAGCTAAAACAGAAAAGAAGAATAGTTATTGAAAATGTTCCTCAATTTATAATTAGTAAAATAACAACCATTCACAAAGTAGATATATATTTTACGAAATTCCAATGACAGGTTAAATGAACTATATTTTTGGAGGGGGGGGGGCAAAAAGAGTTCACTGTTTGAAGTATACTTTTTTATATAATCATTTGAAGCTCTGCAATAGCTAACTGAATGTTAAGAAAACTTTTCTACAACGAACATTTAGGAACTGGTCAATTAAGAATCTCTCATACTTGCAGACAACAGAAATAAGTATGTATAATACAGTCGTTATGCAAACAGTAACGAAGGGAGAGCTGAATGTACAAGTTTAAAAAGTATCCTAGCGTAAAGTGGCTGAACTGTTACAAGAATGAACTGCACTTGATTCATATGAAGTGACGTTGATCCAAAACACCAACACATCTGCAACGTAGACACCATTTCATTTGCAGCTCTTCTTAAACATCCCATAAAATTTAAGGGACGGAAAGGACCTGAAAGGTGTTATACACAAATTTATGTTCAAAACGTGCATGATTTCTTTAACGTTCAAACCTGACAGTTCGTGAGGACACCAAAGACTTACCTTCACCAAGAGCCGAAGGTAAATATCTTGACTCTTCGGCTCCTTTCTATGCACCTTTCTGTCATACTTGTGGTTTATGTCAACACCCTATGTATTAAAATACAAAATATCATTATCACTTAATCTAAACACATTCAAAATAAAAGTGAACTCAAAGTGATGAGGTAGATATAAATCGATTCTTTTTTATGTTAAGTGTACTTATCACCCACCATGTTGGATGGTGTTGGAAAAAGGAAGTTTCATGGGTGGTGGATTGTGGGATATAAAGCGCCATCTACATCCTCTGGCAAAACTAGATAATAATCACATGAATGTGTGAGTGTTACAATGTTGTTGGTCGTCAATATCATTTGACTAATGCGTGTTAGTATGTGTTGTGAATGTATTAGAGTTTGTTATGCACATTAAGCCATGATGCTGATTTCTTTGGCATAGATCCTAAGAATTTGGGTGATCTGAAACGAGCGGAGAAGTTCAGGAGAGGGCAGATAGTTACCGGTGACGGTGTATCAAGGTGTGGGGCCGTACAGTGGAACTTAATATTGACCATGAATGCCGCAAGCAATACAAGCAATGGTGGGGCGTTGACTGAAAGTCCTTTACGCGAAGGTCAATTTCGAATACATCCTAAAAACACAACTTACAAAGTGTATTTATTCACAAATGAACTTCGATGCATTCCAGTCAAAAAGGGGGACGCACAGAAGAAGTCGCTTTCTTTTTCTTTTGATGATGTAATAGGTTGTCACTGCATGAGGGGCAGAGGTGAGAGAAACTCCACAGATGCATATTTTTGTTTGTACTCATACCCGACCAAGAGAAAAACATTTGGAGGAGCATTTGTAAGAAAGAGGCATGACATAGCATTTGTTGTGGATGTACATAACTCTTATCAAGAAAATTTAGAAGCTGCAGAGGAGTGGAGGGTTGCTATTCTTACATGTTTAAAAAGAGGTATGAGTGTGAAAAACTGTGTTGTGTTATATATATGTTTTTTGTCTTTACGTACTCCAATATTTTTAATAAATTATTCTTACTGTTCAAAAATAATCTAATAGCATTCTTGGTCAGCAAATCTTAGATCTGTTTCATTTACTTAATTTAGTGTTCTCAATTTTTTTAACTGGAATCCCATAAAGTAAAAAAGCCAGACTCCCTTGCCTTATTTTTTCCACACACTGATGTGATTATGTGACTTGGTTTGATATAATGTAAACCGGTGCATCATACAGCACAAATGTTATTGATTATTTTTTGGACTCTATCCTTTTTTCATATGTGGGGCAGTACTTGTATCATGCGTTCAAAGTTCAGAAAACCAACCTTGAAATCAAAAGAGTCCATGTAAATGCCTTCCTAGAAAAAAAAGTGGAAACGTAGATTTAGCTACAGTTGCATATCCGTTGTACAAATTACTAAATGAATAAATCATAAGGTTTAGGGGTTAACATACAGTTGCAGATATGTAGGGTAGTAGATCATGTGATCAGATGCCCAGATTTTACCCCTGGTCAGTACAGAATGCCTGTTATCAGTGCATTGTCCTCGGGCACTGCATATCACACCATGCATCATCACTGTGAAGTAATGTAGACTTTATAACAGTAATACTGATACATGGGTGTCATATGTGAAGGAATTATGTTTATTTATTCAGTAGCACTAACAAAACCAAGGATGATGCATTGGCACCCATTTCCAGAACGTGTGCATTATTTAGGACACCTAAAATTATTTTTAGGATGTAAACTGAAACAATCAATGCAGTTGTTTATCCTCTTTGCTGCTGCAATATATTTATGTCAGCTTTTCTGTGTCAAGCTCAATAAAATAGGATATTTAGTTGTTTTAGAACATTTGCTGACTAAGCATCAGCTGACTTTTTTTAATTGGTGGATTGGGTTCTTGGTAATGGTATTTCTTGTATAATTGAAGTGAGTATTACATATTATTTCCTCCAGGTTTTCTTAATGGTGATGTTTTTATTTTTCCTTCTAGCCATGGATGTTGACATCACTCCCAGGGCCAGGAAGGTTTTGGTGTTTGTTAACCCTTTCAGTGGCCCTGGAAAAGCACTAGACATCTATCAGAAGAGAGTAGTGCCCACCTTGGCTGAGTTAGACTTGAATTTCCACCTTATTATAACAGGTAATGCATTGTTTGTAATGTATACCTTTATCAGCTTATTATTTTGTGAAATATTACATATATCAAGTACATACAGATGCTGGTTTGTTTTCTTTTCTTAAATAGTAATGCAAATAAATAATTGAAAAGGAATAAATGTAATGGGGGTATGGTAATGCTGGTAAATCATTTAACAAATAATGCAGTGAGAAAAAATCATAAAAAAAAGAATCAGTATGGCTTTCATGTTACAATGAGGCCCATTAAACAGCTGATTCATATAAAGACTTAAGATTAATGGTAAAGGTATTCCAGTTCAGCACTCTGCAGCTAATAGTCATTGTTAAACATTTAATCTAGGCCAGACCAAAGCACTAAAGATGAAAAAACTATTGTTTGTTTATTGGAATTATGCTAGTGTATTATTTGAGCTGCTTTGATGCTTTTGCATGTTTAGTAATCCCTATTTTCAACAAACCCAATGTTCTGGGGGACACATGCAGAATAAGAATGTACCACAGTATGTGTTAGAGAGTCATATAAGTGATTTAGTTACCACAAAATACAATTTATATGTAAGCTTAGCCCATTACCTTTACTCCTGGGATTGATGGGAGCTAAAAATCTAATTAAAAGGAAGAATGGTCCTTACCCTATTCAAAATAACTTTTACTACAGGAGAGGGAAGCAAATAAGATATGGGTAGTTGTCAGTTGTAATTAGTCAATTTAAATTGGAATTAAAGGAGTCTACAAAATGAGGACTGTCTGTTTTGTAATCACTACCAGGTGCCATATCATGTAATCAAATCCTGTGCAAATTGTCACTATGTGACACTGCTGATGACGAGACATTAAGTCACCTGAAGAAGGCTTTGTGATAAGGTCAAAATGTTGTCACATCCGTTTCAAAATGTACAGTCTATTTTAAGAGTCAGTTTCATTTCTAGTGTTATCTTCCTTTATTGAATATTTTTGTAAGCTTGCCTGAGCAGATTGGCGTCCACTTTTTTCCATGTTTTGACGGGACAATAATATACTTCTGCTGAGCATCTCACTGTTTAGTGATACCTCTGTGATATGATAACATAATTTAGCTGATACTTAGGTGAAGAGATACTTAATTAATTTTTAATTTATTTTTCATTCCTTTACACTGGGTATACATCTGCTATAATTTATGCATAGTTCTGTCTTCAGAATACATGTAAATTAATCAAGAGTTGTGTTAAGCTAAGGCAAAAGCCATGCATGACTTACAAAAGAGGATGTAAAAGCACTATTTACATTTTAATTTATCATTTGACCTCTGCTAAAAAAAAACCAACAGTGTTACATTTTTCAATTGACTATTTGAGCGAGTAGCTTTCAAGAGTCATGGGCAGCTTAAAATCTTCTTGCCCAAGTTAATGCATTATATGATCTTATATATTTGACTCAAGTTCTCTTGGACTCCTGTTGCTTACTAGTCTGGGGTATGTCACACAAAAAGTGACTTGATCTTTAGGCCAGGAAGTTTTCAGTTTTGATTACCAGCAAAAAGTACTTTAGCCAGGGAGTTGGTATTCAAATACTGTGTCAACTTGGGCAGTGAAGTAAGTGATTGAGCACCTCAGCATTCAGCTAAAACAGACCTATTCGATTTGTTGTTATTATTATTATTATTGTGTTATTAATAAACTTTTTAAATTGCAGAATTAGGGGCACATTTTTTGTATAATCTCAATTGTTTACTTTCAGAGAGAGCTGGCCATGCAAAAGATGTAGTTAAAACCATAGACATAAGTGAGTGGTATGGAGTTATTATCGTCTCAGGGGATGGTTTGATATTTGAGGTAAAGAAATAATAACATGGTGTTTCATATATATCTTAACTTATAAATTAATGGATACATTAAGAATCAAAATATATACATCAATATTGAGCTAAAAAAAATTAATTCTGCTTTTCAAATCTTTCATTTTTTTATGTATTACATTCAGTTAATTTAAATGTCTGTGAAAAAACTTCCTGTTATGTGACCAGAATAACAAGTGGTTGAGAATTGAATTTCTTTCCATATCACAGCGTTCAGACAACCGGATGCTGGTGAACTTGGCTAATTTTGTTTGCATGTTATTTCCCAGAAGTAAGATAATGCTGTATTTCCTGTACTCCAGGTAATCAATGGTTTAATGAGCCGCCCTGACTGGGAGCATGCTATCCACCACCTTCCACTGGGAGTGGTGCCTGGAGGGTCAGGGAATGCTCTCTGTTGTGCCATCAACAGCCATAATGGGTTAGTCTGATCTGAGTATCTAGATTGTCTGGTGCGGTGTTCCAAGGCACTAAGTATTGATGTTATGCAGGGTTTTTTTTCCCCAACAGTTTGAAGTTGGTGTAGATTGCTTGCTTTTGAGAACATAAGATTAATGGGTAGCATTGTATAGATCTGTTGGAAAATTACCACATAGAGATAAATTTATGGAGATATCATTGATGACACTTTGCTTGATGAATATAAACAGCTACTGGTGAGCTTTAAAGAGGTAACATTGTAACCAATTTGTTCTGGACACCTTCATTACATAAACTCTTAACTTTCTTTATGGTGTGTTTTACTCCAACATAAACTGTGCCTTTTTTGTCTCTTAGGGAACCTTACAAAGACAACATCCTCACCCACTCTTTGTTTGTCCTGGCCAAGCATAAAATCAAGGCTCTAGACCTTGTGGCAGTTGATACCTGTGAGGGCCGTCATTATTCCTTCCTGTCTATCACCTGGGGGATCATTTCAGATGTGGACATAGAGAGTGAGAAGTACAGGAGTCTGGGGAATGCTAGGTTTACAGTAGGGGCATTAGTCAGAATTGTAGGTAAGGAAATGGTTGTGATTTTCTCTTTTTTGTACAGGTTTTACCAGAGTTTTTAATAAGATCAGTATGCATGGTATTTTGTGATACTTTGGATATGAATTAGAATTTTGGTTAAGATTGAGTTAAAAAATATGGCAGCATGTGAAATATGTTTGATTAATTTATTTAGATATATTATTTTAATCTTTCTTTTTATTTTTGTCATTTTCCAGGTTTGAGGACTTACCATGGTCGTCTTTCATTTTTACCGTGTGAACCATACAGGTGTCACACATCTAGGTCCACCAGTTGTTCCACATGGGAGCCTTCAGTCAATGCAAATACTGCTGATGTTGTCACAAGTCAGCCCAAATCAAGGTCTCTAAGTTGTCCAGATGGTTTAGGAGATAGTGCTACAGAAGAAGTGTTGCGGAGCAGGTTACAGCATGGAGGACCAGCTGATGAGCCCTTAACTCCAGTCTTTCCTGAAGAAGGTGGTGGAGATTTAGAAACTGTCATTGCCAATTCCAGCACACCAGCTGCAGACAGCACTCAGCTAACCTGTGATAGTCCATCAAGAGGAGATGCTGCTACTCCTCGACCTGTGGAGACTGCCTTGCTTCCTCCTCTCTCTGACCCAGTCCCCGCAAGCTGGGTGACCATAGAAGACAACTTTGTCACAGTGGTGGCAGCATATGAAAGCCATCTTGGACCAGATATTATCATTGCACCAGAAGCTACTTTTAATGATGGTATCATACACTTAATGTTTGCTAAAGCAGGAATATCCAGAAGTAGTCTGTTAAAACTCTTTTTATCCATGGAAAATGGAAGTCATGTCAACTCACCAGACATTGAAATTATAAAAGTAAAAGCTTTCCGTTTAGAACCTATCACACCAGGTGGTGTTATAGCCATTGATGGTGAAAAAGTAAAGTATGGGCCAATTCAAGCCCAAGTCCTACCAGGCCTGGCTAGATTTATGGCTTAAACAGGTATTAGAGCCTATAGGTCTGTGATGTATCCTTCTGTCTCATCTTTTAATGTACAGACAGAGAAATCTGTACACGTTGCCTTTGCCCGTGACTGTCTGTGTCATCGGACCAGAGTGTCTAAGCCAGACATATTTCTTGTTGCTGCAGTAACTGGGATATAGTCAGGCAATTTCAAAAGGGGGTTTCTTTTTCCGAAAAAGTGGACCTCTTACAATGAAATCTTTGCGTACCAAGATGAAATTTAACCCAGAATGGACCTTTTCCCGACAAAAAGGGTGGTTCTTTCGAACCCCCTAAACCCCCTGGCTACAGGCCTGGATGTAACATTGCCATTTTGGCCTCAGATTCATAGTGATTACTTATTATTTTAAAATCAGTTCTGGTTCAAAAAATAGACATAATCCAGCCATTTGTTATGTTTCTTTTAAATAAATTTTTAAAATTTTTAATAAAGTAGGTCAAGATACTGTGGATAAGTACTTTTTTGCCAAAGGTAAAATATAGATAACTCTTTTTCTTTAAAGGTAAACTATCTGCATTTAAAAATGTCCATAATTCATTTTTTGTCTGTCATACTAAGCTACTTATCTTTACCAATCCAGACCTCAAAAACAATAACCCCCCCCCCCAAAAAAAAAAATATAATAATAATAATAATAGTACCAAATGTCAATATTTCTGAAATGTACAGAAAGACATGGCCAGTCTTTTAAACACAAATAATTTATGTAGAAATGGTGTAAGACATCAAATCCAAGTGCAGGTGTGGGTTGAGCAATGGTTTGAGGAAAGTATGATTTGTCAGGAAAATCTCTGGACAAAATTCCTTAAAACTTTTTTGTTTCATATGCAGGGCTTTAATGCAGATGTAATTATCCCATCTATAGTTGTTACATTATTGTTTTCTTTTTGTTTTTACTGTTACTGATATAGGTTGTCTGTACATTTGCCAGCTTTAACTGGCTTTTCTTTTTTTTATCAAGACTGTGACTTGTAATGATACATTTTTTTCTAGGTTCAGGGTAATTGTTTTATGAACATGTCAGGAATGCATTTTAAGCTTTTAACTGGGACCAAGAAAGAAATTGCATTTATTAAGTCCCCATTTGAATTCAAAAAGAAAAGAAATACTTATTACATTTGCTTTTAAATTGGTAGTAATTCAGAGCAGGAAGGTCATGATAAAGATTTACCTTTTGAACTGATTTAATGTGTTTGAAGGGTCATTTTCTAATCACTGTTTACAAAGTGTGTGACGGTATGAATTTGACCCATCTCATTACCCGATTTTTTTCATTAGCTAGCATTAGAACTTCTTGCATTAATTAACTGGATACATATGTGGAAGTACCTTTAATTTGAGATTAACAGTATTGTTATGGAAGGTAGAGTTTGATGGATTACTGAAATATGTTATGTAAAACAAAGTATGGGAAAATTTTCCATTTCGTTGATTAATCTTACCACTTGTTTTACCAGACATGAGGTTTCCTCTGACTTGTCAAAGCTATTGGTCACCTTGGAATTACCTAGACCTTGTTCATGATGCTGGCAACTGACTGGCATTAAGACTAGAATAAATATCAGGGAGAGCCATAAAACTTTCTTATATGGGCTACATTGTTGTACACAAGGGTACTGTATTCTTTTTATTATTGAATTCAAAGGCAAACAAAACCATATCTGTGGTTTGTATAATGGAATGTCATGATATTACTGGTGGTACAAATCCAGGAGGCAGCCAAAACCTCTTTGGACCTCGAGAAACTCGAATATAATTTCAACTGTTTATTTGTCACTCTATATTTAATCAGCATTTATGTAGCAACTTCCAGTGAACCTTTGAAAACTAGGTATTATTTGATATTATATGATTTTCAAAATAAATGTGTGATTTCAGTGGCAATAACCTGTGCAGCATAACAGCCCATGTGTATTTTATTTTGTTATATCTGTGTTATCTAACAAACATTCCAATGCCAGTTGCCAGCTTGATATTGTGGGTGAAGCATTTATGTTGAAAATTGTGTGTATAATTCAGTATGCCAAATATGAAGATCGTGATTTGTACAGTTGCAGTAGACATATTATTTCATGCATCGACACTCCCTGTCAACGGAACCAGGTGCATGATGTGAAAGTAAAAATATCATGAATTAGATGAATATAGTATAACTGCTTATTATAAAGATGTTAACACTAAAATACTGCTGTTTTGGTTCAGTGGATCGATTAAATGTCTTGTTAGTGCTTATTTGAGGTGTAGTGATATGTGCTTACACCCAAAACGGACAAAATAATATTTTGATGAAATTGTATTTTGTTGGGTCTTTCCCTGATTTAAACAGTCTCAAACTTGAGTTGAAGACAATTATTCTTGGAAGTTACACAATACAGTGTTACAAGATACAACATACGACCAAACATTTATTACATTAATAGAACACTTTTTGGACAAAAAATATGTATCCTGCTGGGATAAGTTTCAAAGCTTTAACAAATCTACTTATTCTTTGTGCTTATCCAGTTGTGTAACAGTAAGGCGACATCTATACTAAACAGAAAAGATAAATAAGATGAGTGATAACATTAAAGGGATAATAACTCTTCGTTTCGGCCAAAAAATGAATTTTCCTGGAGTACACAACAATTTTCCCATACTTACCAATGGTTAATGAATCCATTTTTACATTCAAAGTTAGTCTCTGGTTTTTTTCTAAAAAGTTTGGTTTTTTGTTAAAATCTCTTAAGAGATTTTAACAGAGTACTGCCATCAATGGGGGTCACGTGGTCTAAAGACAAGCTCAAAAATCAGAATAATAGCTATAACTGCAGTTTTTGTGGTAAAACAGAATATATTATATTTCTATGAGTTATTCACAATGTTTTTATTGTGAAATATAGATCTCATACAAAGAGTTATTATCCCTTTAAACTTATTTAAAATGGCATTAAAGCTTTTCTATTTGTTCTTATTTTTTTAAAGGTTTTTTTTTTTAAGTTCTTGATACTGAAAGCATTTGTTTTACCGTAGCCTAAACTGATCGCGTTCACTCATATCGAAGATAACGGTTTTTATCACAATATCAGACTATATGCATATTGGTTTTTCGATATGATCCCCCCCCCCCTCACACACACACAAACGCACGCTCAAACGCACGCACACGAAAGAAAAAGATAAGGTAGAGAGACCGTGCCCTTTCTTGATCCTAACACGCTTATCGGCCCAGGAGGAGAGGTGCTAGCAAAGAAGTAGAGGCCTACTTTTTCTACTTCTATGATGCGACGTGTCACTTTCAGCCGTCGTAGTTTCAGGATAGACCCCTTTACCGGAATCGCTCCTTTATCTTCCTTTGATAGAGAACAAGTACATTTTCACAAATGTAGTTTTTCTTCTTAAAATCTTGTTCAAAGCAAAGTATAGAAAAGCTAACCATGTGTACGCTTGAATGTTGTGGATTTGTTACTTTAAGTTCAGCCCCTAATCCTCTAGCCGATCAATTCTTTTGGTTTTGTAGAATATATTTAGTTAACTGACCTTGTGTCAAAAAATTATTGATTTTCTTGCGTGGAAAAAGTTGGTTATCTCGACGAAAAAGTTCATGTTTTTTTTATCCAGACTTAGGCTAAATTTTGTCCTTATCCTACGAAGAAAATATTTAGGGCCTTCTGACTGTAACATAACTTTAACCATTCCTCCTGGACCATTACAGACGATAATTACAAGCTAAAAAAACTACCAAAACAAGAATTATGATGGGATAATCTTTTCATAAAAAGAAGAAATTTTTAAATTTCATAGATCTACCGCAAATGAATAGGCCTAAATAGGCCTTTTGCGATATCGTAGGCCTATAAAACATCAAGTTTTTTGTGTCTTGTAGGCCTAACTGAACTGACTTTATGATAGATCACACATCGCATGTTAATCTACTGAGTAGGCCTAAACCGTTCTTACCATATTTTCATTTTTCACCCAGGAATGATATAGGATCATCAATGTTCCAAGAAAACTTTTTAGCCGTCACAAAAATATAGGCTTAGGCTAGGGCCTACTTATCTAAGGCTACTCAGTAGGGCCTAGGCCTAATCCCGCTATTAAAATCTAAAGCTCTGCCAGGAAGATAAATATATATATATTTCAAATGAGTTAATTCTAGGATAACCAGTGCTAGAAACACCGAACACCACACCAAGGGGGCAAGGGTCGGCTTCGCATCCGAGGCCTGTCGATCTAAAAAAAAAACTGGACCCGTCGATAAGCCTGAATGCGCCCCAGATTGGGGTCTGCTCTTCGAATCTCAATCTGTTTTTCCATAGACACTTGTAAAAATTGGTATCAAATTCATTACTTTTTTGGGCAAAATATCCTTCATTTTCTCAATAAAAAATGTGATTTGTTGTCTTTTTAGCCTTATTGTAAATTGGAGATAGGCCTATCCGCATGCATAAACATGTAGACCTAAAGACAGGGGAATGAGACAGAGAAGAAATCTTAATCAGGACGTCATCTTTTACGTCACATAACGTTCGTTGCGCGCTCACGTTTTCTGTAGTGCGTTTATGGAAAAGACGTCACATTTCCTAACGACTGACAACGCATCGTGTTATGAAGATTTGCTCGCAAAGGTTTCAAGAAATATATTCAATGCAGTGCTCAAGCGTGAACTAATATGGGCAACATATGGCAATCCGATGGCATGATATCAAGCATAGAATACAGTGGACTACAAAGAAAGAAGTATATATTTATCTGTCTTGGCTATTTTGTGTATATTTGTTTGGAACAGTTATCACTGATGTTATTTGTTATGCTGTCGTGGAAAGAACGGATTTATCAACACAGAATAATACCATTGCGATCTTAGTAAGTATTAGACTCAAAGACAAATTGTACATTGCATTTTTACTTTCAGAAAAAAATCTTATTAACGTCTGGTCAACTTAATCAATTATAGGTCATAATTTTCCTCATTATTTCTTTATTTTTCCAAAATCAATATATAGTCGATGGTATAAATATTATATATCAATTTAAAATTAATTGCAAAGGGCTCATATCTACTGTCTGTAACAAAGTCATGTTAACGTTATTCCACTTGATGCCGTGGGTTTGAGGTAAAAATAACACGTTAATGTTATTCAGCTAGTTTACCAGGGAGACCGACATATTTTCTGTGTGGACTTTTTGGTTCTCATAGAGAAACTGATTTTTTTAAAAATATTTTTAAGGCAGTGCAAGGCAGCATGTTGAATGAAAGTTGCAGTTTTGTCTGTGATTAATCACGTTTTACTTACTTATTTTTTTTCTGATATTATTGTATTTTTCAGTTGTTCCATGTCATGTCCTTCCTCCTGGCATTCATGGGATTTGTCTACACCACTCAGGCTGGAATCAAAGGCAGATTGCCAAAAACAGCGTTTTATGCTATAGGTAGGTAATGTAATAAATTACAAAACTGCATTCCAGACTGCACACAAACGTGAACACGAACATATTGATTTGATTTTAAGTGTGCTGTTTTAGTCTAGATTTGAAAATCGGTTTCACACACGATAATTTTGAAAGCATTATTAGAAGTGAAAGCAAAAAGGTATATATCTCTAAGGTTTAAAGCCGTTACGTTTTCCAGCCGACTCTTAACTTAAACATTACTTTTTATGTACAGACAGAGATCTTTGGCTGTACATATAGCCGTCACTTTCAGTAGTACAACGATAAGTGAAAACCACAGAACTGAACTGATGACTATTCATAAAATACAGGTCGAGTACGAAAATTAGCATGATCGAGCCATTTTTTTTTCAAAAGCTATGTTTTTTTCGATTTTTTCAGCATATATGCAACCCTGATAACACATTTCAAGAAGAACCGATAGGTTTGTTGTCTTGAAACCCTTACTAAAATCTAAGATCTAATAAACAGTTTATTAGATCTTAGCTAAAATACAGGTCGAGTTTGGAAATCAGCTTGATCGGGTTATTTTTACAAAAGTTGTGCCGTTTTTTCGTTTTTCAGCATATTTTATCAACCATTATACAGATAACATGAAAACCGTGTCATATTTTGCTTTGAAAATTGTAGGACTGATTCATAGGACCAATATACAAGTCCATTTCGAAAATAAGTTCGATCGGTTCAGGTTTGATGAAGTTATGCCTGTTTTTGTATATGGTGGTTTCTCCTAAGATTTTTAAAATTCTTAAGCATGTTAACAGTCTCAGTATGGAACTGATTATATATGAAAAAGTGTGCTTTTGACATTTTCTGCATCTTAACAATATTTTTAATTAATTACATAAAAATGATGAACTTGTTATCATGCATTGTGAAATAAAGTGTCAAAAATGGAAATAAACTCATATCATTGCAGGTTGTCTGATTCAATCATTCACTGTGTTCAGAATCTCAGAATGGACTAAATTGGATGTTTAAAATTGTTCTCTTGATATTTTCCCCATCTCAGCAATTTTCTTAGTTGATCGTATAAAAATGACAGTAAATTGATAATTGTTTTATGTAAAAAAAAGTATTGAAAATGAAAATAAAAGTACAAGTTATACATTTTTATGAAATTTTCATTTTTCACATATAAGCATTTTCAATGTGGGACTTAAAACTCCCACTAGGCATAAAGCCAAATGGTAAACAAATTTTCTAGATGTCCTTGTTATTTATAGTAGATATTTGAAAATATGGTAGTTATTATACCATTAATCATTTTGTAATATTGCATATAAAATTGACAAAAAAACTACTTGGTGCAATGCCACCACAAACGTAGTGAAAAGAAAACTGTGTTTCTTATTATTTTTCTAAATTACAAGAATGATTCTTAGGATTGAAATTCACTCAAATTAGAAAACTCTATTAGATTATCATTTTTTATTGAAGTTATGCAATTTTTTGTGCAATTTTCATTTTTCTAATTCTGGCATTTTCAAAATGTGAACTTGAACTCTCATGGACCTGAAACCTTTTGTAGTTTAACATTTAGCGTACATCGGTATTACATGATGTGCATAATGAAAATTTGATGCTGAATTTGAAGTTAAGCATAATGTATTATTGCATCAGAATTGACAATAGCCTAGCTATTTTGTGCATTATTATTTCAGCTTCTTGTCTGTACATTTGACAGCTTTGCTGCCTTGTTTATTTTCCTTTCATATCCAAGTTGTCAACACGCTACTGATGGGAATTCGAGTCATCATTGAGCTGATGTTTCTTCAGTACAGACCAGAGCATTATAGAAATTTCGCTGATACTGGAAAATGAATTATTTGCATGCAATGCTGGTTAACCATAATGAAGAACATGGCCAACTCATTCAGATGCAGGTTTCAGAGACAGTAATTTGAAGAAGTGAAATTAACACAAGTTAAAAGGAATCTTCACCGAATACCGGAAATGTGGATGATCAACGATATTTGTAATTTTGTATTGTTACTGTACAAGTCAGTTTTTTTACGTATCCAGCCTTTACTCTTAAAAATATGGATATGTGAAACATGTAAGTGTCTTAGGATGAAGCAAAACAGTTTTTTTTTTCCCTTTTTTACTGGACATCCATTAATTGATTATAGTAATCAGTTAATTGATTAAATTTATAACAATATTGTAATTAAAATTTACATTGAGGAGTGTTCCTCGGGTTTATTAATATTTAATACCAATCCCTATGGTACACTCCTTACATATTGCATAAAAGCTATTCAACATAATCATTACCAATTTACTGGTAGGGAAGGTATGCGTTTGTTCCGTGACAAGACTTAACATTACACTAGCATTTCAAAATAATAACTTGCTTGGATTCAACAAAGTTACTATACATAGTTTGTTAGCAAATATTTTCAAGGAATAAAATAAATTTATAACAAAAAATGGGACCACCCCCAGCTCAAATGCAATTCCACAACCGTACACTTTTCCCTTCTATCATCACCATATGATTTAGTAATATATATACAAAACATATGTACAAATATACATGAGTAAATAGTTCTTTTTATGGATTAAATCCTTGTCTGATGTGAAGTTTTTACTGTCTGCTAGTTGGAATGTGAATGTTGAAAAAGAAAAAGTTTGTCAAATTTTGGAGATGTCTGGTTTTTTCTTCTTTTGAAACCTTATTTTGCATTATATTCTATCATTTTTTTTCTTTTATAACACATTGCTTTGCTGGAAAAAAATCTTTACGGTGACCTGTTAAAAAACTTTCATTTAACGGAATATAAAGTGCCGATGTAAAAAAATCCAGTCACATAAAATACACATTCATTCCCCTTCATTCACTCTTATGTTTGGGTTAGCCATTGGGTCTAAGAAGGGATCTTCATCAGATGCCGCCTTCCCCATTTTTGAGAATATCAATATAACTGTAATGAATCCTAATAATCCAATGACTAATACTACAAGGAACTTTTTATATGTTGATGATGGGTCTTTCCTGTTCTTCCCTTCTCTTGATCTGAAATTAGAACAAAATTGAAAGCTTCTGATTATGAAATCTGCAGAAGTCAAACAAACAAATAAGCTCAAAATATCAAAATTCAAAAGTACTGTTCTGAATTAATTAAATATTTGTTCTGGACTTATACAATGAATTGTATTCATTGTCAAAATAATCACATAATGAATCAAATATCCACTGCTTACTACATATTATCTAAAAGTACTACTTACTTAAACCATTTGGATAACCAATGCAGAGCGGGTCTTCTTTTATATTTGTCTTCATCATGATCTTTAGACATGTTGAGCAAGTCCATGTCATTAGTGCCTTCAAACAGTCTTCTCGGATCTACAATAAGTGCGTGATCACATTTAATAATATCACAGTGCATTTTAAAAAAATAAAAATAAATAAATAAATAAGCAGCATTTTTATCTTTGTTTTACTGTAGCATGAATATCTAGTTCAAGCAATATCTCACCTGTATTAAATCGACTGATATACTGTATATGGTCTTACACAAGATTTAATGTCACCATCTACACACAATACCTGTTGTCCATGCTTCATTTACATGGTTATACCATAAAGGCATTTTCAAATCTAATTTGTATATATGAGTGTCACGTTATTCTTGGCATTTTAAAACTGAGAGATATCAAGACCTTGTTAGCCTTGTGACATGCTTCTTTCAGATATATTACTTACTAGCTTTTTCCCTAGAATAAGGAGGCATGTCATCTACATTAACTACGCTGTGCATGGTTGGTTTTGGCATGGCACTGTGTCCTTGGTATTGCCTTGTGTCCACCTTACTAGAAATGGGAGTTGGGTAGCTGGTGTGTCCAGCTGTGTAGGATTGCCCAATAAAGCCATCTGCCTGGATATGGTTCTGTGCTGGTAATGACTGACTAATACCATTACTCTGACTGGGTAAGCTCTGCTCTGGTGACTGTGACACTACTGGGGGAGGGGGCAAAGGGGGCAGACTTGGCTCCTCTATCTACAGTAGAGTAAAACATATATGTAATTATACCGCATTATATTTACAAAAACCTTATGATACATTTTAAGATGTAATATATGTTTGGTTTAACATAAAAGCCAATAACTTTAAAAATTCTTTACCATTAAATCTAATTATTAATCCAAGAGGAAATTTTGAAACCTCAAAGAAATTTGAGAAAATTTACAAAGTCATCACTTACTAATGGTAATCCCAGTCCTGCACGTGCCCAGTTCACTTCTGACAACAAAGTCCGTAAAGCATCTGCCACTGGTGAAGCTATGTTATTTGCAGGGAATATTCCAGTCTTACATGCAGGACACTGGTAGCCAGCAGGTGCTGTATTAGCTGGGAGTTGCTGGGCATATGCATTCAGACATGACCAGTGAAACACATCTTGAAAACAAAACAAAAAATAATAATAATAATAAATAAATTAATTAATTTAAAAAATATATATATATCTATATGTATAAATCACATAATGGATGGATAAAAAGAAAAGAAAAATGTAAATGCAACTAACTTTAAAAATTCAGTTCTCAAAACTATCCAATCTATGTTAATTTAATCAAAATAAATTGCAATTATATGACACTGCTTTTAACACATCAATACTTTGATTCTGCAGCCTTGGTAATATCTCCTACGTCAGTCTACACAATCCTCTAAAAGCAATACTGGTAATTAGCATCTTGCAAAATTTCTTCTGCATCAATCAATATCTGTCACAGCCTTTTTATATCATAATGACATTCATCAATCAAGGTGGCATGACATTCCCACTAAGCTCACAAAATGTTTGTAATAAGTTGTTTATGGGCACTTTCAGAACAGATTATCCATAGACTAACTGGCAAGCGGAACATATATGGCCATACCGCTTATCTTCTAACATGTGCCAAGCTTGTAGGGTCCTTGCAATTTTTAAAAACAGATTAAATCTCAGGCCCAAGGTTTAATTGCTGGGCTCCTGCATGTGGTAGGCAGGGAGACCATTAGAGGATTAGCAGCATCATGTGGAGTCAGCCATGTTTGATTCACAGGCTAGTAAGTCCACAGATCATCGGTACTGACTGCGGCCTGTGTCACAGATAGTAGTTTCTTACAATTTTGCAACAACAGCCAAAAGCTTACTCTACATACTTACCATAACACAAAAGTCGCACACAATTTCCAGCATCTTCATCTGCTAAAGACCTCTGACATAATGTACAAACTGGGTTATAATCACTGTCTTGTAACCATTGGAGGTAAGACTGTACAATACACTGAAATATACAGAAGTACTTTATACATTTTTTTTATTTATTTATTGTTGATATATATATATATATATATATATATATATATATATATATATATTTGAAAAAAGGTTGTTAGAATTTGCTCTTTGAAATATTTTTATAAATAAATATGTTAGAAAATGCAATTCCGTGCATGCATCAGACTAAATAACATTGTAAAATGAAATAAATTCAAGCTTTGCCAGAGATACTTTCTGTGGTATAGTATTGAACTTTCATTTTCAATTGACTAATCCAATTTGTATCTTTGCTCATTTTTCCAAAACGGCTCTAACCACCAAAGCCAATTTCTAAAGCTTTCTTTAAAATGCCACACTGGCAGTGTAAACAAATCATCCATAATGCATCATGTAAGACTATTACGGTATAAGTGGATATCCTTCATTCAATTGACCACAACCTCTCAGTGCAGTGCACTTACCTTTGGATGGTTGGCAACTAAACAGTGCTCACAAACGTTTACTCGATGTTCAAAACAAAATAAATTTGTCACTTTTCTCTTTGGGCACTTGCAAAGCCCCATTATATTAATGCTACTGTGATTATTCAACGATCATAACACATTGCCACGTATTTTCTGGTAAAATGGAGGAGAATGCCGGAAGTATATTTACCTCTCGCCTAATCACATGACCTGAAGAGCCGAGGACAGATTTTGGTGGAGTTGATGATAAATTGGGTTCAAAGCCGGAACCAACTTGTCTTGGATATAATATTGACCATAATATTATACACCAAGAGCTAAAACGATCCAATGTTATGAAGAATACTTTGGTTTTCCAAACGAGATTTGAGGAGGACACGAGAGTTACTTGCAACATGGCAGCGCCCAGTGAACGAACGTGACGAGACCGATCGTGTACTAAAATCTGTTCATTTTTTTATTTCGATGGTTGTAATTATTTTCTGTTTGAAGCTTTCTGAAAGAAGAAGAAGGTTCAACAATGAGACGCTGCTAACAAAACGGATTGAAGTAGATGCTGCTAAAGTGTCTCAATTAATGAAATTAGGAAAATAAATTTAAACTACTGTAGTTTTAAAAAACGAGTAAGACAAGGGACACGAGGAGATGGATTACTGGAATAAAACGAACTTGAAACCACCACCAACTTGCTGTATAGCCTACAAGAAAGAAGAAATACCGTCTGGTGAGTTAAGCCTTTTGATGTGCCCACAGTGTTTATGAATTACAAGCATATAGTACATGTATTATACAATTACAAGGCTTTTATCTACACTTCAGTACACTTTACAAGGTTTAGTTTGGTAATTGTAGCCCTGCTTCACAAAGTTCATATAATTAGGCCTAAGCACTCCCAGTTACATTTCTGTGTACTCTGTTGTGCTCGAGTCTGAGAGATATAGGTAAAAGTAAGATGAGAATTATTTCAATAGCCAACATAGTTATATTTGGAAAGCTGAAGCACCTCTTATTAATTCAAGATTATACACCAAATTAGAATAATTAATTTGAACAACTTGAAGCAGTTTTATAAGAAGATAAAAGTTTGAGAAATATTTAATTGAAACAATTATCATACATTGCAGACACAGTTTCAGTGGCTGAAATATTTTAAACTTCACGCATTGTGTGCAGTTAAGTTTTAATGCTAAAGTTTGCTTTTCATTCTCAGGGGAATAAATTCTTTCACTTTCTGTAAACAATACTTTTCAGACTTTGACAAGCTTCTGGATCTGTTGGAGACTGCATTGACTCACTTGTCTGATCAAGATGCCCTGGGTTCTGAGATATTTCTTCTGGGCAGGGTCAATTACAAAATGAACTGTCAGTTCCGCTATGAAAGAACATTACAGAGAATGAAGCAGGTAATTCAGTATGTCTCATGCCTGATCTTCCACTATTAAACTCCCCTCCAAACAGGGAAGTTTTTTTTTAAGGATCATGCTAGTATTTATTGTAAATTTTTTTCTCGTGTCTGAGTATAGTTTACTTGTCTGGGCTAAAAAATATAACCTCTTTTTTTTTTATAGATTGTATTGATTTGGTTCATGTAGTTAACTTGCCTACAATTTAGCTTTATCAAAATCATGCTGATATTGCAGTCATGATCACTTATACACTGTATTTCCATTTTTGAATGTATTCTCTGGTTTGGTGGTTTATAGGTTGATAAATGTCTCAGTCATTTTCTAAAGCTGAACTTGCATGGTTGTTTGGACAATGTTGCTCAAAGTTTTCCTAGGTTAGTAGATCCTGACATTTTCATGACTTTCTTCTTTTATTAATTTTTGGGAGTCTTTTATAAGGTTGCACAACACTTCAGAAAATTGCATAAATGAATGTGACAAAATTAAAGATGCAATGGAAATTAATTTTAAAGAATATTTTGAGCAATAGTTTCTTTAATTTATTTATCTATAAAACCATTCACTACTATGGACTGTTATGATCAAAACTCCTTAGTTAAAAAGCTGACGAACCAGTTATCTTTCCTTCTTTCTTTTTTATCTATTTTTTTTTTCTTTAATAACAGATTGGAAGATTTCCAGAGTGATATCCTGCATGTTCCATCAAGACAGATGCTGGAGTATTTACTGGTTCGCCTGCAGGGGGCAGCACATCTCATGGCACAGACTTTGATATACTGTCAGCAACTAGAGCTGTATCCTTGTTTCTCTTAGCATCACAGGGGCACCTTCAGACAGGTGGTCATAAATTTGACCTGTCTGACAAAACCAATAATTTTTTTCCAATCATTTCTCTTGGTGAACTATGTAAATTAATATGTGTAATCATGACTGCATTAATTACCAAGATGTTCAATCAAAATGGGCCTGGAAAATGAACTCTAAAGTGGATTTATTCTCAGGTGAAAATTTCTTTTTTCATACCTGTAAACTCCTGAGGATTTAATCATCTATAGAGAGGTGATTTAACGTCCATTCAATCATTAATCAGGATGAAATCAACCTTTGAAAACGGGTCTAAAATGTGCCAGTGTTGAGACCTGCATTATGCTATGATATCTTGATGAAATCTATTTCCTAACACGCCATGCAAAAGTGCAATAGTATATATCGTTGATATATACTTTGTATTGTTTGCTGATATAGTCCAGTGCTTGAAGTTTTCATCTCACTTATAGAATTATTATAAGCAACATTGCCACTGTGCTAACCTATATGCTTCTTAACACAGAATTTAGTAATATCCTGCAGCATCTGAGAAGTGGATTTTTTATACCTAATAATGTCTTTTTCACTGGATTGGTCTCCAGGATATGGTTTGTAGATTATAACTATGAATATTAACAGTTCCTGCATTTTTTAATGTACACTGAATAAGCTGCTAATTAATTGATTATATTATTGGTCGTTGAAAATTTACACATCAAGAAGAAATATCTTCCTTAGTCTTTTTGGTTTTATCATTTCAACATTCTTTTGTTAACATAACATTTGGCATCACTACATTTAAACAAACAATAAATACAATGTGCACTGAAGTCATTTGCTTTGCCTATTTGCATATAATTTTAAGAAATATTGTGGACATTCTCGTCCTTATTATTCTTAATGGCATCATTTCAGGATATTGTGCCGGTCCCTACTCCACCATCTTGTCAAATGGTATGGTGATTTGAGAAGTTGGGTGTCAAAGTTGAAAGGAACTACCACTGAGTGGGTGGGTCTCCCTTGATTACTATGTGCTATACAGTAAATATTCAATACTCATTGGCAGCCGTTTAGATGTGAAAACTTTAAGGGTGACTTTCAATCTGTTTTTAAAAAGTAATGAGAGTTGTGGAGTAAAAAAATCTTTATACCATTTGAAGTTCTTTGAACACAAACCAGTGAAAATTATATTTAGCATGCTTATTTATAGAAAAATTACCATTATATAATACACATACCAAGCTGATTAATCTCTTCACTTCATAGATGTCTCTTGTTTTTAATTTTTTTCTGTATGGCATTCCAGCTTCCGGTTGGAGTCAGTCTTCCTGATAATTTAGAGCAGCTCATTCATGATATTCCCCAGTCACTCACTGTGTCAGGAGAGGAAAGGTACCTTTTTTTATCAATTTTACATTATGACTAAATTCTGTGTTATCCAGATTTTAAAATAATTTGTAATATATCACGTGGTTAACTTTTACTAAGTATATTTTCAAAATGTATCATATACTCATGTCGCTACTTCAACACATCACAGGATTTCAGCAACATTAGCAAGATTATATTGCCTTTCAGTTTACCAAATATATCATTCTATTATATCATTCAGTGATTCTATTACATACAGGCAGTCTGTGTCTTACACAGAGGTCAACACTTGGCAAGTTATTGTGGCAATTTTGTTTTGTTTGGCTCTCACAACACCAAATCTAACCTCAAGAAAATTAAACAAATCATAGATTATATCACAAACACATTTTTTGTAAAATTACTGAAAAAAGGATTGAAACCACTCCACTTATAATCAATTAAATACATATGTAACCATTGTAATTTAAGCAATATTTTTTTATACCAGTGAGGAGAGCACAATGCAAACACCCCAAGCTCCACAACCTGCTAGCTGGCAAGTACTAGGAGCTGGGGAAGACCTTGGAGGTAAGTGCTCTTTCATTTTTGATCCTTTAGAACACAATTATTTTGGAAATATTGCCCAAAGTTGGTACTCATTGCATGGCTTAAGGGCTTTTTTCTCTTTTTGAAGAGATTTTATCACACATTTGAATATTTGTAGTTTACAACAGCCAAGCAAAACCTACTTGCAAGAAATTTTTTTTTTACAGTGAAGGGGGTTATGGTGATCAGAGTTTACATTTCTTTTTTTCAGAACCACTAAAAGAAGGCAGTTTTATAAAGCAGCTGTTTTTACAACAACATGGTGAAAAGGTTTACTCAGATAACATAGAAAATCATAGGGGAAGTCTGAAGACAAAAGCAACATCTGCTTTACAGAGGGAAGAGGGCTATTTGACCTTAAGTGTTGAAGGTAGTGCAAAGTTGAAACAAAAAAGGAAATCTTTTGGTGAAAAAGACACCACATTTTATGACAATGATGTGACACCTTCCAAGAGGCTTAAACTCAAAAGAGAGAAAATGTCCCCCAAGCTGGCTGTGAGAAAAGATATTAAAATTGACTCTAATCTTGAGAAAAATTATCATGATGCATTTAAGGAACAACAGGGGAAAATTGAGCCTGAAATTAAGGAAATGAACATTTCCACACAAGGCAAATTGGCTGCTTTTAAAAGGAAAAAGAAAGACATCTCTATGCTGCTTAGACGTTTGAAGTTGAGCAAAAATGTATCAGATCTGAAAGAAATTAAAGATCGTGCCTTGCAGATTGACTGGTTAGCAAATGGAGTAAAAAAATCACTTACAGAACTTCTGGATGACAGTGGGACTGTGCATGGTCAGAAGACATTCGGATCTAGTGCAGAAAAGATACATTCCATTCTCATGAGAGAAATTTCGAAAATAGCTTCCAAGAAAGCTAAACTTAAAACTAAACAAAAGGTGAGCACAAAATCTTATGTCCAAGAGAAAATTACAGATTACACCTCATTTGAGGCTTTTCTTAAAAGAGAAGGAAGTGTTTCACTGACCTGGGAAGCTAGTCATGCATTTCTATTAGAGAAACTCAAATGCTTTTTTGAGAAAAATAGAGATAAGGACAATAAAAATTTGATTCCAACTGTACAAGAAAGAGTAGTTGAAATATTACAAATGGGAAGCAAGGAAGCACAGCATGCTGTTGACAAAGCAAATCAGCAAGAGCAGATCGACTCCTACCTACAGAAGCATGTCACAGACTATCCTTCATTTGTAACATTTCTGAAATCTGTGCAAGTTGACAAATTGATCCCAGGAGTCATTAGAAAAAAATTAAAGACTGGTCAGAAAATAGAATTAAAACGGCTCCAGTCAGTTTTCAAGACGCATAAAGGTAAAAAGAAAAAACATGTTCTATCAGTTGTACATAAGAGAATAAGAACAGTTTTGCTAGGGAATGGTGAGCAGTTTGAGGAAAAAGAACATAAACTATAAGGTAGAAAAAGGAAAGAAAAATAAGAAAATATATTTAACAATGCAATAACTGCTTGTTCCATAGTAAACATTTAGTAGCTATCTGAGATGTTTCTTAAAAATGTACTTTTTGAAATGGAAAAAGTATAATGGTTTCATGCATTTATTCAAATGAAAAGTGTGCAAATAGACGTGCAAAAAACATTGTTCAAGTCCTATAGTCAGATGTAATCTTAATGACAGATGTACTTGCTAATAAATACTTCGTTATTCATTTTTCATCTGCTTCTGTAGCTGAACTAAATGAGAATTTTAACTAGAACCCAGAACATGGGATAAATATTCAACTTTATACATTACATGCAACATTTTAATAGATAGTAAGATTGGTTACATGCATTAAAATATTTTACTCGGCTCTGAAAAATGTCTCAAACTACACTCTTTTCTTCCTCTTTAATATCCTTTTACATCTGCCTGGCAAAACAAATTTTAACTTAAAAATTCTTCTTCCCTGAGTACTTAAATACCACTGGACCAAAACATCACAAATGAATACACAAATAGCACAATGTTACCTATGCCAAAATACACTTAGAAAAGTACTTATGATAAATGTTTCTCTTAACCATATATAGAACTCGTACAAGTCTATCTTCAATAAGGACATGTGTTGGTGCACTGTTACTCTCACTCTGCACCACCAGGAGGTACATTCTCGTAACTCTTGAGCAGCAATGGCTCGTACACAGCACCGTGACATTGTGATGAAAGAACTGGCTTTTGCGTGTGTTTTTAAAGAAAATTCTATTCCTCTGAGTAAGTCATTGGTTTTTAAAATAAGCAGCATCTCCCTGGGAACTCTGTTCAAAATTGCAGCAATTTCTGTCAGATAGGTGGCAGCATAATTTTTAATTTCATTGTCCTGAAAAAAAAATCAAATAAGAAACTAAATGAATTATCACAATTTACATGCATAGTTTGTGATTGATTAAAAGCGACATGACTATATGTCATCTTTGTTGACATTTCTATTTATTATTAAAAGAGATTTGAATGATCATTTAAGTTTCATCATTATACAGTCTATAAAAACCTTGCACACCAACAATGAAAATTCTTAAAAGATTCAAACATTCTCTGTGTAAAATTTTAAAAAGCACTGCTTCAAGGACTATGTTAAATTAGCAAAACTACTACAAAATTCCTCACTTCTTCAGTAGAGTAGGAGACCTCTTTAATTCCAGAGGAAATAGCTGTCCATGACCTGCCAGTCACCACACATGCAAACAGTCCATAGAGGTCACCACAGCCCATCACATCTGCATAGTGCTTCATACCCTCCAGATCAGCATCAAGGAGTGAGGTCCATAAGTGGCCATAGTTCAGGCGAAAAGAATCTGTCAAGGTCTGAAAGATGGGTGTATAATTTTCAGGAAATAAATGTTGATATAGCTTTAATATGTTGATATAGCTTTGATATAGCTTGTGTTGATATAATACTGTGACAAACTTGAGTATTATGTCAGATATAGAAGTGGTTTCCAATAGGCAAATAACTTAGCCAGTTTATTTCTTATAAACTGAAATTAATTTGAAAATCACAAAAAAAAAAAAAAAAAAATTAAAAAAATCCTGACATTCCAATAAAATGTGAAATTCCTGGCATTATCGCCAACTTACAGTATATAAACCATGGTCCAGCAGAACAATCTGAGGTCCTTTTTCAGTCTGGTTTACCAGCACATTGCCAGGATGAGGATCACAGTGGACATAACCTTGGACAAAAATCATCTCACTGTACAATTCACCAAGCTGGCGGGACACCTGTAATAACCATTTGTGCTATAACAAACAACATCTCAAGGTACAGTCAACTACAGGAGTAAGACATTATTTGTCTAAGAGACAAATGCAACCAATTTGTTTCTCACAAACTTCCACACAACTTGGAGGTAAAGTAATTGTAAGTACTTTATCTAAACGATATTTAAACACTTACATAAAATTATGCAAATGAAGGCAATCAGCACTACATGAACTGTGACAGGGTTCAAAATAATTCCTGTAGTTTCAGAGTATCTGAGTACTTGCCTCATTGACAGAGATGCCATGTTCTGTCATGTATTGTTTATCATCCACCTGTCCTCCCTCACAGAACTCCATGGTCAATACACGCTCACTAGACAAATCCCAATATATTTTTGGAACCTACAATTGCAGTATGGAGAATTAAAAAATTACTTTTCTATGGGAAGTTTATCATACATGGTACCTGCATGTATACTAAATAATCAGATGACAGAACTTTTCTTGCATACCCATATTGAAACTCTAAAAAGTGGATTATACAGTAGCTAAAATTCTGATACTGTTATGAGTACTTTAAGCAGAAACAATGTTGATTTAAAAAATCATGAAGTAGAGTGTAGTTACCCCATGTCAAACATTACCTTTAGAAATTTAAATTTTGCGAATATTCTGGCCATTCTCTCACAGTTGTGCCCTTCATGAAGGAAGTCAAGCTCTTTTGGCAGGTTTTTTTTCATTTCTTCAGCTAACCACAAGAATTTGAACTCTGGGAATAGCCATGCAATACAGTGAACTAGGAGCTGAAGAAAAAGAAGACAGGAGATGTCCAGTATTTTTTCTTTCCTTGTTTCTTTCTTTTTTTTAGCACTCTAACATATGATAATACCTGTAGATGTACTATAATCTACTACATGTACATATTGAAAGACTCAATGTTTTAATGTATCCATCCACCCTATCTTCCTATTTTTTCAAAATTATAAAAATAAATCAGTTAAAAGGAAATGTTAACTGTAAATTTTGCCTCTGGGGTGCAGGCTCCAAAGTATATACCTCCATAGATTTCATGTCCACATATGAGTGACCTTTGACCTTAGGATGTTGCACCTTGACAGCCACCACAGTACCATCCTGTAGTGAGGCTTTGTGCACCTGAGCCAGGGAGGCTGCTCCCAGGGGGTGGGGATCAAAGCTGGCAAATAGTTCTGAGGACTAAAGAGGATAAATGATACCAAAATGGTGACACTAAAGCTTTTTTTAATGCATTTATATCCAGGAATGATCAAAATGACACCAAAAGCTACTAAGGTCTATTCTCTAGTTTCTACAGTGACACACTGTGGGTTAAAGGTTATCAAATTATTGTCAATATTGCAAATTGTATTTTAAATGATCACTTTCCCAAACTGCTTTGAAGTAAATGCTCTTCTGGTACAATTTTTCTAAAAATAAAAATTCCAATTCATCCATTTCTACTCACATCTGTTCCTAAATCCTCTTTTATAACTTTATATAAATCTTGAATGTCAGACTCTGGTGCTTTACTGTGTAAAACTTTCATGGTCTCTACATACTCCTGTGGAAGCAGATAGTCTAAAGCTCCTACATGCTGCCCCACTTTGATAAAACAGCCACCGTTGGCACAACACATGTCCCTCAGGCGTAAGGCAGAGCGCAGGTGAACCTAATTACACAAAATAATACACTAAATTACATTATCAGAATATAATATAATATGATTATTTGAAACATGACTATAACAAGAGAAGGTGCTATTCTTCTTTAAAGTGCTCATTTAAATTCTGTATATATATTATGCTTGTTGAAACAAGTTCTCAATCTCACTAGTAAAAAGCCAGTCATCAATATTTCAAAATCACCCCAATTCCCTTATTGGTCTATATTCTCCTGCCTTGTTCTAAATTATCCTTGTCCCTTGTATTTTGACCTGTGACTACCATCTTGAATTTTGCAAGATTTTCTGATGTGTTGCAATTTCAATCTGTGCTTCCGAAACAGTTTTAAATCAAGCAATTTTAGTGTAAATAACCTGTTATAAACCCTTGTTGGCCCGAGTGAAACCAAGTGATTAATTTTACCTTCTGTAAAAACTTCACAAATGAGAATTCTGAATATCAACAATATCATTAATTACATCTTATACGACTAAAATCTACAATCACTCACGTCTGACTTTATTTTTTTATACTCTTCAGTACTAGAATCTTGACCTTGAAGACTAAGTTTATAGTCTAATGCTACGCGGGCTATCTGAAAAGTATCAAATACATACCATTTTAACAGCAGCTAAATCACTTTAAAATAAGCTATTAGTAGCAATGAATTAAGGCACTTAAAAAATGCATTTTGAATATAATAGGATATACTAGCTCATATCATACATTAGAAAAATATTTCAATATAATACTTACTGTCAGTGCTGCCCTTCCAAACCTGACAGCTCCAAGAGTTGACACTTCCCATTCATTTTTATACAGAAAATATGCACTGCCTCCAAGTGCCCCTGCTCCAAAACTGTATTTCAGGAGTCTTTTCAACATCATCTGGAGATATTGATAAAAAATCTTACTTAGTTCCATGTTGTAATCATAAGCAAAGGAACATGACAGAAAGCGCTAGCAGCTATTATAATCAACAGTAAGCAGTGTTCTAGTGTAGTGTATATTTGCAATACTTGTAGCTCCAGTGTGGTGTGCAGTCATTGAAAAGTCTACCACATAACCCTCAGAGTCAAACACTTTCTTTATCACACCAGAGAGATTAAAACCTTAGTATTTTAAACATCTACTTTAAGCCATTCCAGGACTCTGCAAAAGCCAAAAGTGACTATAACTGTCCACTAGCTTAGCTCTTTTTTTCGTGATGGAATTTTATTCTCCTCTACACTGGAGGCCAACTAAATGATGACATTAATTCCATGCTAAAATCAACAGCAGAAAAAAAGTCATGAATTGCCTACCGGCAAATATGTCATTATCTAGTGAAAATCAATCTGTGGCACCAATAGAGAAGGTAGGGAAGACCTTTTGCATTCCATGTGATTGGCCTTATTTTTTCGAGCGTGATGCATTATTTGAGCCCAATATTCTGCCTGAAACATGATTCAGGAATTCATGGTGATTGGTGATTGGCCTAAAGATTTTTTTAGTGATTGAACTGTTTTAATCTTGGTGATTGGTGATTTCGGGGGGGGGGGGGGATATTCCCTACCCTCAGTAGGGTAGTTTCATGCCAACTCTGAGCAGCAGAGTCCTCAATTGGCACCCAGGTGTTTCTGCTGTGTTTCCATTTGACAGAGGTATTTAGGACTGATTCTGGGAATTTCATACAATGGAATTTACAAATGAACACTGGCATAATATAGCTTGGGAAATTAAAAGTAGGTGTACCAAGTTTGAGTGTGATAATTTGCCTGCTTCTATTTCATTTGGAATTTATCATTTATTTTCTGTGGTTCTCTATCACAAGTTTAACTTATTTTATTATTACATACATGGAGATATGATATTAATTTAAAAATAATTAACCTATTTTGATTTTTTCACTCTGGAAGACTGGTATAGTATTATTTTGTCATATATTTATTATTATTGTTTTATTATTATTTATTACTATTATTTCTTACTATACTAAGTTGGTTTAACCAATCAAGGTGACAGTGCTTCAAATACCACAATAGCTTATTTACTACGGTACGGTTTACACTACTGTTTATGACATGTAGTTGCAAAGAATTAAGATGGCACAATAGTTTTTTTTTCAAGCGTTAATCTTAACGTAGCTATGTTATATGTGCGCCTACTATTACAGGTACTACTAGTACGACTACCCTACGGCAACACTCGTGACAATTGTCTTGTGGACTAACAAAGTAAAGTTACGAAACAAGATTATGTACATAATCAAGCTTTGGGTCCGGGGTGCTAACTAAATGTTATTTAACTCGGAGCTTCCCTGAAACATTTTTATCCTCAAAGTTCCCAAAACTTCATTTGTTAAAAGTTTGTTGTGTTACATACCGTTAATACCATACGATGAAAAGTCGACTCCGGTAAGGTTCCTAGCGGACGATTCTTCACGACACTTCCGGCGACCACAGATGCATGATGGGTTTAACATTTTAATAGCATTAATTGTGTTATTTATTTTGTTAAAATAAAAAAAATCTTTCAAATTTTACGTAATTGTGTGTATTCGAATATATAATAAACAACTTTAGTAAATAGTATGTCTACAAAAGAGAGTCACGTAACTTCTCGCTCTAAGACGAAGAACGACAGACAAGAGACATGGCTTCGCTGGCGAGGTATGTTACTTTGAGAAAACTATTATTATTCCAACTAAGCCCCACAGGTCACCTGATTTTTATAAGAAACGAACATTTGAAGTAAACATCATGTAAACGGTGGGATTTTTTAGCCCATTGAATGCCTAATTAATCCCATCCTTGAGTCGGAAAATACTGTGCAAATTGCACACAGAGCACTGGACATTTTTTTGCTACTGATTGCCTCTTATTGGACAAATATTCGTGATCTTTTTTTTTTCACACACCATGTTTTTATCAGTAGTTATACTCAAGATGACGAAATAGCAGCGTTTTTCATTTTAATGAGATAACACAGTGTGTTTTTGTTATTTCTCAGATGTTATAAAGTCTCATCCAATCTGAATAAATTGCCTTCTCCTTTCTAAGCGTCAGTCAGGATCTTGCAGTTGAGGCCGTTGTTTAGAAAAAAAAAACATGATGGTGGCCTGTACTGAAGGAAACTAGAGTTGATTTCCCTCAAATGTTAATCCTCCATAGCACAGTGTAGTAGTAAAAATGATATGTCATTTATTCCAGTATACTCCCTACTCCGTCACAAAACTTTTATGATAGAGATGAAGATGAAAGGCGACAAAGGCAACAAACTCAGGTAAAAGAATAGTGATTGATTTTGTGTTGTGATTTTGTGTTTTGTGTTGTTGCACTGGAGAGTTATAATTTTATTATAAATACTTTCACTTCAGTACCGTCACATTATAAATAATATAGTATAATTTATGCTGCTACCTCTGTAAGTTTCAACTATTTAAGTGAAACATTGATGTTAAGCATTTTAAATAAAAGCTCATCTGAATCCAAAAGATATGTATCAGTAACTTCATAATCCTTTTGGTTGTGTAATGACTTGCACTGAATTCTAAATGATTCCTTAAAACTCGTATCTTCAGCTGATGCCTGTTAGCAGGAAGACTGCCCCACCATACGGACACAGGAAAGGCTGGGTTCCTAGATCTCAGGATGTTAGTACCAACCATGTCTTATTTGTCTGCAAAATTATCCCCAATTTGATTTCACATGATTGACCATTCATGTCTCATATTTCAGACATGATGGTATCTGATTTCATTAAATAATAAAGAAAATACTTGATATTAGTTCTTTTCCCAGCATTAGTTCTTTTGTCGGTAGGTATCTTGCAAAAGCATATTAGATATTTTGAGTAAAGCCATGTGTGTATCGGATTGTGATACACAAATTGCTATGGCATCTAGTGTTGTACAGCATTCACTATTTTATTGTTTAGGATTTTGGTGATGGAGGTGCATACCCAGAGGTCCCTATTGCCCAGTACCCATTAGCTATGGGAAAAAAGAAAAGCACATCAAATGCCTTGGCACTGCAGACAGATAGCACTGGAAAAATTAGGTTTGATGCCATAACTAGACAAGGACATGGCAAAGACAAGGTGAGACATTTTTAATGCAGCTATTTGTTGTTTTGGCAAGGTTTTAGACATCCTTTAATGGTGTTAGGAATCGTATGAACAGAATTGACCTTATTGCTGCTGTGTAGATAATTGAGATTATTGATAGAAAATGTCACATTTACTTTGCTAGAAAGATTGCTGTAGGTGTTTGTAATAGTTGTTCGTTTTCAAATCAGGTGATCCACAGTCAGTTTCAAGATTTGCTGCCAAAACCCATGGATGAAGATGACCCAGAGCTGGAAAAGCCAGATGATGAACAAATTGCAGAGGTACTGTGATGAGTTAGTGACATATTGTGTTATTGTGGGGTTTAGAGAAATTGGATTACAGTATCTGTTTGGCATGTCAGTGAATTACTTATTACTTAGTAAGATCTACAAAGTTTCTTTAATATTTGATATTTTCATGTTGGGTTTCAGGTTTTTCATCTAAAGTTCTGGGTTTGGGTTATTTTAATTTCTTGGAAGTCTGGAAGTTGCAATAGAAAATTTTATTTGTGCATTTTTTCATGAAAATATCAATAGTATTAGTGATAATATTCATGAAAATGGCATTTGTACCACTCACAGACCACAGATAAAACACGCCAGGCTTTGGAGAAGATAGTGCAAGGTAAAATCTCTGCAGCCTTGCCAGTGCGCCATGCTGAGAAGCAGGCTCCAGCACAGTATGTTAGGTATACACCCTCCCAGCAAGGGGTGGCCTTCAATTCTGGAGCCAAGCAGAGGATCATTAGGATGGTTGATGTACAGAAAGACCCTATGGAACCCCCCAGATTTAAGTGAGTTTTAGCATAGTCAAAGGCCCAGTGGTGTGCAGCTTCGATGAATTAATTCCACTCTTTAATTAAATGTGTATTCTTTGAAAAGTAATGAATGTTATAATGGTAAATGCATTTTATGCTTTAGTTTAATATGGACATAGCAGCTTGAATATGATTTATGTAATTAGAAAGTTTTGATGATATAGCATGAGCTTTGTTTGTTGTCTAGAACTAACAAGAAAATACCCAGAGGACCACCATCTCCTCCAGCTCCAGTGATGCATTCCCCAAACAGAAAAGTAAGCAGCTTTGTGATCTTTAGTTATAATTTACCTCATATGTGTGATGTATATTTTGATTATCCAAAAATTCCTAAATCAGGTTAGCAATGAATTCTCTTTGAAGAATAATTTTCATGTTTCTATTGTTAACAGGTTACAGTCAAAGAGCAGCAAGAATGGAAAATACCACCATGTATTTCAAACTGGAAAAATGCAAAGGTGAGATTTAAAAAATTAATATCAATATTTTTGACTGGATAAAATGATTGTGAAGGTTAAACATAGTTGTTTTATCACAAAAAATGTGTTGAACCTTTGTGTTCAGTTAGCAATACACTTCAAATTTGAATACATTTTTATCAATTTATTCTTCAGGGATACACCATTCCATTGGACAAGCGTCTTGCAGCTGATGGCAGAGGTTTGCAAGGAGTCCATATTAATGAAAATTTTGCCAAACTTGCAGAAGCTTTGTACATAGCAGACAGAAAAGTATGTATATAAAGACATTCATAAAAGACCTTAATTGAGCTATTTTTTCATTTAAAGATGATTAGTGAATAATGATCATGATTGTCTGTGAAAACTAGGGGCTGGAGTTTTTCTTCAGAATGGTTGTCACCCAGATTTTGTGTATAATTGAGATCTCTGTGAATGATTTCACATAACAGTTATGCCCACGTTTTCATAGGCACGTGAAGCAGTAGAAGTAAGAGCACAGTTGGAAAAGAAGATGGCACAGAAAGAAAAGGAGAAGAAAGAAGAAAGTTTGCGACTACTGGCTCAAAAGGCAAGGGAACAAAGGGCTGGCATTAAAAGAGTGGATGGTAAGAGACCAACATTGCAAAGTTTACCTTTGATCCAAAGCAAGGAGTCTCTTTCTTTTTGTAAGGAACATTAATTTGCCTGTCAGAATTTTGAAGTAATGTTAAAAAGAAAACTGCATAATTGAGGCAGAAAATTCATAGAGTGACATATTTTGCTTCTTTCACTTTTCCAGATGGAGATGATGAAGCCAGGGAGAGAGATGAATTGCGAAGAGATAGGCAAAAGGACAGGCAGAGGGAAAGAAATCTTGCCAGAGCTGCACCAGATAAAAGGTGAAGAAAATGTCTATTTCCAGCTACATTTCCTCACTGGCAAAATTGGATACAATGTTATTGATTCTGTACCCTCAAATTAAAAATCATAAAGCAGAATGGTGTTAAAGTGCTTGTTGCTATGGGTTGTTAGTATATGCTCCATGGATTTGTAAGGAAACATTGTGTTTAACAGTTTACACTACTTTCAATTAATTTAGGTCCAAGCTTCAACGCGACCAAGATCGTGATGTTAGTGAAAAGATTGCCCTGGGACTTCCAAATGCTGGGAGATCCCAAGATGCTCAGTTTGATCAAAGGTTGTTTAACCAGAGCAAGGTAAGTTCTATTTTCAATGTGTTCTAAGCATCAAAATATTCAATGTTGATTGAATAATCAGATGTAAATTAATGAAAAATATATCATATCCAATTTTCACCTTAATGTCTTCAAAAGTAAATGAAATTAACACAAGTTATAGATGAAGTAGGTTTTAATTAAGTTGGAAATACCTCCATCTTTGTATATTTCAGGGAATGGATAGTGGTTTTAATGAAGATGATTCATACAATGTGTATGACAAACCATGGCGAGGAGATCAAGACATTGCTGGCTCCATCTACAGGCCGTCCAAGAATCTGGATAAAGACATCTACGGAGATGATCTGGACAAACTCATCAACACAAACAGGTTTGTCTAGATTTTAATTTGATCTGCTTGATAAGTTCCTTTGATGTAATGGTCTTAAGCCATCAGTAATATCAATTTTTGATAAAAAATGTACTTCTTATCTTTTTTTTGTTTGGAAAAATTTTGTTGAAGTGTACAGAATTGAACAGTTTCATTTCTTTATGGTGCCCTTAAATCCAGGTATAACTTTGTCATTTCAGATTTGTGCCAGATAAGGAATTTTCTGGAACAGACAGAACCAGAAGACGAGAAGGACCTGTTCAGTTTGAACGAGATGAGGAGGAGGATCCTTTCGGTCTCAATAAATTCTTGACTGAAGCCAAAAAAGGTGGCGCTGCCAAACGTCCAGCAGAGGACTCTCGGTCTAGTCGTGATTATGATAAGGGCAAGAAAAGACGAGATTACTGATCTTGTGTAAACAGCAGGATTTTGATATGAACTATGGCAATCATGTATAATATGTATATCAGATGTGTAAAAAAAAAAGTGAACTGACCCACCTGAAGGGAGTAATAACGCTAGCAGTGAATTGTATACCTGTGCTGCAGATATAGTCGCATTTGATAGAGATTACTAAGGAAATCACTTGGTAGATTTTCCTGTCAGATATATTTGATAATGAAGAAGCTTTTACAAACTGGACATTTGTTTTTGTGGTAACGATCCTCGATTTTGAAAGGGGCTGCAGTTGACTGCAAACCACCAATCTGATCTAGGGCTTCTAGGGAGCATTTTGTAATGAATGTCGTGCAATGCAGCGATACCTTTCTTGAAGTTACACCTTTCAGATATGCAGCTGCCCTGTCACTTTGTAAATGATGTCTGGTGATTTGTCAATACCCTGGGTTACGTATCAGCTAAAAGCCTATTTAGATCCAGAGAAGTCTTCATGGAATACCGTAAGAATATGTCATTGGCATACGAAGAGTGTGGAGGAATTCAGTCTAGACTGTTTTAAATCGAGGATGGAGTGATGGATTATAAAAAGATATCATTGGTAAAGTTATGTATGGGCTTTTAAATGTTTTTATGGAAAGCACGAAATCTAAAACGATATTTCTGATGATTGATAAAAGATTTATAGGGAAATATTCATTTATAAAAGTTACAAGGCGTTTTGTTTTTTTCTTCTAGTACACCGCCTAGTGGCCGCCGAGACAAAAACCGACGTTTGAGTTGTTAGACTTATAAGAGAGCTCGCTGCCCGCAGCATGCACAAAGCAATATTCAAAAGTGTTATTCATTTGAAACTGAATGTTTATATATTTGTGTTATGTTTTGCCAAGACGTAATCTTTGTTTGACCCAAGGTAACGTGATGACGAAAAGAACAACACGATGAGTTTGTTGGTGCGTTCCACGTCGGGGCGTTTTTCAGGCTCGGTAGATTAAATGTCAACTGTGGGAGTCGCTCCTACATCGTGCCACACGGTCAGTTATCTTTGGAAAGTCGAAAAGGCCGAGTACAAAACTAAAAAGCTGAAGGTAGTGAACTTTATATGAGAAAGTGCGTTTTTTTCTTACTAAAGGAGGTAAAAGTTTGCGAAAGAAAGCGTTCTTCTCCTGGATCTGTTGTTCATCAAGGTCTAACATGTTCTCTCTCTTTATCTTCCTCGTTAAACAATGACCTTGTTAACAGGGTTAGTAGCGACATATGTATATATATGAAAAGACGTCTTTTTGTGAAAAAAATAATAAAAGCGTTAGATATCTATACAAAGAAAGACTGGGAAAACCTAGATGTGACAAACTTTATGAGACCGTTACCTTCTCACAGTCACTGGGTATATCTATGTTCAATGAGGCATGCTGTTTTAAATTAAACAGATTCTGAGTCAATTAGTCATGGGACTTGTTATTTACCTATTCGCGGTGGAAAAAAACTTGCAAATGGACAGACGTAGGCCTTTGGCATCTACAACAGGAATTTTACATGATGTCCAACAAGTCTAAACAGATAAGGGTGAGCGAACAATATCTGACTAAACCAACAACCTTCCAAATATGTTGAGAAGGCATAGTATTACTATTAGGTCTTGGTGCAATTCTGCAATGAGGCTCAAGGATCTGTATATACCAAGAGATAAAAAAAATTATCAACTAATCTGTTTGTCCACTGAAATTACTGTTACTTGAGAATTTTTACAACAGTAAGTCCCCAATCAAAACGCTCCATACTTCTTGTAATTTGCATAACAATAAGTCGCTCAGCGTAGTGCGAACTATCTTCTTGATTGGTCATTTGACAGCTTGACCATGTAAGAGGACACAGTAAAGGCGTGGTGAAGTCGCAGAACCGAACATGACGTCCGTTGCAGTTTGGACCTATCATGTATGAGGGATCCATGGTTGAGGCAAATGTTTTGTGAGTAAAATGTCTTTTGTAATCCTATAGAAGTGGAAAGAAGTTGCGTCTTATGAGTATAATTCGATAATGCGGTGTGTTTGGCTATTGTCAGAGTAATTTAAATACTTCTCCCGACGAATTCATACTATATTACCAAGTTATAATATCGTATATCCTATTATATTACACGAACTAAACTTTCAGTTTGTCTGCGTAGTTTACTGCATTTACTGAAAGCTGTACGTTGATAGTTTCTGGAAATCTTGATCTGCCAATAGACACATAATTAATAATAAAAGTTGTACATGTATTTGCTATTACTTTATGGTGCCCAGATACTGTCACTTGAATAGCAGCCACACCACATAAATTGGGCAATGGAACACAGTTGTGTTTTAAAAGGCTTCTGTATTAGTACTTTGTGAATTAGTGTGAACCTTCTCAGGTACCTACATTAGAAACTGTTCTGTGTAACATTTCGTTTATTTTTAAACATTTAATACACTAACGTAGTAGTTTTATTCATGTTATATAAGCAGGCTGTACTCACTGAAAATTATTTTGAAATATCGAAGAACTACATACCCCTTTTTTCAGTAGACTTTTTTTTTCAATTTGGTGTTCAGCCAGATTTAGCCTTTCTATTTTCATTTGATCTAATCTCAAGTCAGTTTTCATTGCGGTAAAATATCATTGTAATATCGTTATCAAAAAATTATTTTTACATTTCAGAATGGCCACCTCCTTTGCCAAGATTCTGAAAAATTTTTGTGCGTGGGATAGAAGCTCCCCTAGTCTTCTAGTCGTATTTTGGAACCACACACAGGCATGCATACGCATATTCTTACACACACACGCACGCACACACACTAATACATGCACCACACATGCTGTATAGTGAACGTTGTGCATGCTCTATTTGTGATTTTCAAAACATTTAGACCTACATTATATTTGATTTCAACATATTGCAATGGTGTACTAAGATAGTGTTGCCTTTTTTTAATTTCGCTCAGAAATTGATATTTTTTTTTTTTCAAATTATAATATCAGGCTTGATCATGATCTTCAAACTATACCTTGGGACAAGCTTGAATGCATTTTTTTCATTCAAAGCAATATTTTTTATGCAATAGTGTAATTTGGAAATGTAAAATGCCAGATCATGATATTGCGAGTAAGATTGTTTATTAATTCGATCAGCTACCGTATTTGCTATTATAATTTATTTAACAGAAGTTAATATTGTTTCCATCATTTATTTATGGTATTATCTGACAATTGTGAAATGAAGAGCAAAAAAAAATATATATATATATATATATATATATATATATATATATATATATATATATATATATATATATATATATATATATATATATAAATGCACCCTTATTTTGCAGTTTTAGACTTGATCTAAAAGACTCAAAAGTAAAAATATCATTAATATTAATTTACGAATTTTCAAATTTTAATATTTATTCAAATTTAAATGTATAGTTTGCTCTTCAAATTAAAACAATTTACTCTCCAGATTTGTATATTGTAAAAATTAAAATATAAACAATATACTGTTAATATGTGCAAGTTATGGATCTGCCAATTTCACATATCCGTTTAAATTAAAATGTTTTATATCCTTTAATAAATAACATATTCAAAAACATCCGTCTTATAGTTTGAGTAAAGTGTGAATGGTAATAGTTTGAACTGGAGACGAAGCATGGTAGTTTCTGGGAGACCAATTTTGACTAAAAAGGTGGCACAATTCATTCCATTAAAGGGTTGTAAGGTGGGACGGTTCNTTTTGTGTATAATTGAGATCTCTGTGAATGATTTCACATAACAGTTATGCCCACGTTTTCATAGGCACGTGAAGCAGTAGAAGTAAGAGCACAGTTGGAAAAGAAGATGGCACAAAAAGAAAAGGAGAAGAAAGAAGAAAGTTTGCGACTACTGGCTCAAAAGGCAAGGGAACAAAGGGCTGGCATTAAAAGAGTGGATGGTAAGAGACCAACATTGCAAAGTTTACCTTTGATCCAAAGCAAGGAGTCTCTTTCTTTTTGTAAGGAACATTAATTTGCCTGTCAGAATTTTGAAGTAATGTTAAAAAGAAAACTGCATAATTGAGGCAGAAAATTCATAGAGTGACATATTTTGCTTCTTTCACTTTTCCAGATGGAGATGATGAAGCCAGGGAGAGAGATGAATTGCGAAGAGACAGGCAAAAGGACAGGCAGAGGGAAAGAAATCTTGCCAGAGCTGCACCAGATAAAAGGTGAAGAAAATGTCTATTTCCAGCTTCATTTTCTCACTGGCAAAATTAGATACAATGTTATTGATTCTGTACCCTCAAGTTAAAAATCATAAAGCAGAATGGTGTCAAAGTGCTTGTTGCTATGGGTTGTTAGTATATGCTCCATGGATTTGTAAGGAAACAATGTGTTTAACAGTTTACACTACTTTCAATTAATTTAGGTCCAAGCTTCAGCGCGACCAAGATCGTGATGTTAGTGAAAAGATTGCCCTGGGACTTCCAAATGCTGGGAGATCCCAAGATGCTCAGTTTGATCAAAGGTTGTTTAACCAAAGCAAGGTAAGTTCTATTTTCAGTGTGTTCTAAGCATCAAAATATTCAATGTTGATTGAATAATCAGATGTAAATTAATGAAAAATATATCATTTCCAATTTTCACCTTAATGTCTTCAAAAGTAAATGAAATTAACACAAGTTATAGATGAAATAAGTTGGAAATACCTGTATCTTTGTATATTTTAGGGAATGGATAGTGGTTTTAATGAAGATGATTCATACAATGTGTATGACAAACCATGGCGAGGAGATCAAGACATTGCTGGCTCCATCTACAGACCGTCCAAGAATCTGGATAAAGACATCTACGGAGATGATCTGGACAAACTCATCAACACAAACAGGTTTGTCTAGATTTTAATTTGATCTGCTTGATAAGTTCCTTTGATGTAATGGTCTTAAGCCATCAGTAATAAAAATTTTTGATAAAAAATGTACTTTTTATCTTTTTTGTTTGGAAAAATTTTGTTGAAGTGTACAGAACTGAACAGTTTCATTTCTTTATGGTGCCCTTAAATCCAGGTATAACTTTGTCATTTCAGATTTGTGCCAGATAAGGAATTTTCTGGAACAGACAGAACCAGAAGACGAGAAGGACCTGTTCAGTTTGAACGAGATGAGGAGGAGGATCCTTTCGGTCTCAATAAATTCTTGACTGAAGCCAAAAAAGGTGGTGCTGCCAAACGTCCAGCAGAGGACTCTCGGTCTAGTCGTGATTATGATAAGGGCAAGAAAAGACGAGATTACTGATCTTGTGTAAACAGCAAGATCTTGATATGAACTATGGCAATCATGTATAATATGTATATCAGATGTGTAAAAAAAAAGAAGTGAACTGACCCACCTGAAGGGAGTAATAACACTAGCAGTGAATTGTATACCTGTGCTGCAGATACAGTCGCATTTGATAGAGATTACTAAGGAAATCACGTGGTAGATTTTCCTGTCAGATATTTGATAAGGAAGAAGCTTTTACAGACTCAACATTTGTTTTCGTGGTAACGATCTTCGATTTTGAAAGGTGCTGCAGTTGACTGCAAACCACCAATCTGCTAGGGCTTCTAGGGAGCATGTTGAAATGAATGTCGTCCAATACAGCGATACCTTTCTTGAAGTTGCACCTTTCAGATATGCAGATGCCCTATCACTTTGTAAATGATTTCTGGTGATTTGTCGATACCCTGGTTTCGTATCAGCTAAAGTCCTATTTCGATCCAGGGTAGTCGTCATGGAATATAGTAAGAATATATCATTGGCACACGAAGAGTGTGGAGGAATTCAGTCTAGACTGTTTTAAATCGATGGTGGAGTGATGCATTTTGAAAAGATAACATTGGTGAAGTTACGTATGGACTTTTAAATGTTTTTATGAAAATCACGAAATCTAAAACGATATTTCTAATGATTGATAAAAGATTTATAGGGAAATATTAAGATTTATATAAGTTTCAAGGCGTTTTGTTTTTTCTTCTAGTTTCCGCTGAGACAAAAACCGACGTTTGAGTTGTTAGACTTATAAGAGAGCTCGCTGCCCGCAGTATGCACAAAGCAATATTCAAAAGAGTGTTATCATTTGAAACTGAATGTACATATATTTGTGTTATGTTTTGCCAAGACGTAATCTTTGTTTGACCCAAGGTAACGTGATGAAGAAAAGAACACGATGAGTTTGTTGGTGCGTTCCACGTCGGGGCGTTTTTCAGGCTCGGTAGATTAAATGTCAACTGTGGGAGTCACTCCTACATCGTGCCACACGGTCAGTTATCTTTGGAAAGTCGAAAAGGCCGAGTACAAAACTAAAAAGCTGAAGGTAGTGAACTTTATATGAGAAAGTGCGTTTTTTTTTTTCTTACTAAAGGAGGTAAAAGTTTGCGAAAGAAAGCGTTCTTCTCCTGTATCTGTTGTTCATCAAGGTCTAACATGTTCTCTCTATATCTTCCTCGGTAAACAATGACCTTGTTAACAGGGTTAGTAGCGACATATGTATATATGAAAAGACGTCTTTTTGTGAAAAAAAAAATAATAAAAGCGTTAGATATCTATACAAAGAAAGACTGGGAAAACCTAGATGTGACAAACTTTATGAGACCGTTACCTTCTCTCACAGTCACTGGGTATATCTTGCAAGACGCATGGTCTATGTTCAATGAGGCATGCTGTTTTAAATTAAACAGATTCTGAGTCAATTAGTCATGGGACTTGTTATTTACTTATTCGCGGTGGAAAAAAATTGCAAATGGACAGACGTAGGCCTTCGGAATCTACAACAGGAATTTTACATGATGCCCAACAAGTCTAAACAGATATGGATGAGCGAACTATATCTGACTAAACCAACAACCTTCCAAATATGTTGAGAAGGCATAGTATTAGGTCTTGGTGCAATTCTGCAATGAGGCTCAAGGATCTGCATATACCAAGAGATCAAAAAATTATCAACTAATCTGTTTGTCCACTGAAATCACTGTTACTTGAGAATTTTTACAACAGTAAGACCCCAATCAAAACGCTCCATACTTGTTGTAATTTGCATAACAATAAGTCGCTCAGCGTAGTGCGAACTATCTTCTTGACTGGTCATTTGACAGCTTGACCATGTAAGAGGACATGGTAAAGGCGTGGTGAAGTCGCAGAACCGAACATGACATCCGTTGCAGTTTGGACCTATCACGTATGAGGGATCCATGGTTGAGGCAAATGTTTTGTGAGTAAAATGTCTTTTGTAATCCTATAAAAGTGGAAAGAAGTTGCGTCTTATGCGTATAATTCGATAATGCGGTGTGTTTGGCTATTGTCAGAGTAATTTAAACACTTCTCCCGACGAATTCATACTATATTACCAAGTTATAATATCGTATATCCTATTATATTACACGAACTAAACTTTCAGTTTGTCTGCGTAGTTTACTGCATTTACTGAAAGCTGTACGTTGATAGTTTCTGGAAATCTTGATCTGCCAATAGACATAATTAATAATAAAAGTTGTACATGTATTTGCTATTACTTTATGGTGCCCAGATACTGTCACTTGAATAGCAGCCACACCACATAAATTGGGCATTGGAACACAGTTGTGTTTTAAAAGGCTTCTGTATTAGTACTTTGTGAATTAGTGTGAACTTTCTCAGGTGCCTACATTAGAAACTGTTCTGTGTAACATTTCGTTTATAATTAAACATTTAATACACTAACGTAGTAGTTTATTCATGTTATATAAGCAGGCTGTACTCATTATTTTGAAATATCGAAGAACTACATACCCCTTTTTTCAGTCGACTTTTTTTTCAATTTGGTGTTCAGCCAGATTTAGCCTTTCTATTTTCATTTGATCTAATCTCAAGTCAGTTTTCATTGAGGTAAAATATCATTGTAATATCGTTATCAAAAAATTATTTTTACATTTCAGAATGGCCAGCTCCTTTGCCAAGATTCTGCAAAATTTTTGTGCGTGGGATAGAAGCTCCCCTAGTCTTCTAGTCGTATTTTGGAACCACACACAGGCATGCATACGCATATTCTTACACACACACGCACGCACACACACTAATACATGCACCACACATGCAGTATGGTGAACGTTGTGCATGCTCTATTTGTGATTTTCAAAACATTTAGACCTACATTATATTTGATTTCAACATATTGCAATGGTGCACTAAGATAGTGTTGCCTTTTTTTTAATTTCGCTCAGAAATTGATAATTTTTTTTCAAATTATAATATCAGGCTTGATCATGATCTTCAAACTATACCTTGGGACAAGCTTGAATGCATTTTTTTTCATTCAAAGCAATATTTTATTATGCAATAGTGTAATTTGGAAATGTAAAATGCCAGACCATGATATTGCGAGTAAGATTGTTTATTAATTCGATCAGCTACCGTATTTGCTATTATAATTTATTTAACAGAAGTTAATATTGTTTCTATCATTTATTTATGATATTATCTGACATTTGTGAAATGAAGAGCAAAAAAAAATATAATAATAAAATAAATAAATATATAATAAATGCACCCTTATTTTGCAGTTTTAGACTTGATCTAAGAGACATTAAAGGGTTGTAAGAAGGAAGGGTTCCATTCTGTCTGAGGGGTGACAGGTGGGGAGAGTCCATTCCATTTGAGGGGTGACAGGTGGGGGAGAGTCCATTCCATTTGAGGGGTG
>NW_019774458.1:324804-344571 GCF_001039355.2 Lingula anatina
AAAATATTTTAGATTAAGTCACTGATGCTGTATTTCTCCAGAACCTTACCAAAAGTTCATACAGAGAAAAAGCAGTGTTAAAAGATTTCAAGCAAACTTAGGTTTTTATCAAAAGTCAGCAGAGAGCAGCGTTACTCCTGCACGTTTGCAAATTCAAACATTGTACATGTAACACTGAATGAGAATATATTCTAGATAATATTACGAGTGACATACAAGTAACGATGGACATACAATTACACATATTCGTATAGGCCTATACATTATTTGTTATAAATTTTCTTTCATTTACCATTGAAGAAGCAGTGATACTTACCAAACGTATTTGCTTCTACGCCTTATAAAAGCTAGACCCTTTGACTGTACCACTCATGCTGTTCTGTCTTCACCCAAATGTGTCCAGGTGAGTATTCTTGAAGACAGCTCGCACTACGATGAGCAACTTGTTGTTATGCAAATGCAATAGGTGTGGTTCATTTTAGGTGAAAGGTTGTGACAGAAACTGTTCATGATTGTTCACGGTCAAAATACAAGTAGACAGGCCTATGGCTTATGCCCACTTGTTAAATTCAACTACTTTATTCTAGAAAATTTATACGTACGTCTTCCACCTTGCAGTTATAAACATCCCCGTGATACAACATCTCCGTTGAGTAATATTTTGTCATGCAAATATCCCTGTGACACAACGTCTTCCACAAAACTCAACACCATGGAAAGAAGATGAATGTTGATAATTTTTTTACCAATAAGTCGGTGTGCCTACAATTCCGTTGCTGATAGACGTTAAATCCGACGACCGTTAGACCCAACTGCCACTAGATAAAAGATGAAAAATATATACCGCGATAAGTCCTCGCCCAAATTTGACCAACAAACAATAGAAAAGAACATGTGACACAAAATTTAGTTTTAAAAATCATGACACGCGTTCATTATAACAGGACTACAATCGTTTTAAGTTAGCTGAAAATGTCGTTTTGCTCAAAAGCAATTATTCCGGTTGTCATAGATATGCTCCAAAAAGTTGTATGACACTGTCAATGTACGCTATTACTGTACTGAATGTTTATTACTACGTTACGATCAGTCACAATTAGTCTCGATCTACTCTGTTTGAAGATGAAAAAATTAAGAGAAAAGCTACCGGAATAATTTCTCTAAATTCCATGAACAGTACTAGTTTTTAAAATGTCGTTGTATTATGTAAGATCGCAGTATTAAGTGCCTGAGAATTCCTACCCAAGTACTTTATTAAGTTTAAAAAATGATTTAAAAATCTATTCTGAAAAAAAAAAGAATATAAATTGATATACAAAACCCAAGAGACAAAAAAGAGGAAAAACAATGTTATTGGAGATACTTTGATCATTGTGTGCATGTCATTTTTTCATAAGTTTATCAAAAGATGTTTACCAAGTGAGAATAACACATCACTATTCTTGGTTTATGACTGAGATTGTAATACGCAGGTAGAGGCACGAATTTGTAAATTAATACTCATGCCAAAGAAACTCTTCAAGAGGATCATTAAAGCAAACTCCTTAGGCTGTAAATGTCGCATTTAAGGTAAAATAAAAGCCATTTAGCAACATGATCATTTTACTTGTTACTTTCTAACGAACACTGTAACAAAGATACCCTTAAAATAGTTCTGCTATAGAAAATTCTCCTATGATCAGCTTATCAGTGGAGGAAATGCATGCAGGATGAGGGAGAAAGAAGATGATTCGCACATGGGGTAAGACGTACTACATATTCGGGAGAGACAACACTTGCTGCGAAGATGTTGCTGTGCAATCTATCACTCATTCTCAATATAGCCCATTAAACATTTTTATTAAAAGTAAAGAAGCAGAAGAATTGTTTTTCCAAGTGAAACATAACTAACATCAGTCTACCAAATTAAATCACCAAAATATAAATACTAGATTTATCTGTTCTCACATAAAAACCGTAAACGGACTAAACTTTAAACCTTTGTTACTGTCGTTTGCAGCACCACCTTACTTTATCCAATCGATCTAGTTTATTTTTTACCAAAATAGATAAACTGCAACTTGTCAGGAAATGAGTATGATTTCTAACGTCTCAGAAAATGTCTGGAATAGTTATTTTCAATAAATATCTTGTGGCTATTTTCGCGGTGTCGCAGGATTTTTAAAAAATGAGAACACCGTTTCGTCTTTTGGCGCAGGTCAGTATTTTTAGTGTTTGATGTATCATTTCAATATCTGGCCTAAAATAAAATGTTTAATTCTATGATATCCATGAACAGCTAGATGATATGGTGACAGGGCACATTCAAATGTTTTACACGAAGCACGGCAAAACTGAAGTCTTTAATGAATCCATTCCCACATTCAAAATGATTCTGTTTTTTTTTCCTAAAAAAATTGGTTTTCTGTAATATTCTCTTAAGAGATTATTACAGAGTGTAGCCATCTATGGAGGTCACGTGATGTGATGGCAAACACAAATTCCAGAATAATTGCGTTAACCACCGTTTTTGGTGGTAAAATGGAACTTATTATATCAGCTGATTACAATGCATTTATTGTGGATAAATTCCGAACAGTTGTTATCCCTTTAAGTGATATGCAAAACCTTCGTTACCAGGCATTGTGAAAAATGCACTTGAGTTTGAGGAGGTCAAGATTTATAAGTAAAATAAACGTGCATCTCGTAATTACCCCTTTAGCGCACTCTAAATTTTGACGTGCGAATTGTTTTTGAAGTTTTCGTTATTACTAAATACGCCAAAATTTCCCGTACTAGCAAGGCATGAATTTTAACATTGTCCATGATTTACACAAAAAGCAAGATTTATCACTTTCGGTCACCAGAGATTTAGGAAAAGTAGACTTCGTGAACATATCTACAAACCACCATAAAAAAATCCCATTCACTTCCATTGTAACGTTTAATTCGTTTAAAAATACTTTCCAAGCTTCAACAAGCACAGCACTTCAGGTTTAAACACTTCTACTCAATTCCTAAACAATATAAAAAAATCAGGGTACATTAATAATAATAATAATAATAATAATAATATGTATTTATTTGCAACTTAAAAAAGTTGGATTTTACAATAAAAACAAATAGTGGTGAGATGCACAATCTTAAAATATACTTGTAAGTGTTAAAATGATTTGATACACATTAAAAGTTCATAAAAACCTCAGTTCTTAAAATTTGATAAAGCCCATGGGATAAAAGTTTTTGACGATCGTACAGTCCTCAATTTTGGCACAGTGTACTTATAAACCCGGCGCAAAGTGTAGGAATTTTCATTTATCTCTGGTAGCAAATGATGGATTTTGTTATAATTTTGTTTTAATGGTATAGCCTTCCAGTGACATGACCTGTAAGGTGCTGCTGCCAGTCGGCTCTAGCACTAAAATGCAGCAGGGGGAGGGCGTGGTAAAACTGGCCCTGGCAGTAACATTTTACCTTGATATAAAAAATAACACACAAAATTAAAGGTAAATGAACAAATTAATTTCTAAATTTTTTTTCAGAATTTTCAAATGATCCAAAATTGAAAAATAAACTCATTTTTCTCTTATATGCAAATTCAATTGCTTCAAACCAGGGAATTATATCGGATATAATTCCCTGTTCAAACTTACCAAACAAGGAAGGCCGGGAGTGACGTATAACCTAAAGTAGTGCTCAAATTTAATCAATCTAAATGAAATATTTACCAAAAACTCAACAGCAATCCTGAAACATATCAGGAAATTTTGGTGCCTGTTGTAACAGTATACTTATTGATATATTGCAGAATAAATTAAAACATAGTCCATCGTGTTACACCTGTAAATTACAACAAAAATAAGAGTAATTATGAAGACCTGTGATTTTATGAAAAAGTTATATAGCACTTCCAATTTTTTTACATGAACAACTTGTTCCTTTAGCTAATCCTTGGACATAAAAACGAAGGCTAATAAAAAATCCACACATATTTACCTACTATGACCATTTTCTGAATTGTTTTATGCTCCCCACCCCCTAATTACATAGATAAATATGGATAGGAAATTCTGATGCATTATTCCACACTTCCAAGACCTAAAACCAACATTGCATACAAAGGGCAAGGTGTCAATTCCTCACATGGAAAAAAATCCCAGTTTCAGACCTGTGTAAACACTTCCCCTGGGGAGTTGAAATCAGTAGGGGCTCTGTGCCAGGTGGCTGGGGATAGCAAGCTCACGCAAACATCCTGCTGCCTGGCTTCCTGCTGCCCTGTATAAAGAGACCCTAGCTCACCCAAAAATCATATCAGCTTACAGAGTTTGTCTGAAGTTCATGAGTGAAAAATACTGTCATCTTAGAGGAGGGAAAAAATAGAGTTGCCAGAAGACAGAATGCCAGGAAGAAAAAGGGCCAGAAAATGGAATTTTCAGCCAGGCAATACCTATGGTTCTCAGTACTGGCAAGGTGTCAGTGAAAAAAAAGCAGACCAGAGGAAAGAAGAAAGTCACCCTTTTACCAGACTGAGTGCTTCTCAGTATGAAGACCATGTGGCAGTGAGGAGAGACGGCAATCTCAGCCTCTATAATGACGACGGAAATCCTGCTCCAGTGAGGTTGCTGAGACCAGTAAAACCAAAGGCCACACTCCAGCCGCCTGAGGCTGCTGATGGCAAGCCACCAGTAAGTGACGACTGTAGCTGCTGCAGTTTTTTAATGACTGCTTTCAAGCGCATGGACAGACCAGTGTAACCTTTCTCACTTTTCTTTTTTTTTTCTTAAAATTGACCTTTACATTCATGTAGATTTACTGCATGTTGAGAATCAGCGTAGTTTATTTTTTCCACGGATTAGTAATAGTATTCGTGAGCTACGTCATCGAATTGTGTGCTACGACGTTATCCACAAAACCTAAACACGTGGGACTGAAGGTTAGAGCGTGCTATAACTACGGTAAATATGACAAGTACCAAATGCACTGTTTATTTTGGAACAAAGCTCAGTTTACCCCTGTCCCCTTCCCTGCTAAAGACGTGCATTGTGTACGTATCGGCGGTAACAACAACAAGAATCTGTACTGATTAAGTTAAGTTACTTAGCTCGATCTTTAAAATCAAACGTCAAAACTACATGTATCTCCCCTCACCCTCTCTCCCCCTCTCTCTCGCCTGTACAAATCCTCGACGAAGTTTGTTCGTGACACCATGCTGGGCGATCATCTTAATCGGTTATCCCCATACTTGATCGGGTGATGCACCTAACAGAGTAACATAAAATACCATAAAACAGATTTTATCAAAATGGGTTGGTATTTTACAGATCGAGTTATTGGGACATACATACATACTTACCGGTATATGTTCAGTTTCCAGACTGTATTAAAAATAAAATTACAATTTTCTCCTTTCAGAAAATGTCCAGAAACATATACTTTGCAGGAAGCATACGTGCTGGCCGACAAGATGCAGAATTGTATGCTAAAATCATTGATAAACTGAGAAAATATGGGACAGTACTGACGGAGCATGTTGGCTTCATGGGAGGTATGCGTAATCAATCACATTTTTTTCATCATATTATTATCTACATATAAAATAATCAGAACTCTTAAGTAAATGATAACTAAACGAGAAAGAGAATACATAATTTTCAAAATACTGATGATAGTACGTACAGTAAATTAACTTTAAAGAACCAGCGACTGAGCTGGTGCATGGACAAACGCCACAGATGAATGCATGGCAGGATGATGAATACTGCTTAGCCAGGCCTGTAGACAAGGGGGCTACAAAAATGCCCTTTTGGTTGGAAAAAGTCCACTCTACATCAAAATTTTGATTTAGTTTCCATATGACATTTCTCAATGTGGATAAGAAGGCCCACTTCAGAAAAAGAACCCCCTTTGAATTGCTAACTATAAAGACCAGTTGGCTTTCATTATTATGCCCAGAAAGTCACAAATTTGGGGATCACCTTCATGGCTATGAGATATCACCCACATAACCAGTGGTGGCTTGCGATTTAGATGTGCTTGACACATCAAATGGCATATTAATCTTTATTTCATTTAACCCTATTCAAAATATCAATTTTTTCATGTCCTCTAGCTGAAGACAAAGATCCAGATAAGAAACTCACAGACAAGGAAATTTATGACAGGGATATGGCATGGCTTAAGCAGAGTGACGGTTAGCATTTCCATTATATATCTTGTTCATATTTGTTTAAAACTAGTACATGTAATTACATCTTTACTTCATGTTTTAAGAAATCAATTATTATGGGTGAGCAGAGTATACTAGCTGTTGCCAGCTTAATTCATGTATTATGCAAATGTAAGCTGAATAATTCATTATTTAATTGCAGCCATTGTGGCAGAAGTCACCCAGCCATCTCTAGGTGTTGGATATGAAATAGGGAGAGCAAATGCTATGGGGAAGAAGATATTGTGTTTGTTTAGACCTTCCTCTGGAAAAAGTAAGGTTCATCTGATACATTCTAATAGTAAGATATCTCACCTGACACACTGTGCTGCATATTTTGTGAATGTAACTTCAGTGTAGTACAAATTGTTGTGATAAATATTTTGACGAGAAATATTTCATTTTAAATCAGAGTTATACGTTTCAGTAGAATAATGTATCAATATTTAATCAGATTTGACTTGCAATGTAAATTAAAAGTGTTATATGCAGATTTGACAAAATACATTTAATTGGATGAATGTGACTTTTTTAGTCAATATTTATAACCTTAATTAGAAAATATTTGATGAAAATCATATAGAAAAAAACTTCACTCGCCAAGATAAAATGGGTTATATTATCTTAATCTCTATTCTTTATTTTGTCTAGGTTTGTCTGCAATGATAAGTGGAGCTGAAGGTGGTTCCTCTAAGCTGATCAACAAAAGTTATGAGAAATTAGAAGATGTGGACCCCATTTTCAGTGAATTCTTCCAGTCATGATGGTCTCCAAGTCTGATCCCCCTTAGATGTTTTCATCCTCTTTCTGTCAGATGCCAACAACTGTATTGTTTCTTTGTAAAATTGCTCTTGAAACTAAAGTGATGCATTGTGGGCTTTTGGATGTACATGTATATGATCATTGATGGAACTTTTAGTATAATATAGCAGATTCCCATAGATATACAGTACTCCAATAGCCCCACTATGACTGTTATGTGATGCATACTTAGAAGGAATGTCTATTTGTCTGTTTCCAAACACTGTACCCGGAAGATCTCATGATGAAGTCTGGCATAGAAAACTAATGACTCTCCACTCCTTAGAAACCTCAAAGGGGGACTATTGTTGACACATGTTTATATATTGTAAGAAATGTTCTTTTGTGATAACAAAATATTGTTGGGTCATGGTCACAAAGTTATCTTATATCAAATTTTAATTATGAAATTTCACGTGGTTTCAAGTAAGCCACTAGCTGCAGCTTTATAAAAAGTTGTCCATACTGCAGTTCAATGTGATTGATGTATAACATACCCTGTGAAATCATGACAAACTGAAAAAATAAATGCATTTTATATTTTCCCTAATAATTTGTATAGTAGACTAAGTGAATATCAGTTACCGTTTAACATTTTTCCATAAAAATGAAATCTCCCTTTACAACAAATTGATAAGCTCAAATGATTATCAGTAGTTTCATATAAAAAATTAACATTTTGATCGTTTATTGTACAATAAAATGAAGACCATGATTGCAAGACTGGCTACAAGTCTTGCAGATCCAAAACTACAGTAGCCTCATTCCACGAGCAATTTTCTGAGTAATGCTGAGTACACATGTACATTTAAACACCACATCCAAAGCTGTGAGGGTGACCTAAAAATTCAACCCTGAATCTTGAATGGGTCCACACCATAAATATCTATGGCTGAAATGCAAGTTAATTTTTTTTTCGCGGTCTAAATACAGTATACCAGTATATTTGACAGATTTCCATGATCCTTATTAGTTTCCATATTGATTGACTTGATATTACAGGAAATTATACAGTGCAGTAAACAATATTAAAATAATTTGTTATTGACAGTCCCAGTCTAACAGTTTTCATAACTACTGATAGGTGCAAGGGGGAAGGCATAAATTTGCTTTTATCAATTACATGTATGTCAAAAAATTCATATGAAAAATAATATATAAGCATATATATCACTAATACACAAATATGTGAAAGGAAACAATTGTTTTGCACTTATCATCTGGTGTGTATGTTATGTGTAGTAAACTGTTAAACGCACTAATAGTTTGATCATGTGAACTAACAGAGAGAGAGAGAGAGAGCGAATGAACGACAAAAATAGGACGTGACGTCACGGAAGCTATTTGAAATACATTATTTAGTTTCGATTTTATAGGACTGGTGTATGTATTTAGATTATATCAAACAACTGAATGCATTAGTTTAGGTCTGTGATGTTTATACTGATATCTTTTTGACTTCATGTTACAAGCATTCGATATACTTAATTTCGCGCGAATCCAGTCACGTGGTAGGAGAAGCAACCTCGCCATTTTGCAGAGTGAAGTTCTTTGTTGACGACGTCGCTAATATATTGCCGCCGGTCGAGGAGGTGTTAAAAGGGTAAAATGATGCTCCTGTAAAAGTCTGTTATTGTTCATAAAAGGAATTTCAATAGCATGAATCGTTCTTTTGTTAAAGTTTTGATGTTCAGCTACAAAAAATGCAACTTGCAAAAACGTAGATTCTAAAGAAGTCTAGCAAGAAGCTGTTTCTATTTCTCAAAAAGTAAAATAATACAATTTCAGGCTACCCTACAAATTGAGGCTTTATGATAGCACATAAATAAAGTATTGACTTCGTAAATGCACATGCACGTCTAATGTTATATGTGTTGATAGTCAGTTGTTGCAATTATTGTTTGTATTTCCAGGCGGCGAAATGGCTCAGTTTGGAGCTGGGAAGAACCCTCCCTGGGCGAGACCCCAGGCTGGAGTCACAGGTAAGAAGGACTTTGACCTTCAGCTTTATTATGGTTTATTTTTCCTTATTTCTAGACCAATGCCTGACAACAGCACAGATTGAAACGGTCCCATGTTAAAATGTTCGAAGGTCATTCAAATTCACTGTAAAATAAAGTCTTCTCTGTGATGTTTTGGAAGTTCATGAAGTGCATTCATTGGCATAGGTCTAAAATGATTGTGTAAAGAAATTATCATGTAGAAGAAGTCTGCCATTTGCATTGTGCCTCTTATATGTCTGTTACATTTGTATAATATTAAAGTCATAATAACTCTTCGTTTTGGCCAAAAATTGGATTTTCCTGGAGTAAACGGCAATTTTCCCGTACTTACCAATGGCCAACGACCCCATTCCTGCATTCAAAGTTAATCCAGGGTTTTTTTCCTAAACGTACGGTTTTTTGTTAAAATCTCTTAAGAGATTTTAACTGACGGAGCTCTCTCTGACATTGCAAAGTCACTGGTGACCTACTTAAAACCGTGGGAAAAGCAGACAACAACAACACTATATAAGATTCATGAGATATATTCGTCTTTTTGTTAAAAATGCATTTATATCCACAATGTGTGCCATTCTGGGCTTTTCGTTATCCGACGCACTGTACAAAAACTCGCAACTTACGTCTGAGGGTTTCCCGCCATGTTATTTTGGTCTCGAATGAACGCGAGAATCCGCGTGACACCATTACGTCATTAGCAACGAATGCACTTGTCGAGCGGAAAAAAGGGATCGAAAGCCATATTGACAAGCACAGATTTTAGTTTTCCTACAATAACGGCCGTTTTAGTGGTAAAATACAATAGAATATATTTCCATGCGTTGTTTACAATGTATTTCATGCGGATTTTTGAATCTCAAAGGAAGAGTTATTATTGCTTTAAGAGAAGCATTTACTGAAAAATGTGTACTTCAGCATTATAGGACAGGCAATGGGTGTCCCTAAATTGTGCCATACATGCACCACAATACAGCACAATACACTGGAAAAAAGCAAGTCCAATTGCAATTAAACAAAGGAAGTGATCATTCCTAACAAAATAGGATGATTATAAAAGCAAAATATATTGTTAAGTAATTAATATTGTTGATACAACTTAACAAATCAGTGAGACTTCCATTTTTTGGGGTCGACAGCCATCTTAGCGAGTAGCTCTTCTTGGCAGTAATACAATTTATGCACACAGGCAGTGGACTGTAATTGGGACAGAAGATATTTGTTACATTTGGGTGTTAGCTCACACTCCATTCTCCATTGCCTGTAGGTCTAGCAACACACTTACAGTTTCTCTGTGCATTTCTAGTGTCTGCTGGTCTAGCTGCCACCCTTAACCAGCCCCAAGTGGGAAATCCCCTCCTGGGTCAGCCGGGTGTGGCCAACCCCACAGTATATAGCCTGGGAGCCAGTCAAGCCAGCTTGGCACAGCAACAGTTTGCTCTCCAGCAACAGGCAGCAGTATCACAGATAGGCCAGGTACATGTAAGATACAACATTTCTAATATCACACTCAAATTTGCGATAGATTTAAGACTTACCTCTAAAGTGTTTATGTGGACATTTGCTTGAAAATGAATTTTATCATTGTTTTTATCACTAAAATACCTGAGGTGATTTTTGTTTGAGGTGAAACATAATCTGTCAAAGTTGAGTTAAATAAAAATCTGATCATAATAAATGGTGGTCAAGATTACAGGTCATGACTTTGCTATTTTCAGCCAGGTATAGCCATTCCTACTACACTGGCCACCACTCAGGTAGCCACTGTCAGTTACCCCACTCCCAGGGCAGCCCAGCAACCTCAGCCCAAACAGAGGGTCTTTACAGGTGTGGTAACCAAGCTACACGATAACTTCGGATTTGTGGACGAGGATGTTTTCTTCCAGACAAGGTAACAGTTGAGATGATGGTTTGATTAATTCAAATGGGGTCAGTTACTGCTGAGGTAGTTGGAGGGGGCATTTGAGTATTAATGTGTTTGAAAATAAGTAGCTTATGGCACCAAGCTGTTTTTGAGATTCTTGGGCTTCACTCTATCCTTATCTTCCAGTTGTGTGAAGGGACATCCCCCTAAGGTTGGAGACCGTGTACTGGTAGAGGCCTCATACAATGCCAACATGCCCTTTAAGTGGAATGCAACAAGGATACAGGTTTTACCTACACAGGTAAGTATATGTAAGCGCTTTGGTTTGAATTGTACGTAGGATTATGAGGTGTAGTACATAGAGTAGACTCCTTGTAACTTGTCACCTTACAACTTGGATTCTGAAACCAACCTTGTGTAATGCATTTTTCCTTTGGTGTTAGCTGAATCTTTTGAGCACTGAACCTATTTTGGATTTTCATAGAACTTGAACAAATTATCAAGTGGAGAAGTGTTTGAGTTCTGCAGTCTTCTGTAAACTTCTATTCGTGAAATACACTGAATATGCACCACATTTCAACATATAAAATATATTTTACAGGGACGGGTCCAGATATATTTTTTGACAGTCTTCCAAATTATCTGTTGTTCCATCCTCCTTTTTTGACCGTCTTCCGACAGAAAAAATTACATACCCATCGATGTAAACTTGAAAAAATGACCGTCTTCTAGAAGACCCAGAAGACGGCCTCAATCCGCCCCTGTTTTAGGTCAGCATATCTAACCTGTACATATAGATATATGTATGTTTAACATACCTGTGTTATTCCAGCCTGGAGGCATACAACAGCAGCAGCAGCAGTTGCCACCTCCACAGTTCCAGCCTCCTGTACCCATCCAGGGGCAGCAGACCTTCAAGCAGCCCAGTGTGGCCACCCCCAATATACCTCCTCCCACCATTACTCCCAGCATAACACCCAGTGTCCTTGGGCCCATCACCCCCTCACAGCTGTCACATCCGCCGCCACCATTAATGGGACAAGGAGGTGAGATATTAAATGTTGTTATTAGGTACAAATAGAAACTTTAAGAAACTTTTTTTCAGTCAGGTGTTTATGTTATTTTTCTTGAACATCATCTTGAGCTTATTTTGAACATAAGTCTGATTTTGAGGATAAGTGTAAATGGATTAAAAAATATATTTATCATTTTTTTTAACCTGTGAAATATCAATTCGCATGCATATTCTTTTCCTTGTAACACATTATAGGGCTTTTGCCACCACCCAATCATGGAAGATTTAATGCACCAGCTGGACGCTCTGAAAGAGGGCGCTATGATAGGGACAGGGAAAGAGAACGTGACAGGGACAGGGGTGAACGTGAGAGGCGGAGATCACCAAAGAGAGCTAGGTCAAGGTCACCTAGAAGACGTTCCCCAAGAAGAAGTCCTCCGAGGAGGCGCCCAGCCAGAATAGTGCCACGCTATGTGGTGCAGGTACCAAAGATAACACTGGACATGTAAGTTCAGATGTCATTCATATCTCTGACAGAGCTTGAGTTCATTAATGTGAGTGCATGATACAGATGATTTACATTGATAATGATCATATACACAAACCCATAGGTTTTCAACTTTTGAAAACAAAGGTTCAATACTGATATTGTGTATAAATTAAAATTGTTTTCCTTTTCAGAAAAGAGGCAAATGTCATGCAGCTCCGTTCACGCTATACCAACCTATACATCCCCAGTGATTTCTTTAATGCCGGATTTGCATGGGCTGATGCCTTTCCCTTACATCGCCGCTTCCAGCTGGGCAACCACTGTATCTTCCATGTGATGAGCAAGGAAGTGGAAGCATTGGAACCTAACACAGCAGTGCTGGAGCCTCCAGATGCTGACCATCTCTATAGTGCTAAGGTGAAGATAATATGTACTGAAGACATTGTACGGAAATAATTAAAATTTTCGTCATGTTGTAACTGTCTTTGTACACATGTTACATGTTTGGTAGGGCCTTTAAGAGATTGTTGTACTATCTGATATCTTTCAGAACCTGTAAATACAAGAGAAATGGTCTTGGTTGTAATATCCAATAGCAAATTTAGATTGTTTTTCCAGTTAATCGTAACTTTTTACTGTCTCCCTTAATCAGGTAATGTTGATGTCTAGTCCCACTTTAGAAGAGCTATATCACAAGACGTGTGCCCTGGCAGAAGACTCCAGTGAGCAGAAGGAAAGTTTCCAGCACCCAACACGCTTGTTGTCCTTCCTGGTTGGTTTGAAGGGGAAGAGTGAACCTATGGCTATTGGAGGGCCGTGGTCCCCCTCCCTGGATGGCCCTAACCCTGCTGAAGACCCTGCTGTGCTCACTAGAACTGCCATACGGACCACCAAAGCCTTAACTGGTATAGATCTTAGTGCCTGTACACAGTGGTAAGTGGCTTAAGAGTCATGTGAGCTATATTTAAAGATAATGTTTACCAAATGAAATACTCCTTGAACAGAAGTGATTTTCAGGTGTTAATTAAGATAAGATTATGATTAGAGAGATAAGTTCATTTGTAATACTGAGTGTTTTGAAGTAGGTTAACTTTTGTGTGGTCTTACTTAATGAAAACCTCCGAAACTTGCCTGTTTTTATCAGTTAATTAAGGTGAATGTTAACCCTTTCCGCACAGGTATCGCTTTGCAGAGATCCATTACCATCGTCCAGAAGAGACTCACAAAGGGCGTGTGGTCCCGGCCCGTGTTGAAACTGTCGTGCTTTTCTTACCAGACGTATGGAGCTGTCTCCCCACCCGCCTGGAGTGGGAGGTCCTGCAGACAACTTACAAACACCAGCTGACAGATAAGCTAGCAGAGGAAGCCAAGGAGGAACAGGCACTGATTATTATCTTGTTAAATGTTCATATAATACACAACACACGTTTTTTTCTTGCATTTTCATGTTATCAAAAGTTGGGGTTGAAATTTCACGCCCACTGCGGAGATTCTCGCCTGGGTATTCTGGGACCTTAAATCATCTGCCATTGATGTCTCTTTATTCTCTAGTGCATTGTAATGTGTATATGACTGATCCAGCAGCTGCCNATATTCAACCAGGATGAGATTTTTCCTACTTTTGGCATTTTTCTGTCCTCTTTTGTTGGTGTTGGTGCTTACAATGGTAATGAGATTTTTCTGACTATCAGAGGATTGCCAATTATGTGGGGAGCCAAAAGTCTCATCCCTGATTCAATATTGAAGGAATATCTATCAAAACTTTTGTGGTGCACATGTACTACATTTTATAGAACTGTCTTATTTGTAACTGAATTATGGAAGTGATATTGAGAAATAACAACATTTCAGCTGGTTGACTTGAGAAAGGAGCTGGAGGCTCGTAACTTGAGCAGTAAGGGTTTGAAATCTCAGCTGATTGCCAGGCTCACCAAGGCTCTGAAGACAGAGCAAGAGAAAGAGGAACAGGAGGCTGAGAGCAAAGAGGTGGGTGTTTGGTTCAAGAAAACATGAAATAGAAATAACTGAAAGGTTTGAATGCTATCAACTATTTTACACTATGCTTTTATGGGCATAAAAACCAAGGATTCATTTCATTTGGAAATTGTGTTACAAGGGTTCAGTTTTCCCTGTGCTCATGTTAGTGTTAAAATCCATACTTAATTAGTTGTGTCATCAGTTCGATTTAAGCATAAAGAGTTTTGTAAAATATATTTGACCTCAGGCAGAAGAAGAGCACAAGAAAGAGGAGGAGGAAGAGAAAATGGATACAGATGAAAAAGAGGAGGAGAAAAAGAAAAAAGAGGTAAGATATGTTTGCATATTGAATAAATTAAGTCACAGGAGTTAAATGTTTTAATTATAAAAAAATATAGATTTTGATTATAATAGCTATTGAAATGATACCTAATTTTAGGATGAAGAGAAGAAGCGTCGTGAGGAACGAGAAAAAGTTGCCCGAGAGCGCCGATATACTCTACCTGAAAGTCCAGCCATATTGGTCCATCCATCATCTGTGGCCAAGAGTGGAAAATTTGATTGCACAAACATGTCCCTCAGTGTTCTCTTAGATTATAGACCAGAGGACAACAAGGAGCACACTTTTGAGGTAATAAAGTTCGAGTAGAAAAGAAAAATAAAACGATTGATAAAAATGCTAGGTTTTTTTTTTTTTTTTTTTTTTTTTTTGTTAGTGTAGTTTTTGGCATAGTTTATTTCTGATCCTCTGTTGAAGTTTTAAAAGTTTATGGTAATTTTTGGCAGGTATCCCTGTTTGCTGAATTGTTCAATGAAATGTTGATGCGGGACTTTGGGTTTAGCATTTACAAAGCACTTGTGGTGGCTCCAGAAAGAAAAGAGGAAGATAAAGAAAAAGACAAGGAAAAGAAAGACAAAGATGAGAAACATAAGGAAAGGTCTGCGAGCAAGGTAGGAACAATCATTTATATACTATAAACAATACATAATGTGTAATTTGTCATATGTATGTTGAATTCTTCCACTGTTTACATAGCACCTAGTAGATAATTTAAGTTTACATGGTTGATAGATTGAGTCATAGATATAATGGGCAATTGTAGGAATCAAAATTAAGTTTTGTAATTGGTTAGCTTTTAATAGGATTTGATAATACTGTGTTTGCAAAATTAAGATTGCATTAGTTATTGCTTTCAGGAACCAAGCTCCAAGCGACGTAAGACGGATGAAAAGGATGAGAAAGAGGACAGAAAGGTAAAATATCTCCAAATATCTCATTGAAATAATTTTTTCTGATGTTAGATATAGATAAAAATTAATATAGATGCATTTGATTACTTGTGAAAAATAATTTATTTCCAACTCTTTATGTAGGAAGATGAGAAGGAAAAAGAAGTCAAAGCAGAGGTAAAAGAAGAGAAGAAAGAAAAAAAGGAAGAGAAAAAAGATGAAATTAAGGTTAGTAATATGGCAAATATAAAATAGTATAAAGAGTTTAGGCATGTCACAGAAATTAAACCTTAGACTTTTTTGTCTTATAATACCACTTACAATACCAAAATTTGTTTTTGTTGTAGGATGAAAAGGAGAAAGAAGAAAAGAAAGATGAAGAGGAAGAAGAGGAAGAGGAGGAAGAAGAGGAGGATCAAGAGGTACACCTTTGATAACATGTTTACTTAAGTATATTTACAAAAAAATTACAGTAAATGATAATAGTTCTCTATTGAACATAAAGACAATTCGATACTGTATTTAAGTTTGAAAATTCTTCAAAATTATTTCCTCAGTATTTGATTTGAACTTGGTTCTTCTGGTTGCAGGAAGAAGAAGATGATGAGGGCAACAAAAAGAAGAAAGATAAAGGTGAGGCATAATTCATTTACTTGCATTTCAAATCTAGACAGCATTGTATATCCACAATGTTATACACTTTTCTTATCCTGGACATTTTTCAATATTGGAATAAAAAATTAATTGAAAAGGTATTTTAATTATTGATTTTAAAACTTGTTGTTTTATTTGAAAACCTAATATGTAATACAAATTTATTTTCAGACAAGAAAAAAGACAAAGAGAAAAAGAGAGAAAAAGTGAAGTTCTACACTGCCTACCCAGAACTTTTGCTAGCATTTGTGTACTTTGACCAAAACCACACAGGCTACCTCTTGGACAAGGATGTGGAGGAAATAATCCACACACTAGGGTTGCAGCTATCAAGAGCTCAGGTAGAGGAATTGCTCTGTCTTGATGATTTATTTACTGAATATGCCGATAGTCTATTTTGATCTTGGATGTGTGAAAATGTAAAATTGGTATCAATATAAAATGTGAAAATATGTACTGAGAGCCCTGCCTACAATGGGGCATGGTTAGTAAGTGTTCTGTTGAGAAATATGCGATTGTGTTGCTGAGTGGTTAATATGGCAATAGCTTATGAATATAAATTATTACATAAAAAGATGACCTGAAATTTTAACACAGCAATACTACTTCTAGTATATACAGCTGTCAAATCTTCATATTTCAGGTTAGAAAATATGTACAGAAACTGGTTTCTAGGGACACCCTGAACTACAGAAAGTTAACAGACAAACCATGTCCCAAAGATGGCTTAGAAACACCAGTGGCAGAGGGAGAGCAAACGGAGACAAAGAAAGAAAATCAGACAGAGGCCCTAGATGAAGAAACGATGGCTATAGGTATGCTAGACTGGTATTTTTGTGATTAGAACTTGTTTTGTGCAAGTAAAGGATATATTTCCACAAGTAATATTTGATGTACTATTATTTCTTCTGGTACTCTGTTGTGTTTTATAATTCATTTAGTATGACAATTTGACATTCTCAGTAAAATGGTACATTTCAGGTAATAATATTTTCCTGATAAAGGAGAAGAAGGAACCAATAGAAAAAGAGGTGCGTACCCGCAGCAGACGTGGTAAGAAGGAGGGAGAGCAGAAAGAAGAGGCTCTCAGTGCGGACACTGGTATGGTGCTCTACAAGGGATCGCTACTGGACCTCGACAGCTTCATGCAAAGACTGGAGAAGAGTGAGAAAGCCAGGGTCCAACTGGAAACCAAGTTAAAGGAGTATCAAGATGATATGGGTAAGTGGAGTCAGATTTAGAAAACCAAATGTCAAAAAAGGCTCCAATCTTGATGGGAATGGGAGCCTTGTTTTTGCACCTGGTCAGCTTCATATTGTATCTATTTTTATTTGAGATATCATTACTTGATAAAGATTATATTCAAATTGTCCGATTTCCTTTAATGTGTTTGAATGTATAAATGCCTTGTACTGAAATTGATTGTATTTTCAACTATTTTGTTAAAATGTAAGAAAAAATTTCTATTCTTTATTATATACAAGAGACACAAGTATGTTAGTCCACAGCAGTGATCTTATAGCAACTATCTTCCTCTTACAGATTCTCTAAAAGGCAGCTTTAACAGCAGTGAACAACACAGTCAGAAGGTTGTGTTGGAATTACAAGAACTCAAAAAGAAACTAAGAGACCAAACTAAAGCTACAAATGAAGCTGAAACACTAGTGAAAAAGTATCATGCTGCATTAGACAGCTCCAAAAACAGTCTTATTAAAACTCTGAATGAGATCACTTCAGCACTTGTCAAACAGGAGCCATCAGAGGACAAGGACATGGCAAACGGAGACAAGTAAACAGATGTACAAATTAAATAAAAATAACAGCTGAGCTTGAAATTATCCAAAGAATGAATTTGGTGGTACAACATTTCCCAACATCCAGCATGCCTTTATGTTAAAGTCTTGGAGAGGTAACTGCCTTCTGTGCTTTGGAAAGGTATGCTATCCTCATACCTTGATGGATGTAATTTGACTGCCTTGTAGTTTGATAGGCATATGACTTGTTCATTTCACACCTGAAAATGCAATATTCTGCTTTTATGATTAGAAATAATTTTAATTATTTTGCATGTGATTTATCTTTGTTTTAAATAGAAATTATTTCCAAATGTCTTTAGAAATACAAATTATGTTGACACATTTTTCATTAGTGCTTATCTTTAGTTAGCAATGGATATTTTGGGTATTGAGTTGAGCATGTTGAACCTATTCCTGTAAACCTAATTGTGCCATCAGTTGGAAAACTTATTTGGGGTTCTGTTCAAGAGGATTATTGTCTCCAAATACTCCAAAACAAAATTCTGAATAATGCTTTGTTGGAAGAAGTGTTTTGGGATAGCAGAGGTCATGGACTCCTTATTGTTGCGCTGTTTATTGTACAGGTATCATAACAAGTGTCAAATCATGTAATTTTTCAGCACCTACTCTTCAAATCACTGTAGATATATATAACTGCATGTCATCAGCTCTCAGATATAAAATGATACAATAAAGGAAAAACATTATTGTCATTGATATACACAGATGTTATTGTCTTTACATCTTCCCCTCTGTGTCTGTCCATCACCAGTACCAAAGCTATGCACATTTCAAGTTGTTGCAGCAAGTGGGAAGCAATGTGGATTCCTTATGTGGTCATAAGAATTTCTTAGAAAGCAGTCGGTCACTGCAGCAGTTTGTCATGTTTTCTTTGTCAGCCAAATCAATTTTTTCGATTTTTTCAAGCCTCTGGAACTCCTTACTTTGGTTGGGTCCTGCCATCGATCAAAGCAGGGTCAGTAAAAGGAATTATCAGTGTTGCAGGAAATGGGCCTGTGTAAATTTTATTGGTGAAGCTGGAAAGGCCATTTAAAAGCGAGGAGTATCCTGAAGGATATAGCAGAATTGTATTTATGGAAAAGAGGCACTTAAAAAAATTGAATGCCTTAGTAAACTCTCCAAGCTTTCCCCCTAGTGTTAAAATGAATAGCTAGACGTTAATGTGATTAATTGATAAAAATATTAAAATCTCTAGCTTCATTTCATTTGGTAAAATGTACTACAGTGAAAATTAAGGCTGCATCTTTGGTGGATTGTGCACTTGTATAAACAATGGCAGTTGGCATTTGCAAAGCTACATGATTAACCTCATTAAAAGAACATAAAAGACTGATAAAGAAAGCAAGTATTAGTACAAACTAATAAGTTTTAATTCATGAACTCCCATTCCCAGTAATGTACATACCATTTGATTGATTTCCCAAATCCCTACAAAGATACTAAATAAAAATTGCACTTTTGACTAATGATTACAATAGGCAAACAACAGAATAAAAACTGTGTTGGATAATCTTTGGCAAGTAATATTCTCCAGGCATCAATCTGTTACAACAGCCATACACTTTTACAGGAAGCCCTTGAGGGAAATGCAGTAATATGGTTTTTCTTTTTTTCTGTTCATTTTGGCAGTTGCAGAGCATCAGCATGTCCCAAACCAAATCACAACGTCCATTATACAGTACACAACAAACATTTCTATGCCACTCAGCTGTTCTGGCCACAATAAAAAAAAAAAAAA
>NW_019774458.1:348137-372458 GCF_001039355.2 Lingula anatina
CCAGTGTTGGGCTTTACATGCTCTACAAAATGCAAAAAAGAATGGGTCTCTAGCATTAACGGTTCCCGAATTAGAGACAGTTTTCAGTTTCGGTATCTTATGGCCGCTACTCCTGTGAAAATGCACCGATTGACCCCAAATTCACGGAGATGAAAGATGACCTGAAGGGTAACACTTTCCAATAATATTATTGGTTAAGTCTGTGTGGTGTCTGAATAACAGGGCAAAAAATTTTTTTTTCGTAAAAAATTTCATTTTTTTGAAAATTTTGGCCCATTTGACCTTGAAGTAAAGGTCAAAGGTCAAATCCGAGGGTATATTTGAAATCTACACATATGACTTTTGGAAAGCCGTCTGTAGAAATTTTTCCCGTAACTCCTTCCGTAGGGTAGATAATTAGCATTTAATTTTGCCATTTTTGGACAAGGGTGCATTGCAATGAGTGCCACACCCAGACCCCAATACCGACAAAGCCCAAATTTTACGTGGAACGAGTTGAGATTATAGGTGACCTAAATCCATGAGATGGGTATGGGGGGCCTTACCGTCTAGGAGGAGAAGCGGTAACGGTAGCCGTCCGGCGGAGCCGGCGGAGCCGGCGGAGCCGGCGGAACGATCCGGACGAGACCGAAACCATGTGTACCGCCAGCGCTAACGCTGGTGGTACAATAATAGCAAAACATTTATGGCTTTGATATAGCAAATATCAATACATAGAACAAATCAATTGAGTACCTGAGCATCTATTTCTGCATCTATCTTTTTCTGTTCATGCACTAATTGCTCATATAAACCACTTTTCAGTACTTCTCGTTCATGGTCAGAAATAGTTCTACAACAAACAAAATCAGACAAAATAAAGAATACATAAACATAAAACAAACTAACAACACTGAAAATAAAATAAGCAAGATAGTGGTGAACTGGACAGTACTGACATTTGGGTGATGTAAAATATACATAACACATTATCATGCAGTGATCACATCTAGCAGGATTGTGGCTTATGACATACTGCGACATATTAACATACTGTGACATACCAAACCTGCATATTCTGAAACTGTGAATGGAGCATCAATTTGAAGGCGCCCTCTGTAGGCAGGGAGAAGAAACAGTAATTCATGAGTTTTCTTCTGTCAAAGTGTAACCAGTGTAACACTTGTGCAATGGCGGTCAGAAGTTTGACAATGTACTTATTATGAGTAGTACCTTGCAATTCTAGCTGAAACCAATGCCATTGTATAATTTTGAAAAAGCAAAACAAAAGCAGAATTTGGAACTTGCCATTTGTCAAAAATCAAATCTATGAAAGGATATAAATATTTGCCTCATCTTTTATTGATTCTCCCTGTTTGGAATTTTTCATTATGCCATTTACAGATCTGACCAGTAATTCTTGAACGTACAAAGTTCTACTGCTGGATATTATTTCTTCTGTGTAGCAGTTTACAGATGTGAGGAACTTCATCACATCATTTTGTTAGAAATTAAGGCTAGATAATGCAATCTAAACACATGGAATACATAATGTTAATGAAGACAAAAGAGTTAGTGACATAAGTGAACAAATACTTATGTGCCTTTCTAATACATGTAAAAACTTAAATTGACACTGCATTACCTGTTTATTTCAGTTGCACTTGCTTCCTGAAATGACAACAGAACTGAGTGTAACAAACATACAAATGAGTTTGAGAAAATTTATCTTAAAAAATGCACTTCACTTTTCATTTGTCTTGAAATCCTTTCATCATAATACATCTATGATCTATACATTGTATCTTTATAAGAAAAAATATATACATATCTTGTATGCATTGTATCTTTATAAGTACTAGTAAAAGGGCACATAGGAAAGGCTTTTGCAGTAGTTATTCGCTTTATAATATCATGAAAATTAAACCAAAAAAATACTTACTTCGTCCATCAAATTCTGAAACTAAAAAAATAAAAACAAACTGTATTACTGTTATGTTCAGTTATGGCTAACCATTTGAAACCACCAAGGAAATTGTGAAAGTGGTTATTTGCTAACAGTCACAAATAAAATTATAACTCATTTCACTAACATACTTCTCTGTAGTTTTCACAACTAAAACCCTTCAAAAAGCAATCATGCATCGGTTCAAATATCACAACCACTGCTATGCAATAAAGGAATAAGACGTGACTGCTTATTATATAAATTTAACCCAGTAAAATAAAATCAAGTAAAATAATTTCTTTAGACTCTTAAACAACTAGGCCAGAAGAATCCTGCTTACCTCAATACCCATTTCAGTATCAACAGTGTATCTTGATCGAAAGAAGTTCCTTGAATATTAAAGATTAAGAAAAATAACCAACACGTAAAATGTAAGTCTGTCTGTTTTTTGGCATTTACCTTAAAATGATATAACTTTAGTTTAGCAATTAAAATATAAACACTATGGATGACCAGCTACAGACACACAGGGACCATTCCCACAGATATTTGGATCGATCTATCTCCCTGGGGAGTCTTACTAAATTGCTATCGACTTAACTGGCTTAAATGTCTGTCACGCCTAGTAAAGCTGTTAGGGGGTAATTAATTATCTTTATAACCCTAGCTGATTTGGTAGGCGTGACAGACATTTAAGCCCTTTAGTTGATAGCAATTTAGTGAGACTCCCCAGGGAGTTAGACCAATCCAGATGGACCAATCTAGGCATGGGAACCCATAGAAAAAATTGCATCTTTTCAGTGAATGGCGGGACTACATACATGTGCTACATTGGTTCAGCATCACATTCATTATCACATGACTATGCTAGTGTAGTGATCCAACCCACAAAATATGCAATGGCTATGTACAAACTCATACCTGGATAAAGCATTTGAACTTACTTTCTGTTTCGTCCTAGGCAGCCAGAGCAACAATTTCCCATTTCAAATTTCGGTGCTCTTAATTCATGTTATTTTTGTGGAATTATGATAGAAATGCATTGCCACTGAAGACGGAAGTTTTATGGATGCGGGCTCTCTTCCTCCAAATGCTAAAGATCCTGTTGCAAGAAAAGACAAGGCCAACTAGTGACGTCAGACAAGCGGAGATTTCACCGGACCTTATCGAATTAATCGGTGAAATTCAAATTATATTTAACGAGCATAACATCCAAATCGTTACAGTTAATCGGTCTTTTTTTGCGAGGGGTGGGGCAACCCCACAGTGCAGGGGCGGATCCAGGATTATTTGAAGGAGGAAGGAGGTTTTCGGGCCCCGAAAATTTTTGGTGTTTTAGAGAGCAAACAGTGCCCTTTGGTACCTTTTAGAACTAAAGTTTAGTCAAATTTCTCATTTCAAAAGGGGAATATTGGTGTGATATATTTTTCAGAAACCGAAGGGGGTCAATATGGGCGATTTTGGGAGATAAAAACGACAACATTATTATAAAAAAAACTTCCTACACTTATCTGAGGGGTGGATCCAGGATTATTTGAATGGAAGGGGGGGGGGGGGGCACTGATGCGAAGCCGTGTGATTTTTTTTTTTCAGAAATCCGCCACTGAATTACCCAATGGAATTCTTTTCATTCAGTGGTGCAAAAAATTCGATCTCCTCAAGATTTGGATAGGTGCCGCTCGTTTGCCAAATCATTATTTTTGTCTGACTCACTTTTTCACAGGATGACTATCGACTATGAATATCCATACATCAAGTAACGCTTTTAATTTTGGTCAGTATTCATTCAGTGGAATTTTTGTCGAGAATGTTTAGGTCTAATGTTTTCTCCGTTTCTGCGAATTGCAGAGCTACAATGAATGGGCCTAAAATATCTTTCTATGTTGGAAAATCACACTTATCATTTTTTCCCTTTCCCATGAAAAAAAATTACGTCCGTCTCGTAAACTCATTGTGTTGCTTTTCTTTGTATATGTTTTCCCTGTGGACCAAGCTAATTTTTCTCAGCAGGATTTGCAATGGTTTCATAATTTCTCCCGGGAAAACGCACAACTAATTGAATTGTTAAAGCATATTACCTTAACTTACTTCGCATTCGAACATCGATTTGCTGAACACGTTTAAGCACGAATGATTTTCAATTTTCCCTGAAGAACAAAAGGGCTTATAATATGTAGCGATACGGGCCTATTGAATATAATTGGGTCAATCAAAATTACCAGCTCTGAAAAATCCAGCTCATTTGGTCTCATTGTTGGAAGAAAAATGTCTCGTTAGTTTTTTAATACGTAGCTGGCGTATTCTTTCGAATGAGGCTAATCTTTTTAATCAATCGAAAAAGATTTCTATGATTAATTAAGGACCATCAAATGAATATTATACCCCATGTGCTGATTTTTTTTTTTTTTTTTTTCATAAAAATGTCATAGGGCGTAAAGAAAAAAAGATAACGCATAACGACGGTAGGTTTCTTCAGCACTGAACTGGAAAATATTGGAGGTTAACTATTTCTATTTCAACATTAGTTGATGATTGAAGCATATATTCTTATAACATAACACAGCTGATGAAATTCCTCTCTGATCTGGAAAATTGTTTTGAATGAATGGAAAATTACAAACGAACATAAGCGGTTGAACTTGAATATATGAGTATCAATTATTGATGCGGTATTATATTATTAACCATCCATTTAAAACCAAATGAAACATATTATACATCTCAAATGATGATGGATTTTAGATTAGTAGACTCCCTATACTATAGTGAGGTTGATATGCCTAATTACTACTAAATAACACATAATATAATGTATTTAATCACACAAGTATAGCCCATACTTTAGATAGACGTTCTTTGCTACACCAGTGGCGGATTTGTTGGGAGGGGAGTCCCCCCCCCCCTTTCGATCTCTAAAAAAATCACACCAATGGTCCCCTCTTGAGACTAGAATTTGGACTAGCCGGATCATAGTTCTAAACCGTACCAAATGGCACCTTTCTCCCTCAAAATACCAAAAAATTTCCACGCCAAGAAAACAGTAATTTCTATATTGAAAGAAATGTTTAGTCAAGTGCGTGTGTGTGTGTGTGTGTATGTGTGCGTGCGCCTGGGGGAAAGAGGTAGGAGTTGCAAGTTGGATCAAAACTGGCATTGTTAAAATTTCGACTTCCATCCCGAATATCGAATGATCAAACTGCGTTCAAGTTTGGTTTTATAGGGATAGTCGTTATTAAATGCTAGTTAAAGAATTGAAAAGACAGGCAATGGTAAGAAAAGCGAATGGGTATGGGCTGTAATCGTGAGTTTGGAAACTTATGTTACAGGTACAGATGACAGCTAGGTTTTGATAGTTTTTAAGCTATGTTAAAACCGGCTGGGTCCCACCAGTGAGACAGCACAGGCAACATTATGTAACCCGACTACATGGCCGCGTAGCTCATCAACTTCTAGACCTAGCGAAAAGTGTGAGCTGATTGTTTACCAACAGATGAACTTCAAATTTGTGTATTTTGATGAAGAGAGCATTAGTTGGGCATTTTTTAATGAAATGCTCCGTTCTAGCCATTTTGATGGTATGTCACAATCTTTTAAAACACTCCAATGCCACCCCTTTATTTTTTCAGCGGGCACATGCCAGCCCCAAAGGTTCGGACGTACCCTCTTCCCCTGCCCCAAATCGGCCAACTGATTTAAACGAAACAAAATCAAGTCTTTCCAGCTTCGACCATTAAAAAATTGCCCTCAGCTACCGTTTTGTATTAGTCAAACGAAGCCATCAGTTCCATGTGTAAATTTTAACAATGCAATTGTTTTTAATATTTATTTTTTCTTATCATCGAAAAAATAATAATGGTATTATGTTAATTTTAATACCATTTTCACTATTTACAAAAAAAATGATGCACTGTTGCATCAACAAAGACAATATAGACAAAATATAGACATTACATTGATGAAATGTAAATGTTGAAATTGACCAGTCATAACATAAAATATTACATTCAGCATGATGTACAAACGTCATGAATACCGTTTTGGTTGTTAGTCACACTAGGACCAACGTCTTCCGTCATTTGACCAGATTGATTCCTAGTGTATATAACTTGTAAAAATGTGTCAAAGAAAAAGAAGTTTGTATATTGTCAATTCCATATATCAATGGCTTAATCGTCATCATCAAACTTCTTTTTGGATCCTTGAAATTCTTGAATAGATCCCTTTTTCTGTGCCATGGCTCCTCTCGGTGGTCCACCTATAAAAAACAGTACAATAAGTTTAGCATCTTAAACAAATCCAATTCAAACACCCTCTTTCACCAAATGCCTTAATCATTGTAGATGTTATAATCATATTTGCAAGAATCAAATTTTGGTTTTAGAAAAAAATTCTTCTAAGAATTTATCTTTAAGATTGTCATGTTCATTGAAAAAACGCTAGTGTAAATATAAAATAAAAACAAGGCAGCAAAGCTGTCAAATGTACAGACAAAAAGCAGGAAATAACTATGCACAAAATAGGCTACTGTCAATTCAGATGCAAAAGTACATTATGTTAAACTGTAAATTCAACATCAAATTTTAATTATGCTCAACAGGTAATACCAATGAAAGTACAAGGCAGCAAAGCTGTCAAATGTACAGACAAAAAGCAGGAAATAACAAAATAGGCTACTGTCAATTCTGATGTAAAAGTACATTATGTTAAACTGCAAATTCAACATCAAATTTTAATTATGCTCAACAGGTAATACCAATGTAAGTAAATTGTGTAACAAGCATAAGGCTTCAGGCCCATGGGAGTTCAAGTTCACACATTGAAAATGTATAACTTCCAGAAAAAGAAGTCAATTAGACTGCTTTTCCAACTCGAGCTGCATTTTAGTCCTGTGTTTCTTNCGACGACAGACGCAGGTGATGGCAATATGTACAGACACATCTGTGTCTGTACATAAAAAAACAGGATGTATGCATAGTTCACTAACCTCTTCCCCTTCCGCCTCCTCTGCCGCCCCCACGGTCAAACCTGCCTCCCCCACGGCCGCCTCCTCTTCCCCCAAAACCACCACGACCTGAAATCACAAGTATCACACCTAATCAATTTCAATCTTATTAAATTATTCCCCTAAATATAAACTCAGACACTGCCAAATTATTTCACAGCAAATGTAGCTTTTTATATGTGACCAATCAGAAGAAGGTTAGCGTTGGAACAAAAGTTTTCTTCAGCGCTTAAAGCTCAAAGAGAGCTGGGAGTGTCATCATAAAGATCACAAAAATTTACTTGCAAACTCATTCTGAAAGTTCCTAATAAACATGTATTTGATATATTTAGAAAACTGAACTTTCTGTATTTTAGTACGTTTGAAACCATTTCAACCTATGGCATACAATGCACAAGTACCTCCGCCTCTTCCTCCACCTCTTCCTCCACGGAAACCTCCTCTTCCACCTCCCCCTGATCCTCTATCTTCTGCAAAGTCCAACTTGACTGCTCTACCATCTATCTCCTGGTTGTTCATGGTTTCATAAGCACTCTTAGCCTCATCAGGGCTGCTGAACTCCAGGAAGGCAATCCTACAATAAAATTGTTACCAAGATTATGAATAAGGTCATTTTAAGGACATGTTCATGACCAATTTTTGTATAAAGAATGAAAACAAATCCTCTGTACATGACATCTTTAAAAATCTTCATATTTTATATAAAATACAAAATACTATTCATTAAGGAATATAATACTACAGCATTTGTCCAAGGAGAGAAATAACGTTACTATCACACTGATATGAGATCAAAACTGATAATTACCCTCTTGGCTTTCCTGTGTCTCTGTCTGTAAGCATTCTGACATCACTAACATTTTCAAAGTGTTCCCTCAGTCCATCTTGAGTTGTACTGTAGGACAGGTTTTTTATAATCAACACCTTGGTACTTCCTGGATCTGCAATAAGTACAGTTACTTCTTGTTACACAAGCCCTTCTCAGTATTATTCCTGTCACCACATGATAATTTACAGCAACTGTATTAATTTAAAAATAGTTGTCGTCAGCTGTATTACAAAATCTCAATTTACAAAATCTCGCATTTATGGAAAAAAAAAAAAAAAAAAAAAAAACATGGTTTAGTTTCTTCTTAACTCAGTACATTAATTGTATGTGGATCGTATTCCTTGGGAATCTACTAGCTATCATTTTGTGAAGTATGAAATGAAGTTAAGTCAACCAGAAGTTTGTCCCTCACCTACGGACTGCCTACGGTTTCCTTGTGGGCTATCAAAGCCACCTTTCTTTGGTGTAAACTTGCTTTTCTGACCCACATAGTCCATCATGATTGCCCTGCCATCTATCTCTGTGCCCTGCATTTCCTTCAGGACAGACTCTGCCTTGTCTTCACTTTCAAACTGGACAAATGCAAAACTGTAATACATAAAAATAAACCATTTTCAATGTTTTAAATACATTTCACACATCACCAATGACTGATAAGGTCGCATAAAACATCCTAAAACTATTAATTTAAAGTGATATTAACATGCAATATTACTCTTTTTCTGAAAACCTGCGACTTCAAGACCATTTCCTACCCTTTTGGCCTTCCTTCTTCATTCATGGGGATCCTGACATCCACGCAGTCTGGGAAGTATTCCTGGAGACCCTCTGATGTGGTACTCCATGACAAGTTCTTTACAAACAATGTGCATTTGTCTTCTTCTTCTACAAATTAATAATTTAAAACTGGTAAAGTTTAGAAACAAATGAATTTATGAATTGCTATATAAAATTCCCAAATCATGGTCACTCTGAAATTTACTTTGCTTTATAAAAAAAATAACATGCATCACTATTAGAAAGTGACTACTACTGACGACAGTTACATTCAAAATGTTTAAGTCATACCTTTTCCTTCTCTTCCCTGCTGCTTCTTCTGCATCTTTTCTCTTCCACTTCCAAACTCTTTTTTAGGAGTCTTGGCAGCAGCTTGTTCTACTTTGATGGCATTACCGTTAAGCTCAGAGCCATTTAATTCCAAAGCTTTCTCTAAATCTTCCGCATTTTCTAGATCTACATAACCAAACCTAAAAATATGAAAGCAACAAAAAAATGTTTTTAAGTGCGTGACAATCAAGTTGTAGTCTACAGGAACTGTCAAGACCACTTAACAAAATTTAATGAATATTAAACACGATTTTTTTCTATTTGAACAGTGATCACTCAGGATATAATTGCGTTGGAACAAAGTTTCTTCACAGCCATTTGCTCAAAGCGAGCTGGGTGAGTATCATCATTGCAATCACATAAATAAAAACAAGGTTACATTCAATTGCTCCAATGACATTAACATCAACCTTAATTTTTAGAAGCTCTTGTTTACTTTTTTTTGTCCATCTTTCTGACTTCTGAAACCTTAATTCCACTCTTCTTGAAGAACTTCTTCAACTGTTTCTCTTCCATATCATTTGTCAGGTTTCCACAGAATAAGGTGATTTTCTCTGAAAACAGTCAATGTTCTGATCTTTTTAATATGCATCTCAATATCAGACACTTCATTAGCTGCTCATCCCTCTACTCCACTGTTGCCAGGGCAATTTGCTTAATCTAATAGTCTGGAATATTCCCCAAGTTATTTCAGGACTATTAAAAATAAATGTATATATTACAAACTTTGTTACTTTACCTAATACAAGAAGTCTACTGGGTAATAATTGCTTACAAAGTCCATCATGTTCATTCTATAGACTGATTTTTTTTTTATTCCTGTATCACTTTATCATCTTCTATTACCTTCATCCACTTTGGCTTTTTTTGTAACTGTTTCTTCCTCTGTATCTGCTTTTCTTTTCTGAGTATTTTTGGCAGGCTTTTCTTCTTCTGTAATCAAGCCAAAAATTTTTATAAGACATATCTTAAATATTTTCATGCAAATTCAGAAACATTCTCTAAGAGTAAATCATTTTGCAATTACTATATTTAAGATATGGATTTCTTTGTAAAATATTACATACCTTCATCGTCTTCTTCTTCATCATCATCATCATCTTCATCAGAACTTTCTTCTTTTGCAGCTTGTTTGGGAGCTACTGGTTTTGCTTAAAGGACAAAAGAAAATGCAATGAAAATAAGTTTTTTTATATATTCATGCAAAAGGAGATGCAAAAACTACACCTTGCCTTTAAGAACAAAATTAGGGGAAATCCAAAATAGCTAAATCTGAACTTACTTTCCTCCTCCTCCTCTTCTTCTTCTGAAGAGTCTTCTTCACTGGAGCTTTCTTTGGCAGCTGGTGTTGCCTTTTTGGCAGGAGCAGCTAATTCAAAATGGAAAACAATCTGGATGAATAACTAGTAACCTTTTGGTGTAGGCTGTCACATAAACAGCTCCATGCAATGTGATATTATATCTGATAAACAGATTTTGTAATGTAGCTTCTACTTGTGAACACAAGGCATCACAAGTTAAAATAAATGCCATTAGATTGTAATCACCTTTTTCTTCCTCTTCCTCTGATGAAGAGTCATCGTCATCATCATCATCTTCCTCCATCTTCTGTTGGGTTGTTTTGCCATTTGCTTTGACAGGAACAGTTTCCTCTTCTGAAATGGATATAAACACATTTTAACATCATCATAAAAACTGCCATTTTCCCCCCGAATCAAAATGAAATGAACATTTTAAGTTGACAAAATGCTTTTTTTGCTTGAATTTTTAGTATTTTGATGTAAGTTTTAATGTTATGCTGTCAAGAATAATTCTACCTTCATCACTACTGCTTTCTTCACTAGATTCTTCTGCTTCATTGCCATTCTTCATAGGTGTAGCTTTCTTCGTAGGCTAAATAAATACAAATATTTTAAAACAAGTTACAAATTTTAAATTTCTGTACACTTCTGATAAATAATCTTTTAAGAATTTAAACGTGGACGTTAAAAAAATGCTTATAATCAATTAAAGCAATTAGAAATGCAGTGTCTTATCCATTTTAATACTTAACTAAGCCCTAAGTAATCTAAGTGCATGTACAGCAAACAATTTTTCAACCTTTGCGACTTCAACTTCCATTGCCTCCTCTTCACTGCTGTCAGAATCATCTGATGATTCACTTTCTTGAGGTGGTGGTGGTGGTTTCACCTTTTTAACTTTCTTTGAAAGGACTTTCTGGAAACATTTAAAAACAAGTTGCTTTAGAGGCAATATTAAGATAATGATATATTGAGTATGTCTGTGTGTTAAAACATCCATGCCCAGGTGTCTTGATACTACACACTACATACTTTCAAACCTATAAAGAATGAATTAATTAATATGGCATTATGTACTAATTACAGATACGTGTCAGACAGGTCAATAAAAGAGAACATCAAACAGTTTTCAACAAACATTGATCTATATAACAACTTACACTTGTGATGAAATACGTTTCCATGTATGGCCAGTCTGTCGTGCATCATGGTATAAATGGCTCCACAACCATTAACCAGTGCAGAGAAAAAAGTCCATTCATTGATTTCATCACACTACAGGTGGCGCCAGGATCACATGTGAACACCCAATCATGATTCGCATATTGCTCTGGCGCCAGAGCTGACAAACCTTACGATCCCTGCAACCTGCCAGGGAATTACATTTCACCCTGCAGCCAGCCAGGGTTATTATATACCTTTCAACATAACTACATCATCACCTTGCTACCTGCCAAGGTTACCCTTGCTTGCATACCCTGCATATTGGTCAGGGCTGTATAACTGAATACCCTGCAACCTGCCAGGGTAAACTGGTATTTTAACCCTGCAACCAGCCAGGATTAAATCGTATTCAAACCCTGCAACCTGCCAGGATTAAATGGTATTTAAACCCTGCAACCCGCCAGGGTTAAATTATATTTAAACCCTGCAACCTGCCAGGGTTAAATTATATTTAAACCCTGCAACCTGCCAGGGTTACATACATACATTGCTTTTCTTTTGAATATGTCAGTCGTACATGAGAGACATATGTTCTGCTCCAACTGAAATCAAAATAAGTCAAAGTGGATTTAAAGCTATGTACTTTTATGGATCTGTGTTTGAGTTTTTATTACACAATAGCCCCTTTGACATTATAACATCAGATATCATACATAAATATGAATCATATATTAAGACTGTAAATCAAGTAATGCTAAAGCTATTCAATTTTTTAAATAGCAAAACATATCTATAACTACATTACTAAAGTACAGATTAATTATAAGCCAACTATCTTTTAACTGCCAAGTTACCAAGAGTGAATTCCTTCGACCTTAAATTATTATTTAGTATGTTTTGAAAATCCTAAATGCTGTATCTCAGCAATTTTTCTATTTCCCTACCACGTGCTACAACTGAACCACGTGTTCATTACACCAGTATATAAATTTTGTGTAATGAGGAAAAAACACATGTACACATTAACAATTGTTGATTAATTTCTTACCGCTTCTTTTGCTGCTGCTTTACTCTTTCCCATGGTTTCTTTGAACTGGTTTACAAGTCAATTTTTAACCAAGTATTTCGCCTTACTTATCACCTCCTGCCTGGCCTCGTGTCCTATCTTTGAGATGTGGTACAATGTCGCGTACTGAAAAGTTTCGAAGTAAAAAGAAATATGTTTTCTTTAAATCACAAATAATAATGAAATAATACTGCACGTTTATTAAATTAATAATTAAAATAAAGTATTTTTGGTTAAATTCAAGTAACTTTTATGAATAAAGTACATGCACTTATTTGTAAAACTATACATCATCTTACTAATAGCTTTTAAAATCCATTCGGACCTCTCCGGTCTTTTTCGTGTCCAGCATAACACGAGGAACTGGAACACACGTGCGACCAAATCGTACGCATTGTATTTAATGCCGTGGCGCTTCTTTTCATCGCAGTAAAATCTAAATATGACCAAGAATAAGGAAATTGCAAGAAAATCGGTATGGAGTTTATTTTTCTGATTATAAGAACATGTAAAACATTATATTCTTTTTTCTTGTATTTAGATTTTACATGTACTTACTAATGGGTAGTAAGTACATGTAGTACTGCCACAAGTTCATTTACGTAGACCTACTGTTTTTAGTTTCTAAAACTAATGAAAAAATTGCAGAAATGTGCACCTTAGCAAAGAATGTAGTAGATGCAATACTAGATACTTCTACTAGTAATGTTACCAGTATGATGTACCATTACTGCTTTAGCCAGTGAAGGCACAGGAACCAAGGAGGTTTATCTCTTATGTTTTTCACCCACGTCAGTCATGATAAGGGGGTAAGGAAACCTTACCTCTGTTTTCCGCCTAACATTATAAGTACTTACCGAAGGTAAGGCCTCCTCCTGCCCTATATTTCAGACTCTCAAGGCTATGAATACATCTAGAATCTGGCAAAACTATTTGTCCACCATCACTCATTGCAGTACATGTATGCATTCAAAGTGCTTTGTATAGGCTCGTGAACCAGTTTGATGACTTTTTAGTCCTTTTACACCAGCTGTCTTGGATGAATGAAATCTCCAGACACCAGCCCCATGCATAACTTACAAACTCAATTTGTAAGTCAGTGGGGGATTTCGACTGCGGATTTTTCCCCAGTCAGGACCTCCTTGACCCCCCCCCCCCCTTTGATTTCTGGCCCCTCTTGAAATTAGAATTTTTAATAGCTGAATCATAGTTGTAAACTGTACCAAATGGCACTGTTCGCCCTCTAAAATACCAATTTTTTCGGGACCCTTCGGATCCCACAAACCCAACGCCTAGTGTTGGTGGGGGGTCAGGTTTCGCATCCACAGACCCCCCTTCAAATAATCCTAGATCCGCCCCTGTAAGTGATGACACATTCTAGTGAAGTCTCAAGAGTTTATAAAATTGGGTTGAATGATGCCTTACCTGCAAAGAATGTAAAGCCTAAAACTGAGACGAAACACCCCCTTCCCCCCTGATGCTTACATTTTATTTCATGCCAGTGAGGTCATGCATGCCTAACATTTTTTCAGAAGCCTGTTTTCAGTACACCACAACCTAAGAAAGTGAACAAACCCAATACAGCCAAGAATATACCTAAGTCTGCTCCACCTAAGAAAAACCAGCAAACTCCTCAAAATGTGAGAAAGAAGGGCAAGGAAGCAGCCAAGATAATACCAATCAAATTTGAGCAGGAATCTGAGGAAGAATCCGAAGAAGAAAGTTTGAGTGATGAAGAGGTTAAGACTTCACTGTAACTTCATTTGAACACTGCAGTATCAGTTTGCTTCTCTCTATGTCCCTAAGTATCATTCTAACTGAATGGATAGATGTATAGGAGGGGCCTTAATCTGATAGATAACATGAACATGATGGTTTTGTTTTCGTCTTGATTTTACTGTCAAGAGAAAGTTTCTTGTTATTAATGACAATTTTCTTTCACTTCTTGCAATAAGATTATAGTTGTAGAGTCCCAGTCAAAGAAATCCATTGCAACCATTGACCACAGTTAAGTAAATTGTATTACCTCAGTTCTGTTTCTTACAGTTCACAAATGTATTGGAGAAAAAATTAAATAAGAAAATGAAGAATGGTAAAAAGGTAAGTGAAAGAAAACTTTTTAACAAAACTTCAGGTTTTATGTCCCGTGATGTTCATAATGATATTTTGCTGTATGATAGTGTTGTTATGTTTGAAGTTTATTAAACAGATATACCAGATGGTGTTATTTCCCCATTGAAATTTTAATAAATGATAAATGTTGACTTTTATAGTAGACAAAGGGATTTGAAGTGGTTTGTATGTTAAAATTAACCCCTTGAGACTGCAAAACTATGAAAGAGGGGATGAGTCAGTCTCTATGAGTGGAATTTATTATATATTTACAATATACTACCATTTGTAAGGATTTTATATTATACAGATATGAGAATAAAATATGGGTTTTTATATCTAGGGTCTAAATCATGAAGAAGAATCAGATGATGATGATGATGATGATGATGTTGAAGATGATGATATGGACTCTGAGGACATAGAGGAAGAAAGTGATGATGAAGATGATGATGATGAAGATGATGAAGATGAAGATGATGAAAAAGAGGAACATGGTGATGATGAAGAAGATGATGATGAGGAAAATGAAGGTGAAGAAGATGAGGAGGAAGAGGAGGATAGTGAAGAAGAAGGCATGTATATTTCAACTGTTTTGTAGAGATAAAGATAACATACTGGTAAAAAAAATCCATTCTGTATGTTTAGTGCTTATGAATTGAAATGTCATTAGATTTGTCTAAATTTGCTAATGTTACACAAGGTTATAATGTACTTATGTATTGATGTTAACAAGTGAGTGATCAAGTGAGTGTGTGTGTGTGTGTGTGTGTGTGTGTGTGAAAGTAGTGTTTCAGTGAAGTGATTTTTGTATTTTGTGCTTATAAATATTTTGTTTGTTTGTTAATTTCTTAAGTCAAATAAAACTTTTTGAAAAAAAATTATTTTGACTGATCACCAAGTTTGGCTCAGGTATCGTAGCACATCCTAAACTATTGACTGAGTTGTTTTGAGTCTGTTTTAAACTGTCTAAATTTTGGTGTTTCAAATTAACTAAAATAGAAAGCAAAAGTAAATAGCATCTGCTAGATGGATAATCTATTTCAGCTGAACTGGTTTATCACCCACTGATCTTTTTGTAATTTAGAAACCCAACCCCAGATTCAGAGCAAGAGAAATAAACCACAAACTGAAAAGGTCAGCATAAATGAAAAGAAAGCACAGAAGAGAACGGCAGTTGAGTCAGGTACTTATAAATCTTTGCTTTTACAAGGTAGGATAACTACACATTTCATGTAAATCTTTAACCTGATTATATTTTAGTTACTTTTCTTTGCAATGTTTTGTCCAAAGGAGATGGCTGATGATATTTGATGTTTTGCTTTTGTATGATGCACCTTGAAATTAGTTGCCACATTTCCTTGTGTAATGAATTTGTTTTATAGAGAAACTTTGCCAGGATAATAAGATATATCGCTCTTACTATTTAACTACAAACTCAAGCATATCTGTACAAATAGCCACACCTGCATCTGTCAGCATTGTGGCCATATACTTTTCTCTTAAAAAATTAATGGAACAATGAGTGAATTTCTATCCTCAAATTTACTCTTGGTGCTAATATACTACAGGTTAATTCCATTGAAATTGCACTGGGAAATACAGCTGCCACAAAAAAAACATGATGTAGTTTTATTAATTTTTTTTACACATGCATTGAAAGTGTAGCAGTAGTAGTGTAGCCCTAGCAATATCATTTAGATATATTTCACTAGCATATGTAAACAATGTTTAAAATAAATTATAGCTGTTATCCACTAAAAAAAGTAATGCATCCTGTCAATGGCTGTTTAAGTATTCCTATATCCTGGTCATAAAATTTCAATTGTTCTTATAAATTTTAGTGGCAGATGTTAAAAAATTGGCAGGCGATGAAGAAAGATTACGTAAGTGGGTACTTACTATCGATTTAATATTAAACATATTGTTTTAAGGGTTTAGGTCAATACCATTTGTAAACAGCAATGTTTTTAGCAATATTTTACAAAAGCAGTATGTGATGTTACAACAAATTCAACCCAGTTCTCGGTATGTTTAAGGTAGATCGGTCGTTACGTAATTTGACGATTTGCGCAATTTCAGCGCATCGTCAATCGTCTCTAACGACACTTCAGTCTGTTTTATCAATTTGAGGAAATAAAACAATTATCTATAAGATAAACACACATTATCAACCTGTCTGTAACTCTGTATGATCAATACAGATTTTCGACAACGTTTGTCGACTATGATTCCATACGACAACTGTAGCACGTTCATAGACTTGCCCTTCAAGAAATCGTCGGAATAGCTCCTTTTCCAGTTTGAATTGGCATTAGAAAATGTATGACAGCTAAAGCTCACAAATTATGCACGTAGGTGCTATATCATGTTAAGAATAAGTATTGTAAATTCCAATCAAAGCGGCTGCGTACATTTTGAGGTAGAACACCCTGAATGTGCTGCAAACCGTAGCTTAGATTTCGACGAAAACCGGAAGTGAGTCGTAACGCCACTCAAAATTTGGACTGAGAAATATTTCCTAGCTTATACAAATTTTCAGAAAATGGCAATACAGCTTGAAGAAAATTCACTAATCAAAATTGAAACTGTGTTATACTATACAGAAAAATTGTATACTTCTGACCTTGACTTGTCAGTGTAAACAAAGTGTACTGAACGCACCGCAAGCAAGCATGCACGTGAATGCCGCATTTGATACTTTGTATCAGACGCTTCATTTTACTTGACAACACAGTGTTTACGATGTCACGTTCATGTTATATTCATTAATAAATAGCAACGACAATATACTATTTTCATATGCATGAGTATTTCTCTTATTACTCTCTTCAATAATTTTGTTGTAAAGTTAATGGCTTACACCTTCTCATCAGTATGACAAATCCGAAAATAGCGGAGTATACTCTCTTCAACTGTTAAACATAATGAAAGTTTTAAATGTACTTAGATGTCTCTCCACACACACACACACACACACACACACACACACACACACACAAAAAAAAAATCATAAGAAATAACGATTTAAAGAAAAACACCCATTTTCCCATTGATTTGAATGGGGACTTCCGACTAGTGCGTCACGTAGGGTGTAACGCACTTCAACTTGGCGTAGTTCTCTTATTTGGTCGGTAACCCCCAACTTTTTTGGCAAAATTAAAATCTACTTGGATGCCTCTTTACGCAAAAAGTTTTTTTTTTTAATTCAAACGTTAGAAAAATCATAAAAAATAACGTTTTGGTGAAAAACACCCATTTTCCCATTGATTTGAATGGGGACTAGTGCGTCACGCAGGGTGTCATGCACTTCAACTTGGCGTAGTTCTCTTATTTGGTCAGTGACCCCCAATTTTCTTGGTAAAATTTAAATGTACTTGGAGGCCTCTTTACATAAAAAATTTTTTTTTAAAAAATTCGAACGTCAGAAAGTCATAAAAAATAATGCTTTAGTGAAAAAACACCCATTTTCCCATTGATTTGAATGGGGACTAGTGCGATAAGCAGGGTGTATCATACTTGGGGCTAGTTCTCTTATTTGGTCGGTGACCCCCAATTTTTTTTTGCAAATTTTTAATGTACTTGGGTGTCTCTTCAAACAAAAAAATTTTTTTAAAATTCGAACGGTGGAACATGTAACGACCGATCTACCTTAAGTGGTATACACACTGGTAGACTATATCAAGATGTTTAGTGCAACTTTCTAAGGGAGTCCCCATTAAAGGCATGTGGCCAATGTCAGTTATTGTTAGTGAAGTGTGTCCAGGTTTGTTATTATCATTGATTCTTATAAAAAATGCCAGATGGGAAGTTGCAGGGTATGCCGGATGGGGAGTTACATAGTGTGAAACCATATCTTGCAAGTTGGGCAATCAAGAATTCATAGTCTTATACAAGTATGAATTAAACTGTTCAACTTTTTAAGATTGTCCATTTGGCTTGAAGTGTTCCATAAAGTAATCCCAACTAATTTAAAAACCTTATTAATAAGGACGTTTTATTGTGTTTTAGGTTTGAGGGACAGGAAAACATTATTTATAAAAGGCTTTCCAGGTGACACCACAGATGATAAATTGAAGGCTTTATCAAAAGATATTTTGGATGTGCGTATGAGAGTAAGGAAGAAAGGCAGTCCTAAATCATTGGCGTAAGACTTTTTTCTTGTTTTGTTTCAAATTAAGAGAGAAATTGTCACATAAACACCCTTCTTATTCAAACATAAAGCATTTTTAGAAAAAATTATATTTAAACTCGATAAAGATTCAGAGGCCACTGACCATGTTTTCTTTTTGAACTGCACTAACTTTGAACCTATCTCTCTGTTCAATAGATAGTTAGGCCAAGCATTAGTGCCAAAGAAAAGTGGAGCAAATGAAACTTGAGATTTAATCTTGAATATTAAGTTTCGTTCTGCTGTACATTTAAGTTTAAAGAAGATAATTTTAAAAGCTATAAATGATATAGTGTTTCCAGTATTTTTGGCTTTTTTTCTAATAAATGGTAAGTGCATTCTCTACTTCTCCATCTTTTCTTATAGATTTGCATTCCTTGAATTCAAAGATGAAGCAACAGCAGAAAAGAACCACAAACTTTTATCAAGCAAGAAAATTGGGGATAATCAGATACATGTGGATTATGTTGGAGAAAAGAGCAAACTTGGGGCCAACAAGAAAGAAGTGAATGCACGTAAGGAGTTTGAAAGATTTGCAGACATCTCAGGTGGCTCGAAGAAAAAAAAAAACATTAGTAATTTCAAAGCTCAATAACTTAAGCAGTTTTGAAGGTATTGCAATGAGATTTGGGATATTTTGGGAATTTCAAAATGTTGTTTTAAATAAATGCTGACAATTTCATGACTCCACCTTTCTTAGTTTTGGCCCAACAAAAAAATTAAAATTTTAAGTTAAGTTTTGGCACACCAAATAATTAAAATCATAAGTAAAAAATGCCATGCCATGTGTGCCCAAACTAAGAAGGGCAGAGTCATTTATTTGAACCATCATGTTCTTAAAATATTTCAAATTTCATTGCAATATCTGCAAAACTGTTGAAGTTATTAAACTTTAAACTGAAATTAGTACCCTGTACTTATTTACTTATTATTTATTTATTTATTCATTTATTATTATTTTTAGCCACTGGATATGAAATATCCCACTAACTAGCATGAGAAGAAGATTGATAATTTATTTAATTGATCTTCCATTCATGCTCTTCTACATATTTCTCATATATTACATTTCAGAGGACCTAGATCCACTCAAGTTATATGTCACTGGTTTCTCCAATGAACTCTCCAAAGCAGAGTGTACCTCACATCTAAAGAAGCTATTTCCAGCTGCCTCCTCGGTAACAATACCAACCCGTAAACGAGACAATAAGCTCTTGGGGTGAGCACTGATAAACTGACATACATTTTGTTATCATTTTCTTTGATCAAGAAGAGATGAGAAACCAACCATGAAACCTAACTTGGGTTCTAATATCTGTAAATTTTCTTGTAATTGTCAACTGTCTTTTGCATTATTTAAATCAGTTGAAATATTTTTTTACATAACCTTGCTTTTCACTGATTGAAACTTTAAATGTGTTTGTTTCTTTGTAGGTATGCATTTATTCATTTTAATATAGAGGCTGATGTGAAAACAGCACATGACACTATGCAAGAGAAAAAGATTTCAGGGAAAAAAATAGTTGTTTTATATGCACGAAAAAGCAAAAAAGAGAACACCAAAAAACAGAAAAAAACAGGTGAGTTCTCAAGAAGCATGCTCTCTGAAAATAAACATGCTTTGGATGCCAGAGCATTCATTTAAAGATAAGATTTAAGATTTAAAATAGATTATAACAGAAAGTGTTTATCCTGATATATCAGAGATTATGATATAGGAATATTTTATTCTCACTTTTAGTACATATTGGAAATTTGTTGATTGAAAATTTCAGAAAAAGAGCCACCTGCAAAGAAGCAAAAAAAGACAAAGACTGATGATGATGATGATGATGAAGAAGACGATGATGATGAGGACGATGATGATGTTGATGAAGAAGAGGATGATGATGATGATGATGATGAAGAAGAGGATGATGATGATGATGACAACGATGAAGAAGAAGAGGAGGAGGAGGATGAAAGTGAGGGAGATGGAGATGATGATGAGGAAGATGATGATGATGATGACGACGATGATGATGATGATGATGAAGATTAGTGGCACTGAATGAAAATAAGACCTGTACATAGTTCAACACAACTTTACTGGATGAAATGGCATTAATACATTAGAGTCATCAAAGTTCATAAGATCAAAAACAAACTTGTGTTTTTGTTCTTTATTCATTTATCATCTTAACGGTAGATTGAATACACATTTACTCATTTTTTAGAAATGATGGACATACTTTTAAGTAAGGGATATATTTTATGCATAGCATTTTCATGAATGCAACAGAAGCATTGCTTAACATTTTAGTCACTCGTCAGCGGAAAGTACTTTTAAGTCAGAATAGTTCAACTTTTGCAGCAGTCTATATGCTGTTGGTTCCCAGATTTTACATGTGATTTTATAGTTCACACCAAATAAGGATGTGCAACTCTGTCTTTACTCTGATAAAGGTGACTGAAACATGTTTGCTGATCAGTTTAATCTCTGTACATTTTCAGAACATCCAATGTTTTTGTAGAGGGGTGTTCTAGTCAAATTATGGACCAACAGTACCATTGGGGGTCCACGGTTGAAAAAAGAGCTTTTGAAAAAGTCACTAGGTGTATTTAAGGTAGATGATGCTTAAATAGAAAATATATCAAACAGATGGAAGTTTCATTAAAGCTCAAGCCAGAAACAAAATAGAATTATGTTACTTAGTTCTTAATTAAGTGCATTTTCTGCACCCTGGAAACTACTGTAAAGTTGTAAAATGTCTGATCACCCAAGTTTTGAATGAGGATTGCTGTTGGAATTGATACTCTTAATTGAAGAACAAGAAGCTCCAGTGTATTTTAAGAAAAGAAAGATTTATAGTAACTATTGGTATCCATCTTTTTTTCAGCAGATTGTCAGAAAAAAGTCTGCCTGACTGTCGACTTTTCAAGACATGCTTCACACATTCTAGTTGGTCAGTTTTCTTGTGTTTCTGTTTCTTTTGGTGTTGGTGGCAATTGTTAGGTTTTATTGAGGTATTGGTGTACACTACTACAAAAATTTTGTCAGCTTTGTGCAGAGTTCTAAAATGAAAAGGCGAAATATACTGATGCTTCATGAAAATCTTTTGGTTTAGCCTTTGAATCTGCGCAGTATTGAGATATGAAGTGGATAAAATTGCGAATGCTTTAGTCTTATAACTTGAAAATTATCCTTTTACATCAAGTTTTACTTTACAATTGTTATTTCATTGTTTTGGCTCTGGTTTCAACATGGTTCAGTTGAATGTAGAACATCCCTCAAACCGTTTATATAATAATGACTAAAGTAATTTTAGAATTAATCTGGGGTTTTGCTACTGGTTGTTTAGAATGGTCAATTAAATTAATATTCTTCTGACAATTTGTGTACTAGCTTGTCCTTTCTTGTAATGTGAAATGTACAGATTCCTACCAGAAAACCATCCTTTCCAACCTGAAATGGGTATTATGGTCTTTTCATTAGCCTCTAGACACTACAGCCACAGTAACCTGTCAGCCGATCAAAATGTTAGTGAATGAGATAATATTTTTTATTAACTATGGGAGGGGGGTATTTGTCGTGTCCAAGATTAAAGACTACATATCCCTTTTATAGATGTAGAGAGAGACAGGGATGTGAACTAAGCAGAGAAGTCAGAACTATGATAAATAACCTGTAGTAATATTACAATGTCCTTTATTCTTAGCAGACAATTTTTGAGAAATTGAACTCATTAGTAAGGTGCAATTTAAAGAAAAATTTTCTGTAGAACAAATGGTTTTCTTGCTCCACAAAGTGGGTTCTTGCAAGGAGCTCTACATCATAAAATTTGGTTAACTTCATAAATTCCAATATAATATCTCCCCCAAAATGATAGTCACCATTTCCATCACATCAGACCTTCAAATATGACTTCTTTCCAGGGACTTCTTAGTCTGTATTTTGATACCAAACAAGTTTTAATCTATAAAATTTTTATTTGCTGAAATATGCAAATCTTACAATTCTCGATTACAAAACATTTGCACTCTTTACATATACACAGTAGAATATAACTAACAATACCTGTTTAATTTCACCTTTCAAATCTCAGCAAGGTGACAAAGCCAAACTGGGTAAAATCATAACAGACAGAAAATGGTAGTAAATTTGACAACATGAAGATGCACCAATTAATTGGGTCTAGGCATTCAGAATGCATTGCAGTTAATAAGAATACACTAATCAATTATTACCCACTACCAAAAATGCTGCATTCGTATATAAAATAGTAATGAGTTACAGCAATGTGTTTTAGCATAAAGGAAATTTGAATTTTGGCATATATAATGGATGGGGGGATCATCTATTCATTTCTTGACAATTGGCAGCATCTCCAAATTATGTATTGATATGGTTCCAATAGGCAAATTTACAAAGTTAAATCATCTTGATGAATTAAGTCTGGTTACTAACTAGATTAACTTCCCTGCTAAATGTAGCTGGTCCATTGCATTTACAAATGTACATTAATCTGCAGCCCAAGCAAAAGGAGGGAAAAAAGATAACACATTTTAGATTATGAACTTATTTTAAATCACTCTCTTTCAACAAGATGTCTCAGCATTTTTTGCTGCAATTACTACAGTCATAACAGAAGCAATAAATATGTGCAAATATATTGACAAGACCAAATGCATCTACATCCAGTGAAGACTAACATTGAGTTGCTGACATTTTTATCACTGGAAGAGCCCATCTTGTCCTACTGGTAGAATTCATTTAGAAAACTACCATAACTGGGGTTGAAGGCATATAACAAAGCATTAACATCCTCTGCCTCAAACATTGCATGAAATTCCAGTGTAGGCAGGCATAACAAAGTTATCGTATCAGTCGACAGTGTGCCATTTTCCTCCTTCAAAGTCCTTTTCAACAGTCTCAGTGGCTAAATTCAACTGGCTGTTATTACGTTGTTGTCCTTTGGATTTTTGTCTTGTCATACCGTGTAGCGGTTTTTTGTGGTAGATCCTGCTTTTGCAATGGTATCTGTGTGGGCCTGTAAAAAGTTTAATATCTACCATCATCTGCTAACAGGTGAGAAATTCAAGTCTTACCAATTAATATTTAAGGACATGTATGAGCCTCACTGTTATTTTCAATAGTAGCAATGATCTTGATAAAATTTAAATGTACACTTCAATCTTCCAAAGATTAAATAATAGATCAAATAGACATGATAAGGTTACGATGCCAATGATTTCCTTACCTGGAAACCTATTGCTATTTTCTGTGGTATAGTCAATCTTTCTTTTAGTTTTTTCCTAAAAAGAAAGGGGAAATATCATCCAAGGATTTAAGACTGTTCATAAAACTGAAAGAATGATTTTTATTGACAAAGAATTTTCGTTATTAAAAGGTATTCCAATATTTGGATTATATTTTTTATGTAAACAATAATATCACTATTAATATGTTAATTTCTGAAAATAATGGTCAAGTTGGGGTAAATAAACACAAGTTGTTTATACTTGTGGCTGTATACAGTTTTAAGCTTCAAAACTCAGTTGCTACATTATAAATTTATTTCTAAATACTATCCAATACTGAAATATTTGCATCTTCCCTTGCCTTAGGCTATTCAATGCATCAACACCCCCCCCCCCCCCCC
>NW_019774458.1:380133-426998 GCF_001039355.2 Lingula anatina
TTTTTTCTTATTGAGGTTAAACACTCTTAATAGCATTTCTCTTATGTAAAATCACCTTTACGGTAGATTACTTGAGAACAGAAAAGGGGGGATTCCGTCTCGCAGTTCACTCGGGACAACCACAGGGGGCTTTCCCGTCACATGGTCAAAATTGACCAATTAGGGCTAAGGAAATAGATGTGCGATTTAGATGCGCAGTGGATCATTATTGACATCAAAATGCCGTCGGAGGCTCCAGTTTTACCCACACAACCAGAAAAACCTCACCATTATACGTAAGTAGCATAACATGCAACTCGATTTACTTTTTTTACGTCTTCAATAAAAAAAGATCTTCGTATTGTCTTGTTGTACTGATTTTATGCGTTGATTTTCAGATATTTGAAGGAGTTTAGAACACAACAATGTCCCCTCTTCCTGCAACATAAGTGCACGCAACATCGGCCGTTCACATGTTTTCATTGGCACTTTATGAATCAAAGGCGCAGGAGACCGATCCGGAAGAGAGACGGAACGTTCAGTTATAGCCCAGATATATATTGTACAAAATTTGATGAAACTACAGGCATTTGTCAAGATGGCGATGAGTAAGTACTTGCTGATGTTTGAATTTTGGTGGGAAAAGTGGCTAAAATCAAAGCATGCTTAAACCTGCAACTTGCAGAAGCAGAAACTTCTTCAATAGAGAATATTTTATCAACACGTCATATAGAAGGGGTAAACGCACACAGGTATTATATCTAAAATGTTGTCTTGAAAGGAATGTTTAATTTGAGTGTTCTCGTACCTGACAGAAGTCAAGTATATAAACAATCATGGCGGCCATTTCTTGTTTACATCCAGTCTTATGGACATCATGGGGGGATAACAACTTAGCATCTTAAAGACAGTGGTTAGATCAAAGCACATTCAATCAAAGGGTGATATAAAATATGCCTAGTATTTTCGTTTAATTTGCAATGTGTTTATTTGTGGATTCCTAAATCGAAAGAACTAAAAGTGATACCCTTGACCTATTTATAGATTTCAAGTATGGCAGTATTTGCCAAATACAATAAAAGAGAAACAAAAAAAAATTAAAAAAGAAAAGAAACAATTAACGGGGAAAAAACAAAATTTTGTGATTGTTTTTGGATCAATTTGATATTGACAGTAAATAACAGACATTAAATTTGACTAAAATTACTTTTATAAATCATTTTCAAAGCTTATAATATGATGTCCAAAATATTTTTATGTTCGATGGTTCAGTAAAGACATATATAAAATGTGATTAAAGTATCTATAAAAAGAATTCATTAGTAAGTAACAGTTCATCATAAATATAAAAGTAATTAAGGTTGAGCATAAGCTTGGGTTTTAACAAATCCTGCAGTGTTCTGTCCCCATGCTCATACCAAATGATTTTATCAAACATCAAGTTTATTTCTAAGGATGCGTTCACAATAAATCTTTACTCTTGGTATTGAGTAAAATATGGGAAAGCTCCTGATTATTTGAGTACATTGAAAACAATAGGCAGTAATGCAGAATGTTAGTCTTTTCTTTCTAGTTGTTTCTCCATTGCCCTATCTCAGGAAGAGACTAGCCTGGATATCTGGAAATCTGATTTATCGCGACAACTCAACTTCCAAACATTGATATTTTAGAGGCTTATACTACTTAATGATGTTTCTATTGATACTCTTCCTTATCTCCCTTCTGTCTATCTGTCCTGTCTTATATTAGATAATTTTACCTTTCATAATATCAACAAAGATACCTGACTACACATTCAGTAAAGTAAACGACACTTTAAGACATAATGAACTTCATAATTTTCATGTTTTGTTTCACAATTTAATCACTATATATCATTGTAGGTATGCAGTTTTTGTTACCTTGTGCAATTTCTATTTTAAGAAGTTTATAGCAGTATATATATAAAAACAGTATTCCGCTTATCACAATTATGAAAATTTCATCTCATAATACACTAGCTATGATGTTGAATATTGTTATTGAGGCAAGTTGACTAAATGTAAAGATGGCTGTCACAACATATGTTTTCATTGCATTATTTATGTAAAATATTAAGTTTGTTATCTTACTGCTAAATGTAATGCAATGGCAAGAGGTATAGTTATTATCAAAACACAAATGCTATATATTATGACATGTTTTTAGTGAAAATACAAAATAGACACTTCTTTATGGTCCCACAATTATGAGCTCATCCTGTGGGATAGTTGTGATTGCTTTTATTTCTGAAAGAATCCTGGTATTATCAGTTGAAATTTATCAATTTCATATCATATATTTTGCATGCTTTTTTTCTTCAAACATATCTATTAGTTTCATTTGTAAGAATTATGGGGTTGAACTCAAACTCTGATAAAATGACTTTTAAACAAAGATTTATATATATTAGAAAAAAAAATAAGTTGACTATTTAAAGTATTTTATGAATATAGTTATTTGAGAAAATGTTTTCTTTTACTACCATTTGATCTGCTGTCCACAGATATTACATGTGGGTAATCTGTATGAGGTACAGAATATAGTTTATCTGAGGTGATTCACCATGGCACAAAAAGTTTGACAACCTATTGCAGTTTTAGTTTACTTTTTTATTTTTTATGATGTCAGTTTGGGATCATTGTAACTTTGTATGGCTATTTTATTGGATACCACATGACTTAGTTTACATTTTGAATGTTAACATTAAGTTAGCCTCAGTTATGAAATTTTACAGTTCACAAAAGAATTATGAAATTTAGATTCTCAGTATAAATATTTGATTTGTTATGTTATAGGTCTGCATTGAAATGAAAGTGATTCATTAGTATTTTAATTATAGCCCTTTTATTCCCTTCTTTCTTAAGCATATTTAAAATTATCCTTGGCTGCCCTCCTTTTACATTATTATAGGCATGCAGAAATGGGTCCTTTTTCTTACTCTCTGGATTAAGTTAAATTATTTTGGTATATATATATATATATATATTTTTTTTTTTACAGCTGCCCATTTTTACACAGAACTGCAGGTGATACAGAGAGACGATATCATTTACGTTACTACAAAACAGGAACTTGTGTGTATGAAACGGATGCCAAAGGCTGTTGTGTTAAGAACGGGCCACACTGTGCATTTGCACATGGTGCACAGGACTTGCGTGCCCCAGTCTATGATATCAGAGAGTTGCAGAATCTAGACCAGCCGCCACCTGTAGGACCAGAAAAACCAACCAATGGAAGTCTGGGATCTTCTGGGAGTTTAGAGAAGGACAAGATACTAACAGAAGACCCCAGATGGAATGGTAAGTGGCCTGGTTTTGATGCCATTACTATGGGATGATATTTAGAAAAGGTAATATCATTGGTTTTGAAAACTTCTTTTTTGTTTCTTTTTCATTTTGGCATGTTTTCCTATTGTCATTGATATATTAATGAATAAATGGGGTTAAAATTAATTATAAGTTCAACAGTTAACATCTGGGTCCAGTTTTATGTGCATCATAATCAGTGTATGCATATTGTATTTTTTAGAACTTATTAACTCTGCATTAACAGGTAATTTACCATCCATTTTGGTCTTATTTAGCTATATCCCTTTTATAGTACATATAAGCTTTGCACAGTGTATTACCGGTTTATTAGATGGACTGCTAATAAATGATTACTTACTTAACACATGGAAAGCAAACCAACCCATGTATGTTAGCACAAAATTAATTCAGCTTAAAAGAGTGACAACTTGTCATTTTGGTGAGAAAAGTGCCTAAGAGCAGATTTTCCTGGGGTAAACCACAATTTTTTCATGCTTTCCAAAGGCTAATGAATCCATTTCAACATTTTAATTAAGTTGAATGTTTTTTTTTTCTTTTCTTTTCTTTTTCCTAAAATGTGGTTTTTGCAATCATCTCTAAAGATAAATTATTGTGATAACTGCCATTTTGGTAATAAAAAGGAATTGATTATATTTCTTTATGTTGTTCACAATGTATTTATTTATTGTGGAATTTTGAATCTCATGTAAAGAGTTGTTATCCCTTTAACGGTTGAATGTTGAAAAGGTATTATACACCTATAGATGAAAAATTTTCAAAAATCCAGATATTTTTGTGTTGCACTTAGTCCCTTACCCCGAGCCCTTACCCTTTTTCCTCCCTCATTTAGAGCTGTGTCTCTTTGGTACTTGAATTTTGTTTTTATGTCCACTAATCTCTGTATGCCTCTGTGTTGTTTTTAAATGTCAGCTTAGTCACATTGTTTTTCTTTGCAGACACAAATTTTGTTTTAGCAAATTATAAAACAGAGCAGTGCAAGCGGCCACCACGGTTATGTAGACAAGGCTATGCATGTCCCCAGTTCCACAACACACGTGACCGGAGACGTAGCCCCAAGGTGTTCAAATACAGGTCCACACCTTGTCCTAATGTGAAACATGGGGATGACTGGGGTGACCCCTCTGTCTGTGAGGCAGGAGACAACTGCCCCTACTGTCATACTAGGACAGAACAGCAGTTTCACCCAGAGGTAAGAGAATTACATTAGATGAATTTAAACTAATTCATTAGATTTCAGGACTCTAAGGACACTTTGACTTGATTAGTTACAAGGTAAAATGCAGATTTAGAATCTTAAAAAGTAAGTTCCAAATCTTTATAATCAGATGTGTGTGTGTGTGTGTGTGTGTGTCGTGTGTAGTTGGTTATCATGATGTTAGTTGTTGTATATATACTCAACATTCTAAGTTCCATCATGATTATGCATATAAACAATGATTGATGATATTTTATGACACTTAAATTGACATTGCACTACCTTTCCTTTCCCCAGATCTACAAGTCTACCAAATGCAATGACATGGTGCAAACTGGATACTGTCCTCGTGGATCTTTTTGTGCTTTTGCTCATGTGGAACGTAAGTTGCTTTAATGAAGACAGAAGACTGAAGTGGATTTGAAACCAACACAGTTAATGTTTATCATGCGTCAAGATGCCTTATAAGTGCATTAAAATTAAACACTTTTAGGGCAAAAAATTCCTCTTTTCATTGTTTTATTCACAACATCATGCGCTTGTCCTTTAAAGCTCCACCCACATTTATCAACAATTTGACTGCTTCAGGAAATTATTGTGATAATGTAGCTTAAAGTATCTACCTTTTACCATTTTCATTAAATGTAGTTACTTGGGCATGGGTGTTAACTGTAATAATGTACTATTTATTTATTTATTTATTTATTTATTTATTTATTTATTTATTTATTTATACTTAAAATGTCAGTTCTTTGTAAGTTATTTATAACATCTTCAAATTATCTGTTCTTTTAGAGGAAATGGTAAGCCAGAGGGATATAGCAGCAACAACAACTAGTAGTTCACTAGCAGCTTTTCTGCCAAATGAGCTGCAAAAGCAGACATCTATAGATAACACACAAAGTGAAAAAAGGGATAGCAATTTGGAATCAAGTATTGAACACCAAGTAAGTGGTCGTCTGTCATTGTTACTTGTACAGTTTAACTTTAATAAAATGAATATTTGATAAATGAAAATGTCAAAGGGAAACTGATAGGGTATTACATTGAGGTATGCTAACAAACACTTTTACACAGCTATTTTTCTTGAATATCTTTATTTTTTCATAAATTTCAGGACAGTATAGCTTTATCCAAAGATGTAACAGCTGATCATGTTGATTATAAAGTGCCAGCACCTATTGGGAAAGAAAGAGCAGATAGCTCTCCAGTGACACCTCCAGTAAGTACCTATGCCCCCCTTTAGTTCTGCTTTTAAAATACAGTCATGCTATCTTGTATTAAGTTTGAAACACTGCCCCAATTGAAAAGGTTGTGACCCAGTTTCACAGAAAGAGAGAGAGTTTATTTAAAAGTGTCTGTATTGATGTACATAGCTTTGAGGAGAAAATGACTCTCCTCTCAGATTGTCCTTCCTAGTCCTTTATTAAACAATTTTATCATGAGGCACCTAAAGCCTGAAAATCAATTTTATTGTGAAGTTATAAAAAGAAAAAGCATGAAATGTTTTTTAAACTATACCAAGGATTCTGGGATACATAGTTAACCTATTCATCCAGAGAGAGATATATGGTCCAATAAAACACTACTGAGTTTTGCCTTAACCTGAAATTTACCTCNTATTTGCCAAACACAATAAAAGAGAAACAAAAAAAAAAAAAAAAAAAAAAAAAAAAAAATTAAAAAAGAAAAGAAACAATTAACATGGAAAAAACAAAATTTTGTGATTGTTTTTGGATCAATTTGATATTGACAGTAAATAACAGACATTAAATTTGACTAAAATTACTTTTATAAATCATTTTCAAAGCTTATAATATGATGTCCAAAATATTTTTATTTTCGATGGTTCAGTAAAGACATATATAAAATGTGATTAAAGTATCTATAAAAAGAATTATGATGCAATTCATTAGTAAGTAACAGTTCATCATAAATATAAAAGTACTTAAGGTTGAGCATAAGCTTGGGTTTTAACAAATTCTGCAGTGTTCTGTCCCCATGCTCATACCAAATGATTTTATCAAACATCAAGTTTATTTCTAAGGATGCGTTCACAATAAATCTTTTTTCTTGGTATTGAGTAAAATATGGGAAAGCTAGTGATTATTTGAGTACATTGAAAACAATAGGCAGTAATGCAGAATGTTAGTCTTTTCTTTCTAGTTGTTTCTCCATTGCCCTATCTCAGGAAGGGACTAGCCTGGATATCTGGAAATCTGATTTATCGCGACAACTCAACTTCCAAACATTGATATTTTAGAGGCTTATACTAATTAATGATGTTTCTATTGATACTCTTCCTTATCTCCCTTCTGTCTATCTGTCCTGTCTTATATTAGATAATTTTACCTTTCATAATATCAACAAAGATACCTGACTACACATTCAGTAAAGTAAACGACACTTTAAGACATAATGAACTTCATAATTTTCATGTTTTGTTTCACAATTTAATCACTATATATCATTGTAGGTATGCAGTTTTTGTTACCTTGTGCAATTTCTATTTTAAGAAGTTTATAGCAGTATATATATAAAAACAGCATTCCGCTTATCACAATTATGAAAATTTCATCTCATAATACACTAGCTATGATGTTGAATATTGTTATTGAGGCAAGTTGACTAAATGTAAAGATGGCTGTCACAACATATGTTTTCATTGCATTATTTATGTAAAATATTAAGTTTGTTATCTTACTGCTAAATGTAATGCAATGGCAAGAGGTATAGTTATTATCAAAACACAAATGCTATATATTATGACATGTTTTTAGTGAAAATACAAAATAGACACTTCTTTATGGTCCCACAATTATGAACTCATCCTGTGGGATAGTTGTGATTGCTTTTATTTCTGAAAGAATCCTGGTATTATCAGTTGAAATTTATCAATTTCATATCATATATTTTGCATGCTTTTTTTCTTCAAACATTTCTCTTAGTTTCATTTGTAAGAATTATGGGGTTGAACTCAAACTCTGATAAAATGACTTTTAAACAAAGATTTATATATATTAGAAAAAAAAATAAGTTGACTATTTAAAGTATTTTATGAATATAGTTATTTGAGAAAATGTTTTCTTTTACTACCATTTGATCTGCTGTCCACAGATATTACATGTGGGCAATCTGTATGAGGTACAGAATATAATTGTTTATCTGAGGTGATTCACCATGGCACAAAAAGTTTGACAACCTATTGCAGTTTTAGTTTACTTTTTTATTTTTTATGATGTCAGTTTGGGATCATTGTAACTTTGTATGGCTGTTTTATTGGATACCACATGACTTAGTTTACATTTTGAATGTTAACATTAAGTTAGCCTCAGTTATGAAATTTTACAGTTCACAAAAGAATTATGAAATTTAGATTCTCAGTATAAATATTTGATTTGTTATGTTATAGGTCTGCATTGAAATGAAAGTGATTCATTAGTATTTTAATTATATCCCTTTTATTCCCTTCTTTCTTAAGCATATTTAAAATTATCCTTGGCTGCCCTCCTTTTACATTATTATAGGCATGCAGAAATGGGTCCTTTTTCTTACTCTCTGGATTTAGTTAAATTATTTTGGTATTTTTTTTTACAGCTGCCCATTTTTACACAGAACTGCAGGTGATACAGAGAGACGATATCATTTACGTTACTACAAAACAGGAACTTGTGTGTATGAAACGGATGCCAAAGGCTGTTGTGTTAAGAACGGGCCACACTGTGCATTTGCACATGGTGCACAGGACTTGCGTGCCCCAGTCTATGATATCAGAGAGTTGCAGAATCTAGACCAGCCGCCACCTGTAGGACCAGAAAAACCAACCAATGGAAGCCTGGGATCTTCTGGGAGTTTAGAAAAGGACAAGATACTAACAGAAGACCCCAGATGGAATGGTAAGTGGCCTGGTTTTGATGTCATTACTATGGGATGATATTTAGAAAAGGTAATATCATTGGTTTTGAAAACTTCTTTTTTGTTTCTTTTTCATTTTGGCATGTTTTCCTATTGTCATTGATATTTTAATGAATAAATGGGGTTAAAATTAATTATAAGTTCAACAGTTAACATCTGGGTCCAGTTTTATGTGCATCATAATCAGTGTATGCATATTGTATTTTTTAGAACTTATTAACTCTGCATTAACAGGTAATTTACCATCCATTTTGGTCTTATTTAGCTATATCCCTTTTATAGTACATATAAGCTTTGCACAGTGTATTGCCGGTTTATTAGATGGACTGCTAATAAATGATTACTTAACACATAGAAAGCAAACCAACCCATGTATGTTAGCACAAAATTAATTCAGCTTAAAAGAGTGACAACTTGTCATTTTGGTGAGAAAAGTGCCTAAGAGCAGATTTTCCTAGGGTAAACCACAATTTTTCCATGCTTTCCAAAGGTTAATGAATCCATTTCAACATTTAAATTAAGTTGAATGTTTTTTTTTTCTTTTCTTTTCTTTTTTTTTCCTAAAATGTGGTTTTTGCAATCATCTCTAAAGATAAATTATTGTGATAACTGCCATTTTGGTAATAAAAAGGAATTGATTATATTTCTTTATGTTGTTCACAATGTATTTATTTATTGTGGAATTTTGAATCTCATATAAAAAGTTGTTATCCCTTTAACGGTTGAAAGTTGGAAAGGTATTATACACCTATAGATGAAAAATTTTCAAAAATCCAGATATTTTTGTGTTGCACTTAGTCCCTTTCCCCGAGCCCTTACCCTTTTTTCCTCCCCCATTTAGAGCTGTATCTCTTTGGCACTTGAATTTTGTTTTTATGTCCACTCATCTCTGTATGCCTCTGTGTTGTTTGTAAACGTCAGCTAAGTCACATTGTTTTTCTTTGCAGACACAAATTTTGTTTTAGCAAATTATAAAACAGAGCAGTGCAAGCGGCCACCACGGTTATGTAGACAAGGCTATGCATGTCCCCAGTTCCACAACACACGTGACCGGAGACGTAGCCCCAAGGTGTTCAAATACAGGTCCACACCTTGTCCTAATGTGAAACATGGGGATGACTGGGGTGACCCCTCTGTCTGTGAGGCAGGAGACAACTGCCCCTACTGTCATACTAGGACAGAACAGCAGTTTCACCCAGAGGTAAGAGAATTACATTACAATATGAAATGAAACTAATTCATTAGATTTCAGGACTCTAAGGACACTTTGACTTGATTAGTTACAAGGTAAAATGCAGATTTAGAATCTTAAAAAGTAAGTTCCAAATCTTTATAATCAGATGTGTGTGTGTGTCGTGTGTAGTTGGTTATCATGATGTTAGTTGTTGTATATATACTCAACATTCTAAGTTCCATCATGATTATGCATATAAACAATGATTGATGATATTTTATGACACTTAAATTGACATTGCACTACCTGTCCTTTCCCCAGATCTACAAGTCTACCAAATGCAATGACATGGTGCAAACTGGATACTGTCCTCGTGGATCTTTTTGTGCTTTTGCTCATGTGGAACGTAAGTTGCTTTAATGAAGACAGAAGACTGAAGTGGATTTGAAACCAACACAGTTAATGTTTATCATGCGTCAAGATGCCTTATAAGTGCATTAAAATTAAACACTTTTAGGGCAAAAAATTCCTCTTTTCATTATTTTATTCACAACATCATGCGCTTGTCCTTTAAAGCTCCACCCCCATTTATCAACAATTTGACTGCTTCAGGAAATTATTGTAATAATGTAGCTTAATGTATCTACCTTTTACCATTTTCATTAAATGTAGTTACTTGGGCATGGGTGTTAACTGTAATAATGTACTATTTATTTATTTATTTATACTTAAAATGTCAGTTCTTTGTAAGTTATTTATAACATCTTCAAATTATCTGTTCTTTTAGAGGAAATGGTAAGCCAGAGGGATATAGCAGCAACAACAACTAGTAGTTCACTAGCAGCTTTTCTGCCAAATGAGCTGCAAAAGCAGACATCTATAGATAACACACAAAGTGAAAAAAGGGATAGCAATTTGGAATCAAGTATTGAACACCAAGTAAGTGGTCATCTGTCATTGTTACTTGTACAGTTTAACTTTAATAAAATGAATATTTGATAAATGAAAATGTCAAAGGGAAACTTAAAGGGTATTACATTGAGGTATGCTAACAAACACTTTTACACAGCTATTTTTCTTGAATATCTTTATTTTTTACATAAATTTCAGGACAGTATAGCTTTATCCAAAGATGTAACAGCTGATCATGTTGATTATAAAGTGCCAGCACCTATTGGGAAAGAAAGAGCAGATAGCTCTCCAGTGACACCCCCAGTAAGTACCTATGCCCCCCCTGTAGTTCTGCTTTTAAAATACAGTCATGCTATCTTGTATTAAGTTTGAAACACTGCCCCAATTGAAAAGGTTGTGACCCAGCTTCACAGAAAGAGAGAGAGAGATAGTTTATTTAAAAGTGTCTGTATTGATGTACATAGCTTTGAGGAGAAAATGACTTAGATATGGCCAGATTTACATCTCCTCTCAGATTGTCCTTCCTAGTCCTTTATTAAACAATTTTATCATGAGGCACCTAAAGCCTGAAAATCAGTTTTATTGTGAAGTTATAAAAAGAAAAAGCATGAAATGTTTTTTAAACTATACCAAGGATTCTGGGATACATAGTTAACCTATTCATCCAGAGAGAGATATATGGTCCAATAAAACACTACTGAGCTTTGCCTTAACCTGAAATTTACCACTGAAACATGAGTTGATCATATTCCAGATTACAGGTCAGTTGTCCTCTCCAGTTTTTATTGGCCACGGTGTACCTGGTCCTATAGGGAAAGGACGCTCTAGTAGCACTTCCAGCAGTATTAGTACTTCAGATAGCGGGTTCTATCAAAGAACACCAGGAATTGGGAGAGAAGATACTCAGGTAACTTGTGTAATCTCTCAAACACATCAAATGCAGGGAATAGATTGGTTTAAATTGTAATAATAAGCATCCATTTGAGCTTTTAGTATAAACAGGTGTAAATTATCATGTAAATGTGAAAGGTGTCTTAAAAGACAAAATTACATAAACATTCTGAAATAATACTCTTTGAACCTAGATGTAAAATTTAGATATTGGCCTGTAAATATGTGCCATTTTGTTCCCTTGTTTTCCAGCCACAGACAGTCATGTCTCAGGCCAAGCTTAGGCAGCAGTTACAAGCTATAGAAAATGATCCCAGTTTGGACACTTCTGAAAAGGCTAAGAGAAAACAAAATCTAATACTAATCCATACGCTAAATGGGAGTAATAGCTCTGCAACACCTAATAATAGCTCAGTATCATCGGCTACATCCACTATGTCGCCACTTGCACCGCCTTTCTTTCCCCCTGGTGATACTGTGGAGTCTGTTATAGGTAGGTGTCTGAGAAAACTTCCTTTGATCATTGAGAACAACAGCTAGAGTCACATACACCCCATTCTCCTAATGGTGTACACACACTGTAACTGTCAGCATCCACTGCACAACCGTGTGCACCAGTTTACTTCCACTTCCCTTCCCAAACCCAAAATAAAATGTTTGCACTATCCACTTCTTGGGGTTGGTATTAACAGCCAATTAGCAGCAACCTGCATTCCACTCCCCATCCTTTCCAACCCTGATTTGTGCTTAATATAAGTGTTGGATATAGTAGTATTCCTCTTCATTAAGTAATAAAGACCAGATTTTTAATCCCACTCAGTAGAAAGATATTATGAGAATCTTTACAATAAGTAATTTATGTAATCAATATTTTATTTCAGGCAATGCACTGGAAGATCTCAATTTGGAAGATTTTGACCTTTCCTCTATAGACAAGGAACTAGAGAAGGATAATGACAACAACTCCGTGTGCAGTTCAATAAGTGCAGGGTTTTCCTCTAGTAAGTTATGTTTTAATAATTGATACCTGAAAAAAGTAGGGACAGTGGTTTTGTCGTTTATAGGATGGGACACTGGCTGTCAAGTTTTGTTTTTCTTTTTTATATCAAGTAAAACGTCTTCTGAAACAAAAATACTACTAAGTTACCTAGACATCTTTGATTTTTGACATATACATGTTCCGTAAATCCACTTGGAACATCCCATACTCTAGTGGTCAGATCCAATATCATAGGTAACCAGTACAATATATTGCTGTTGTTCCTAATATTCCAGATTATCTAGGATCATCATCTGGGCCTGTCAATATCCCAGATGGCGGTGTATCCCGAGGCAGTGCAGGCAGTCTGGACTCGCCTGTATCTTCTTTAGGTAGTTTGCCCCCAGCTTTTGTACCACAACAGATGCAGCTGCAACAGAAACAGGAGCAACAGCTAGAACAGGTTTGTGTTTACATTTTCTCGGCAATCAGATTTTCCAGTTAACACCACCTTAAAACTTAGAGATCCAAAGATACCATAAAATCACGATGAGCATCTTCTTTGTAGAAATTATTGTATTCATTTTAAACTGATCTAAAGAGTATTGTTTCACATAATTATTATCATCTTGTCTAGTAGTTATTATGATAACAGTTAATATAACTGGATCAAACCAACCCATAACATATATGTGACTGCTTTGTTTCATATTTTAAGATAATTGATGAACCCAGCAATAGTTTAGACTCGGAATGTGTATTGTAATTGCATTCTACGCTATATTTGCAGGCTGCAGCTGCTTTCCTGAGTCAACCCAATCCAGGAAAGTACCACATGCCAGGGTTCTCAGACTATACCAATAACTCCCCCAGGAGCAGTACAGGTGGGGCATTATCCCCCCTGGTGGCACCTTCACCAACCTTCAGCTCAAATAGTGAGATGCACAGGCTTCGAGAGGAGCTCATGGCCAATAAGTCCAAGCTGCATTCTTGGGAGGAGGGTATTTCGCAAGCCAGGAGTGTAAGTTGTAATTATGTTTTCTAAAATGAGTGAATAAAAGAATGAATAGTTTAATAAAAGTCTTCTGCATCTACTTTTATTGCTTGTTAAGTTGGATTATGGAAATTTTAGTTAAATTTGGTTAACTGAGAAGGTTATAATGAAATTTGACTTAAAGCATAACTGATGATTCTTATGTAATTTTAGGCTTGTGATGCTTGGAAAAAAGAGGCAGAAGAATCTTTAAAGAAGGCAAAAATTGCAGAAGCAGAGAAATTAGAAATTATGAGGCAAAGAGATGAGGTAATGCAGTCTTATGAAATGTGCGATCAACAAGTGCATAGGTGTAAATTTACTTCTGCAGTGATTATATTGTTCACTTCAGTAATGAAACAAGTAAACCCAATTTATACTGCATATTTTAAGAGAATAATATACACTCAATTTAAATTAACGGGTTCTATTACTTTCTTTTCAGGCATTGGGTCAAGTTGTGAAATTAACACAAGAAGTAGAACGGCTAAATGGAGGACCCTTTTTACACTGTTTAAAACGTATCAATGAACTGGAAAACTTGCCAATAGCTCAGTTGAAAAATTTGCAGACTCAGCTACGATTAGATTTAGATAGATTAGATAAAGTAAGTCTGATAAAATAGTAAAACCACTTATTGTACATTATTGGGAGGCATGGATGGTGATCAAGTTGAAAAAATTAATTATATAGTATACTCGCAATAATTGTAAATATTACAAGGAGTTGCTATTTTTAAGTATGCATGCTTTTTCAAAGAAGAGAAGGGAACATAGAATAGGATGAACATTAAGGCTCAATTTTGTTAATTATTATTATATTTATTTATTTTAATTATTTTATTTTTATTTTATTTATTTTTTTTTCAGATCGTATATCAGTATACAGCCATGAAATGCCTAGTATGTCAAGACAAGAACCGAAGTGTAGCTGTTATGCCTTGTAATCACTATGTACTGTGTGATAGCTGCTCCAGTTTAACCACGGAATGTCCGTACTGCCATGCCCCTATAACACAGAGATCCAGCATTGTACTGCCTCTATAATCATCTCTCTCGTTAGTCATTTTAACCATACATTTTATAAAATAAGGGGAGAAAGGTGCTGATTTTTTTTTCTTGGGAGAAAAGGAGCTTTAACAGATTACAAATACAGGATGGTGGATCAGGTTCTCATATAAGGATTATACTATACAGTTATATATGCCAGGATGGTAGCAGAGGATGATTTCCCAATAGACGATTGTAATCAAATGACATTGCAGTTGCTTTCTTTCATGCCTGGAGATGGTATTTCAAGTACACTTTACTTCATATCAATGATTGTGAATGGACATCAAAAAAGCATTGGTGCATTACAATAATGACAATCGGGATGTTTAAATCTGAACTTTTTGGAAGTCAGAGTTTAGCTTGATGCAGTTATGCATTACATTGCAATATTTTCTTATATGATTGACTAAGTAATTGAGGGAGAAGGTGGTATATTGTGTCTAATTAGACCATTCTTATAGAGGCAATATTGAAGATTAGACTTGTAACTTGATTTCCTTCATAATCACAAACCTGTTTTCACAGCTTCAAGAATTGGACTTTACATGACTATCATTTCATTTTTGAGAGACCTCTCTTTGTGCCCATTGTTTTAAATATATATTATTATAATTGGTTTACATTGAATTTGATTATGTTTTGAGTACTATTGATCCTTCTTTACCTATAAGGTATGATTATTTCTGTTGATGATTGATTGTAGGCACAAATTTACACCAGGCAGAGCTGGCTCTTGCTTCCACTAGAACAGGCATTATGAAATGATAAAGTTTTCTTCATTCTCCTTTTGTAAATTTTACCATTGTCATGAAATGTCATAGTAAATTGAAAATCTATTAAAGAAAAGCATCCCTCCATTTTTTTTTCTTTTTTTAAGTTTGAATAAGGTACCTGGTTGTTGGTTTTTGTATATTATTAAATATTTCTCAAAGCTTAAAAATTGGTTTGCTTTTATTCATTTTCTCTTATTTCTTACATTTTTGTATTTAAAAATTGTGGGGCCCTTCATGCTGTGCTGACACGTGCAAACAAGTTAATTATCAACTTCCTAGACTTTGAATCCAAATAAATGTTTTCATTTGTTCGACAAATTTTTAAACTGAGTAAACGGCAGTAATTGGAGTAAAAGTCTGAAAATAATATTGAAATGTTTTACAGATAGAGAGGTCTGTGGTGACATGCAATGATTGTTTTTTTACTAAATGCTTATTTAATTCAATGATAATGAATCCTCTCACAGGCTCTTGGTGCTTACTAGTAAATACGACCAATCTTGATTGGAAGCAGACAATCAGACTACTATTTTCGTATATCAAGGTAAAAGATGTATTTTAAGTAGGTGCTTTAGGGAAGTATTAAAACTCAGTACAGTACATGGGAATTGAAATGCATGCCCCCCTCCAAAAATAAATAAATAACGAAGGGAAAAAAAGGAGCTCAATGCCTGCATTGCATAGGCTATGCACTGTAATCTGGTTCAGGATTAGCTTGTATTGCGTGACTGGTTTCTCTTTCGACTGTCATTCCATATTAGGCGAAGCCTTATCCTTATATTTGAAAGATATGTAGTCTACTGGATTGTCAAAACGAATCTGTGAAGACAAACTACTTCAAAGATTTGAATGATTTCAATATTTTTCATGTTTTCATTGTTTCGTCATGATGACATTAAAGAGTTGAGTGGCATAATTAGATTTTGTGGCATGCATATTGTAGATTGATTCATTGACGGGTCAACGTGATAGCTACAGATACGAAATAGACTACATATCAAAGCACATATCCCTGTTTCTTGCAACATGAAAAGTAATAGGTAAGGCAATAAAATGTGTTCTTATAAGATAAATAACATCTGCAAAACAGATCGAGTAAATTCAACTTTTCTTTATGCCGTCCTCACAACACAAACTCGCTCGGTGCCGTGGAATATGCAGGTGCGCGGATCTAGTGCTGCATACGATTAGCCAATCAGAAGCATGTTCATCGTCCAATCAGAACTCGGATAGCGCATCCAATTGAAAATAAAACAGGGGCGAAATCTCGACCAATAAGAAAGCAACTTATTCGTCCAATGAGAATTAAGTAGGTCAGGCCAAAAATGTCAGATTTGCTCCAATCAGCATTTTTCATACATTGAAAGTTATTTATAGAATCTGGGAAGCGAAGTCTGTACCGTCTTCTATTATCATTGAAACACTCGACGTCGACTTAAGTCTACCTCGTGAAAAGGTAAGAATTTTGACAAACCTGAATTAAAAAAGTTATTAAAAACTATTTTAACTCCATTTTCAATTTATGTGGAATACAACGATATAAAATTTACACATGGTTTAATTCTGCTTTTTAAGAAAAATTTGAATTTATTTCATAAGAAATTTGACCGCCATTTTTGTTTAGAGTTACCGGTGACGCCATTTTCTCATTGATGAGTAATACATTCCAAATTTAACCATTTGAGAAATTCCTCTGAAGTTTTTAATATCAGAACCATTACACAACATTAAAAGTTACCTAATGCTGTACTCGTATTTTAATATAACTTTTTTCATACTAGAAGTATTTGACTGTAGATTTTGAACAAAGCGCTAAGGTTAGTAGGTCAAGATGCCATGAGGTTCATCCAAACAAAGTAACGACGAACACAGTTGTCAGTGGGATTTCTATCTTTAAATAAAGTCGTTTTATTATTTTAACTTCCAGAAATGGCTCGTACAAAGCAGACTGCTCGTAAATCCACTGGTGGAAAGGCCCCGCGTAAGCAGTTGGCCACCAAGGCAGCGCGTAAAAGCGCGCCATCAACTGGAGGCGTGAAGAAGCCCCATCGTTACAGGCCTGGAACTGTAGCTCTCAGAGAGATTCGTCGTTATCAGAAGTCCACAGAGTTGCTGATCCGCAAGTTGCCATTCCAGAGACTTGTCCGTGAAATCGCACAGGACTTCAAAACTGATCTCAGGTTCCAGAGTGCTGCCATTGGGGCTCTGCAGGTAACCAGAAATTGTCTAAATTTTAATATTGAATAACTGCAAATTTGTTGGTGAACCTGGCATGGTGTTGGCAAGTGATGTGACATAGATTTATTGATTTGTTTTTCTTGTTAAATGGGCATTAAGTCAAACATCCTTCTACAACAAAATAATTGAAATATGGCCCTTTTTACTGACTTTGAATAATTTCGTCCCATTTGTTACATTTCAGGAAGCCAGTGAGGCATATTTGGTTGGATTATTTGAGGACACCAACTTGTGTGCCATCCATGCTAAGCGTGTCACCATTATGCCCAAGGATATCCAGCTGGCTAGGAGAATCCGTGGAGAGAGAGCTTAACATGTTCATATTGACTGACTTTTTAGACTTCATGTTTCAACAATCTCACCAATCATGAGACCAAACGCATCATCAATTTATCCACATTTCTAGGAGGGATTTTATACTGCATAGTGGAATATTTCCTTTAGTGCGTGTCTAGTAGCATTTTTAATGGACTATTCTTCTTAACTTATTGTGCTGCTTTCGTCTTGTGGCTGTATTTTGAAATGAGGTGGCCAAATGTGCACGGAAGAATGTGAAACTACATCGACCATTCGAGAGTGATTGGAGAGCCACAATTTCAAACTATGTGTATGATAGCGTAAAAAAAAGTATATTTTATTTTGTACAATCTTTGTTAGTAAACTATTTAACCATAGATGATTCTTTTGATATTACAAATTTTCAGTGTAGGTTAACCAGGAGATTTAGCAATAACATATGACCTCAAAATGGAAGATCTCATGAAATAAAAAAAAATCCTCACTGAATAAGACCAGATTTAAAAGTGAGTACGGGTACCTGCACGTGACTCCACGGAAATTTCCAAAAGTGACCAACATTTCGATTGTATTTGGAATAAATTTCTTTTACCCTGACGATGTTGTACATTTCAGTTCTTCGTTACTTGAAAAAGACGAGTTGTTGCTCTGTTCATCCAAAAGAAAAAAAGCTCTCCGATTGTTTTTGCCCGATTTTCGTTTGGTTGTTATGGCACCACTTCGTAATGGTACGTTACGTACTATATAGTTTGCAGTAATGTGGAGGGTGGTACTTAAGTTTTTTCATTTTCCTTTGATAGAATTATGTCAAAACCACCTTTGAAATCGTTTTATCCAGACGTTTTCTAGGTCAATTCGAAAGTTTTATTTGGTCCTAGCTAAATCGTGTTTCTGTATGTTATAGGGACTTTTTAAAACAATTATCATACATGATATGAAGGGTCCAAATTGATAGTTATACCCAGTTACTGGTGTCACCGACTTCATTTGGTGGTTGTCAACCAAATAAAATGCTATGGAATCAGAAAATGGATTGGAGAGGGTGGAGATTTGGTTAATTGACACAAAATGCAAGGCGTGATCCGTGAACACCCGAAACTAGTTTCAATGTTATAAATATACCTCTGCGTTGGGGGATGGGAATGGTGTATCAAGAATGCAAATCTCAGATGGTAGGAAAATTGCCATTTGACCAAATGCCACATGTCATGATTTCTAAATAATGCGTTTCATTGTAAAGAGTATGGGAATAGTACATTACGCTACATTTCAATTAACATGTACTTACAAGACAAGAAAGATGTAAATGTGTTATCACAGCAAGGATTGTCTGTTAACTTAGCGTTAAAGTCCTAGAGACTAAAAAGTAATTGAGTAAAACAGACTGACGGAAAAGACGACGGCATTGCAGTTGTTGAGATTCTTATCTGCAGCATTCCAATTACTGCATCTTTACAGCAGTGCCACGCATGATACTGGAGCCGGGTCGAAGATAAGTTGAAAAGAAAGGTAATCCTGACATTTTTTTTTTATTTTACATAGAATACACTCAAAAATGATACGTGTACAGAGTACTTGCATATCTTGGCATGCCTTCTAATATGTGCCCACAGAATAAGGGCCCAGTGCTGGTCTACTGAATGCATTGGAAGGCTCAACAAAGCAACTGCACCAAACATTATTTTGAGTGCGCTTCCAGTTATCCCCCCCCCCCCCCAAAAAAAAGACAAAAAAATCCTGGGTCCCATATAATATAATGTTATATGTGCTAAGGTTAACAGTGCTAAGGTTAGCCAAAAGTATCGAGGTAAGTATATGGGGCGAATGTCACCTAAACAAAGTAAAGCCAGAGAAAACGGACTGGCGTTCCTGTCGGTGCAGTTTGTTATCCAAAGGGACCACTGCTGTTTAATTTAAGTCAAAGTAAATTTTTGGTCTAATTGCATAGAACTATTTTCTGTCGAAAGTTCTAAATATAAAAGGCCCCAGGTAACTACAAGTCAAGTCACTATTAGGCTCACATTTTGAAGGGATGTAAAAACACGGAGAGCATTGAATATGAAAAGACTTGTTTTAAATTTAAAAATGAAGAAAGAAAATGTATGAACTGGAAAAATAAGTATAAAGAAATGTACACATATAAACGAGATGATGTCAATGAACTCTTAATCATAAACCTTATTACTCATTTGGACAATAAAGCCCCGTACAGTCATCAATTATCACTTGTTATAATAGTTGTTTAAGACCCCATTCCAAGAGATTAGATCGATCCAAACTAGATCGACCTAACTCCCTGGGGGTTCACGCTAAAAAGCTGTCAGCCGAGCGGGCACGAAAGTTAATTACCCCCTTACAGCTTGTAGTAGGCGGGATGGACATTTAATATCTGACAGTAATCTTGTGAGACTCCTCACGGGGATAGATCGATCTAAAACCTATGGGAATACGCCCTAAAGCACTTTGAATAAAACGGCATTCAAAGCAAAAAAAAAAAAAAATGGAAAGCAGACCAAAATCCAGCGTAAAATCTCTTTTTACGAAAAAATACAACTTTGGGGACTACTCCTTTTTTTTCATGGACATACACCTTTCGCCACAGACGATTTGGACCTTTTGTCAACGCGCCTTGTGACAAGGCCTAGTCTATGACAGTATCTAGTAAACGGTGAAAAGACGCTGGGAGCGTGGTTGTGCCTAATAAAAAAGACCAGGAGATAGGTAAACCTGTTCAGGAGGATAAAAAAATCCTATGATAAAACTAATCGTGAGCTAACATATAGATAAAATGCCCCGGTATAGAGGCTTTAGGCGTGTCAGCGGAAGCTCTGTTCGTAATTAGATTCACCACAGCACGCGCTCTGCACGCGTCCGCACGAGTCCGGCACGCGGGGAGTGGACAAACAGCAGCTAATTACTTCAAACAAAAGCCAAGTTTAGCGCGGTCAGAGGCGAAGATAATTGGCGTATCACTTTCATTCCTGTTGAAAATAAATATTGTTCCATTCTCTATCTTCTGTTGCAATTGTGATACAACCGCTTCCTGAAATCTTAGCACAGCTGCGATGTCGCAAAGTGAATTTAAACAACGTTTCATTTTTAATCAAAATACTATTGAATTTATCAATATGTTGTCCTTCTCCGGCAAAACACACTGATATCGAAGAGTACGCTTCTACTTTCAAATTAAGTTAAAGGTCACATCAGCATAAATATAAAACCCTGGATTTTATAGATATTGCGTTTTATAATAACGTTTACCCTTATAATTATTTGATTCTTGGATTAATATTAATAAATCTGTCTCATGAAATATATCACCGTGTTTTTGCCAATCAGTATATATATATATATATATATATATATATATATATATATATATATATATATATATATATGAAAAGAAAACAAGAAAAGAAAAAAAATCACTAGGCTTACAAGAAGTTGAGAGTAAGGATGACGGAAATAACCTTGAACATGAAATCGACGGAGCAAACTCATTGCCACTGAAGCAAAAACATTTTATGCATTACTCACACTTTAAGTTTTTTTCCTGTAATCAACTTAATTGTTGGTTATGTGGTTGAGGCGTGGTGTTACCTATCTGCACAGCGGGGACTATTAACCGCTGCTCAGCAATTTGTGGCGAAGCACCGTCGCTTCTTGTCCAGCAACAGTGGGCGGTGACGCCATGTTACTAACGTTTTCAAATCATTTCAATTTCCAAAAACTTTGCATTTTTGCTTATTTTCTCCATATATTAATTAAATAAGGAATTCGACAGCATTGTCATTTACAGCACCTACTAATGTTTCGTCTGTGCTTTCAAATCTCCTGGGGCCCATACTCTATTGTCAGCATGAGCCAGTTTTTCTCTATCTTTGTGCAGGACTTTCGTCATTTCGCCAAGTTGTCGATACAAATTTTCAAGCTAGCGCAATCTAATCTCTCCACTTCAAGATAAAGTAATTTGACTCAAATTAAACATGGCCCACGAGCTCCTCTGCTGGGCGTCTCTTTTGTGTCTAGACTCGGAAACTTTATCACTTCAAAAGAGAAGACATGCAGAAAACGCTGTTGGATTTAAAGCGCGCTACCTCAAGAAGAGGAGTAGTTTTACAACCAGAACTCCAAGAACACGGACACCTTCTACAAAGATGGCACTGATGGATAATTCACTGAATGCTTTTGGTCTTACACCGCCGACGGGACAAGCTCCTTGGACGCGCACGGACTGCAGTTTGCAGCAGCCGGCATTTGAAAACGCAATTGACTACCAAAATTTAGCGCAAAATAATGGAGACAGCCAAACCGTTTTGTACTACCAGATAAACTATAACAATAACATGGTTTGCTCTGCGCCACAGTGGGACGGAAACAATTTCCATGAGTACACAGGCGCACGTGAAATTCTGACCATTGAAACCAACACCGCAGAGCACTCCGTTGGCAGTTACAGCAGCCTTCCCCAGCAGAATCCTCATCCCAAGCAGCAGTACCCGTGTGTCCACGGTGAACACGGGGATAATAAGTTGGTGCAGTACTCGCGCGGGGGAGCCACAGAACGCGAGAGAAACCGTATGCACTTGCTAAACGATGCGTTTGAGGAGCTGAGGAAGGTTGTCCCCAAGTCAAATCTCAGCGAGCACCAAAGGCTGTCGAAGATAGCCACACTGCGTCTGGCGATCCACTACATTTCAGCTCTGACCAGCATACTGAAAAGTTCTGGCGCCGAGATCCGGCGAATTCAAGACATTCCAGCTCCAGAGCCAAGGCGTAAACGGGGGAGGTGCACCAGGAGAAAAATCCATAATTGCCACAGCTTTGACGCTCATTCATATGGTGGCAAAACTGGACGTGTTCAAAAGAAAAATAGACATCCCCAGCACATAAGCTATGAAGGTTTATCACATGACACGGAGGAAAGGAGCCAGTTTCCACTAACAATAGAAGCAGAAATCACTCCTAACTGTGTAAGAAATGAAAATCTGCGTTGAAATGGGGTGTAAATTTTAAATGATATAATGTTCAAAGAGAGATACAAATTTTGACAAATTTTAACATATAAAGAACACAAGGTTTTCATTATCAAAATGAAAGCATATATTTAATTTGCGTGGTTAAAAAAAGTATGAAATTCATTATGAATATTCGGTTTCAGAAATTATTGTTTGATTATTGAATTAAGAAAGATTTCGACCAATTCTAATATACAGAGAGCACGCTGTTTATTTATATGTTATGATGTTTTGTTATATTATGTTATGTTATATTATATTGTTTATTCAAATATTGACATAGATTGAGTTTGTTTAAAGAAAATTATTTGGATGATTAAAAAATGATGCTAATTTTTTAATTGATTGTTATTTTTTTTTGTCTTTTTGGCATGGGGCTGGGTATCAGTGAATTTTCTTTTTTTATTTGACTTTTAAAGAAATAAAGAAATCTTGCTTACTATGAAATGTTCTACTTTTCATTATCAGTCAACCAGTTTTTTATTCTGATATTAAAATAAATATTTCAAGAATAAGATGAAGCAGGCGAGAAAAAAGGTTTTCACGCGTAATTCTTTATGTTTGGGCAAAAAATATTAACCATCTTCCCCTATGCCTTATTGTTGTGCTAATTATACTTGCGCCGTAATTTAAAGATTTAAATTTCAATTAAAATTCAGCATTTAAAAGTAGCCGTTACAGAAGGGCATTCTATCTTCTGCTTTTCTACATATGACCATCTGATGGAAAGCATCTTCCTTAGATAAATATCGCATGGCTTTTCTCTTCGTGCTCTTAAGCTTCGCCCGCTCTCTTTTACTACAATTCAAGACAGAATCGTGTTCTGAGTGGGAGTTTTTCAGAGCAACTTTGTGACTACTCTCCTTAAATGGACTCCTCTATAAACGCCTATCGTTGCATTTTGTAACAACTCGAATAAAATAAGTGACCTGGTCAAAGAGGGACTGCTGCTCCCAGAACACTAAACTGCACAGGAGACAAAGGCTGAATAGCATGAGTGCAAAGAAAAAAAGTTCTGAGACCGGTTCTTCTAGTTGGTCATGGAATGAAGGGTCAGAGAGTGTGCGAGGTCACGTAGAAAAGCACACACAAGGTCACATATCAACTACGCCGGGGCATACATCAGCCTTGCGGTGATCGAATATTTTGCTCAAACCTGTTTATATAAGTCAAAAATATCCAGTTGTGAATAAAGAATCAAAGCGAATGTTGTTTATGTTGCACCCCAACCACGGGTACGTGGCGGGCCAAGACTACCGGGTTGTCCTCGTCTCGCTTTGATCCTTTTTGCGGGTGTGTTTCTCTTTCTTTTCCAAATTTTGCGTGTATAATGTGATTTAAAACGCGTTTTATTTCTATCCCCTAACCAGTTATGAAAACAAGAGAAATATCTTTACCTCCTTCAGTTTTTAAAAATTAGAATATTTATCCTCTACTAAGGTATGTTGCTTTTGCTGTATTTTATTCGTTTATCTGTTTTGCAGGGATATTTCCTTTACACACGATAACTTCAGATATAATACTTCACGCAAAAAGTTTACCGAGTTTTGAGTGCATTTCCGTTGGTCCCACCAGGAGAAGGGATTGTCCTTGTTTGCTACTTTAGTTCAATTTCCATGTTGACTTTTATTATGTTTTGTATTATTCTATTCATTTTCTGTTTTGCTTTACGGAGACTTGAATAACTGCTAAACAATATCTGGTGACATACACCCGGTGCCAGCATAATGCATTTTGTGACTGATAAAAGCTCGCTCACAACACAAAAAAACGTGACCGAGGAAACATCAAAAATATTTTTCGGCAGTATTTCATATTGAATGGTGCTTTGTCCTTACCCTTCACAGTACTGGGGTCTGTTCTGCAACGTGGTGTCATGATACATGGGGTTGTTTACTTCGCTCAGAATGTTGATATTAGAGGCGAAGGCGTTTGTTTCTCTCACCTTTAAAACATCGACTGTTTGTCCACCTGGCGTCACAGTATAAGGAGAGAAAAGCGGAGTTATCAGCGCTGACCGCGTCGGTAATTTAATTTGACGCGTCACGGTACGTCAATCTCCAGCGTAGATGTCTTTCAGAAGGTTCGTGACCTGTGCTGCCTGACCGGCTACCGTTGCTGAATATATTACTTCCACATATTATAGGCGACTATACGGACACATTCAAGTTTGTAACAGGCGATTACTTAACATTCAATAACCTTTATAATACTCGATCCATTTGTGCTGCACGATATTTCTGCCTCACTTACCCAATAAAATATAATTAGTCTGCGAACTTGTACGTTTAACTCATAAGGACCAAGAACGACGAAGGATAACAAGGTCCGTGTGCATGTTGCACGAAAATTTGTGGTAAGTTTCAAGATATTTGATTAGAAGGAAATCCAATCCCGAAATTAAATTTCATGTTTAAAAAGGGCGATTTTTAAGGTTAGGTATCATTAAGAGAGAGAGAGAGAGAGATAAAGAAAAGCTGTGTACTACCATCCTGCGGTTGTCAATTTGTTAATTTTTTTATTCGTTTTCCGTTACAATTGCTCTGATTTGCTACAATTGCTTTGATGAAATTTATGTTGCAATTAGTGAGGGAGAAATTTTTTTTTTTTTTTCAAAATGAAGCGAGTCATAATTAACATGCACAGATATTCGAGCTCACTCACAGTAACAAATAACGACGACAGCCGAACAATCTTGATTTTTAAAAGTGGTCAAGAAATTTTTTTTATAAACATAAATCTTAAGTTGATAATTGGCACTTGTTGGTGTCGAAAGGGTAGACAATTGCAGTCAAAATCGATTCAAATCGCCTCCTCGCTTCTCAGGCAGAGGAGATATTGCGTGTCCCTCCATTGACTCAGAATATACACACAGGGAATTATTTTCCTAAAGCAGAGTTAGGATGTGTTTTAAAGTTTTGCAATCCCACTAAACGCCACGACTGCTGCTGTTCTATAGTTTTTGTTGAGACTGAAATGAAAGTGGTAGGGTTATTTTCTTAGACAAATTACCGTCCTTCTAAACAAAAAAGTGTGTTGTCTTGTGCAAAGCGAAGTTAGTCATGCCGATTCACTCATTTATTAATTCACATAAACAATATTTTGATTGCCTTACCTGCTTCAGCGTCAGTGTTACGCAATATGGCTTACAAATATTCGACCTGTAAGATTTTCGTACATGTGGAATATAAATTAATAATTGCATTTCATACATGTAAGAAACCGAAGAATTCGTACCTGATCCGATTGTTAGTGCCTTTTATGTTTACACCAGCTTTAATCATTCCAGCTCTAGGAGCATCTCAGATCAGAATTAATCCCACATCGCCACACCGAAACCTCCTCAAAGTACAGATAATGTAAATGGTACACAACGGTTGCAAAAGTTCGCAATAAGTAATTCTCTACAGGAATGACTTAAGTTCTGCGACACGATGCCATTACTCGATTCTTGTGAGAGCTGAACTTTTACTAGTCATGTCGCATGACAGATACGCAAGGGCTGTGGCCGTGAGTGCTGAACAAGAACGCTTGTTGCAGTTGAAACAAAATGAACTTTCCAAAGACAGAAAGTCAACAATACAATATTTCGAACGCGAGCGCCATGCTCTGCAGCAAGAATTGCGGGACATTCGAGCTAAAACGCCATATTTAAAGGAGGCTATTATAGCTGGAAAAGAGAGCGCACATGTCGATGACAGTGGACGCAGTTCGCCGAGAATCCAACCAACAGAAAGAGCACAGTCACGCCGAGCCAGAACTTCTCCCGCAGCGACCACATGTCTCCAGGGCCCGGCGTCTCGCCCATACTCTAGAGGCCAGCTGCAACACCCCCTGGCGGATACATTGAATGACAAAGTGACACAAGGGACGTTGAAGAGACTACGCCAGGCTGAACACATTTCTAAATCAATAGAAAGTGTGATAAGGCAGAAACTGGAACACAGGCATACTCTGGCGAATTTGGTCAAAGAACACGCACAAACCACGAAAGCGCTCGACTCCTAGACGTCTTTCCCCTGCATTTTTTTTTTTTTTTTTTGATTAGCAATCAGTGTAACAAACACGTTGGCACACACTCAGGATCAAATACTTGAAGAGTTATTTTTGCAAATTCGATTTGCAGGGAATGCACTGATCAAAGCAATGACAATCATGGGATATACCCCGAAGCACCGAAGCAATTGGATGTTGAAGTATGTCTCCTCTATCACATCAGAAGCAATTTCATGACAATCAGAGTGATGCTAGTAATATATCACTTTTCACCCAGTTCAATAGGTTTTCCCACCGAAGTTGACTACAACTTGCCTAGAACTTGCCACTTGCCTAGAACTTGCCGTCATTTGTCTGTCAACGAATTAAGCAACTAGGTTTTACTAAATAAATACTGAAAATCCACAAAATGGTGTGCTTTATTTAACCGTTTTTCCTTTTTTTATTACCTTAGTTGCATTTTGTATTAATACATTAAGTGTGTGTGTGTGTGTGTGTGTGTGTGTGTGTGTGAGAGAGAGAGAGAGAGAGAGAGAGAGAGAGATTATCATTGACTCTGTAGAGAAAATTACAAAAAAGGAAGTAAAGACATCTAGTTAATGGTCAGTTGCTGAACTGAACTTCTTGATCCCACTCCTACGACTATAATGGGTTGTAAATAATGGAATATTGATCGCTGAATGTTTTTCACACAGGTTTTTGGCAAGGAAAACTGGTCTGGAAAATGTGCACATAAAATTCCGAAAAGTAACACTCAATATACGTATATTGGGTCTGAGATGAAAAACACTCTAAAAGTGAGACCGATTAAATAAATCCCGTGTTTGCCAATAGGGACGGTTTTCTGATATTTCTGACCTTTCACATTTAAGTGGATCCATAAATGCGCCGAATAATAAGCATCGCTTCCTGTTTGGGTCAGTAACTAACACGATGAACGCATTTCTTGGAATTCTACAACCATGTGTATGAGTGAATAGTCATATATACATATATATCTATTTTATTAACGGATACAGGTAGATTATGTAAACTGGCCATGCAGATAGGGATCAATCATTCACAATATTGTAGGAGTCCTGAGACATATTAACGGGACAAGAAGCAGTAGAACGATGTGGAATTACGTACAAGGAAACAAAAGCAAATGCCATAGAAACGCTGCCAGTATTCTAAGCCTTTTCGATCGCTTATTTGTGAAGTACAGCAGCTTATGAGAGTGACTGGCGTGAGACGCCAGCTAGAACGCCGTAGTAATCGATCATCTTTCCATAGCTGATATTTAAAGAGAGTTCGTCTTTGATTTCTACATTTTCTTATCATTGACCGCTAAGAGCTAAACGCTTACGAGGAAATGTATTAGTTTGACCGTCCCGGCCTGAAGGTAGATGAAGTAACAACCACGGCCTAATGCAGGCGATCATAGCGGCCGTGGTGGGCCTGTCCATATTCCACCTGGTGCTTGGGGCCGTAAGCGTCTGTCTAGGGGTGGTTTCCAGTATCCAGGCAGAGGTATGGCTTGCCCACAGTGTCTCACCCATATGGAGCGGGGGATTTGTAAGTATTTCAGCCACCTATACCCAGGGGAATACAGTGTAAATTGAGGGGCGGGAGAGTCGATCTCAGATCGATGAAATGTTATATAAACCTTGTAATGTTATTAATTGGTAATAGTGAAACTTACTGTCGTTTGCCAGCATTCTAACAGTAATGTTCGGATAGATGAGTGGAGAAAAAGTAGATTAAATGAAAATGATATACCCCAGTATATACATATTACATTGTACGACTTCAGGTACGAAGTACATTTTCTGATCCTTATTGAACATTTTTGGCAAAAATACTTATATCACCGCGTCCAAGGAACATAAGATACAGAATTTATTGCCTTTAGTACACAGGCTTTCCTCCGACCCATATTCCTGATTATTTGCATTCGTCAAAGCTATATTACCATTACTACATGGATATGTAACATTGTCTGAACAAAATACTTAGCCATAAGCAACATTAATAAAACATATATACAGTTTAAATATCAAATTCAAACAGCTCGATTCTCCATTTTATGATGACTGATATAAGATATTCTGAATAGTGACATCGCAACCTTTGAATCATTTGTGAGGCTAATGGGTATAACAGAGATTAGAAAACTGAGAAAAATAGCCAAGTACATGTTAAAGACATGTACAGCTAATCGTGGACAAGGGGATTATTACATCTTTTACATGTATTATTTTTCTCACTTTGTCGGGTACTCTGCTTGACACGAGAAAGAACTAATATCCGCTGTAATAACCAGATAATGAAGTTTTAAAAGTAGATGACGTGTATCAGTGAAGTCCTAGTAAGTCCTTATCAGTATATTATCTGGCAACGTGACGACTGCTGTTTTGGAGACAATGCAAACCTGAAATTAATGCCCCACCTTTCTGGAAAGGTAGGGATTGTTGGATGTAAGACACGTTAAATAAAGCGTACAAACATGGGTCCTATATCGATCGATCTATAGATATATCTGTTGTTTGAACATCCTTTGCCACAATATTTTTAGATAACCATTACAGACCACAAATTAAACGGCTAAACTGGCATGGCAGACTTTATTAACTACAACAAGACCTGGCAAAAGGACCGTCTGGCTATCCACACACGTTGGTGCATACGAACAGCGTACGAAGTCGATAATTTCTATTGAATACGGCTCTCAGCAGAACTAGAGCAGTTGGATCCAATACGCCCTAGCATGTTTTCCAACTGCTTTGTGTTAATGAGAAATGTCGAAAATCAATTGTGCATGTTTGGTCTCGCATATCACAAGGGTTATTCATTAACAGGAAAATGTCAAAGAGAGAGAGAGAGAGAGAGAGAGAGAGAGAGAGAGAGAGTTGAAAAAACTACCTCAAACAGGCAATCATGCTGTGTTTTAGTTTTCATTACAAGTCTTGTTTATTTGTTTTTCATGAAGACAACTGAAACACACGCCAAACATTACACAACATGATGTTACAAAACATGATGCACAACTCATATAGGGTAGAGACAAGAGACTTTAAGCACGGAATGAACATTCCAGATATGTAATGTAAGAAACACACACGATAATCAAAGGCATAGTAAGACTACACCAAGGCAAGATGCAAAGATGCATGCATTATGAGATGGAATCCATTTCATTGTGACTCTCTCAGACAAAGGTTGGCACAAAAGATGATCTGCCACTTTGTCACAGGTTCTCCGAAGAAATGCATGTTCATGTATATATTATCTAAAGTTCACCAGATTTTCTAAGCTTTCCCTCATTCCATTTTCAGAAAAGAGAGAGATAAGACGTGTTGAGTTGGCGTTGCCTTCTCTTTACACATAGGCCTATTTGAAAAGGACAGCATATTGTCTGGTTTCCCGTGTTCAGCGTTTAAAGGACTTCTTCCCTATCCTGTGTTAAATTTGAATCACCAAGCCCTGTTTGGTTGCGACTTTCTCACCTACGTTCGTTCCCAGCTTTCCCTCACATCCCCCTTCACATACACGCCATTACGACCTTTGACGGGTATCGCATTCTTTTAGCGACATGCCAAGTCAATTACAGTCGATAACATTCATAATGTCAATGTAAATGCACTGGAAAGACAGTCAGAATTATAATAAAATCGATCACTTTCCCATCCTGACAGTTTAATCAAAACAAAGATATTCATAAAAAATGTACAAGTTTCCTCGTTACCAAGAGGCATTTTCCTGGGGTCTCCATCCGACAACGCTCGGCAGCTTCAAATAATCAGGACTTATTTTTCACAACAGTTTCTCTCTAGAAATGCCAAAACAATTCAAGACATTTATATTACATTATGAGTCCATTTCAAATCGCTTGAACATGTGCTTTCAACTCTCCGAGGAACCATCCTCTATCTGATCCGCTCCCATACATTGACAATAAAACACGAAAGGCGCCGGTCTCGCCGATATTTCATTTAAGCGAAGTGGTGTTTATGGGAAATCACGAATGGAGAAGGACTCTGTTATAAAACCATGCACAATGAGAATATGAATCTTTAATGTTCACAATTTTTCTAAAAAAGGAAAAGAATGGTAAACGTATGAATATAATAACGCAAATAATGATGCAGTAATAAATTATTAATGCAAAAAGGAATGCATTTTCAATATATATTTTTTTAATTTTCAGCACTGCGTTTTCCGTTTCCTATAACCAAAAATAAGTGCCGCTGCTAGAATTTAATATAGCTCCTTGAAAGACATTGTGAAGTCCAATTACACTAAACCACACTAATGAACTACAGCCTAATGGACAAATTAATGTTTCGTTCCCATACAATACAAGCCAAAATAATGAACGCCAAATTAATGATCCAACTTATGTTTCGTTTCATATTACATGTTGACGTCTAAATAGATTGTATCAATACGTATGATGTTTGTGAAAAAAATATGCTGCACGTCGGGCTGATATATGAAAGACTGGTTTGCATAACTATCCTGGGATTTGAAATTTTCAATTAAGGTTAAAAATAAGATAAGTTTGAGTACAAAGAATATTATCAGGTTTTTGACATACAAACTCCGTGGTAAATGAATCCCTTGAGAATATCAAGCAGAAAAATGAGAATAAATGTAGGAAGATGCCCTATAAATGCGGTAAAAATGAAAACGTGACAGTCTGGACGAGGTGACAGTTTTCAACCACATGCTGCCTTGCTATCTTGTCTGCAAATAGGCTGTGGCTAGCATGATGTGATATTCTATTGAAACTGAACAATACGTTTCCGCTTTTCTGCGATAAAACTCAATCTTGCGATTCTTATTAGTGCACTGAATGAGATCGCGTTTATCATTATTATTGCAGTGGAAGATGAGAATTTCTGCAGTTACCGCGACAGTCTTTGCAGAAAATTGCGGCTGACGTTTTCAGAGTGTCATTTAATCAAGGAAAGCTACATGATGGAATTGGACTAAAAATGATGAATGTGATCAGAGCTGAAAAAGGCCAATTTCATTTATATGTAAATTGCGCATGGGGAGTATTTTTAATGTTATATCCTATCGTTTAGCATACTGATGTGAATAGAATGAAAAATGTCTTTTATTTTAGTTGCTTCTCACTCTTTTCTATCTGTCTGTCTGTCTGTCCGTCTGTCTGTCCCCATCATGCTACTGATTTACTTAACGTTTGATTCTTTGGTCTTATTTCAGTTTATCCTCACTGGAATTCTTGGTTTCGCCTGCGCGAAGAAGAAATCCGCATACTTGGTAAGATTACGTAAAGTACATGGTGTACACGCAAACGCTACTGAATGTCAGTGTTTATTTTTAAAGAGAAATATCATGTTTAGTTCTGATGATATCGTTATGATAATGGTATTATGCGTCCGCTGACTAAAACTAACGTCTACACAGGGTAGTGTAAAACACCTTTCAGCTAAGTTGGGGAATGAAAGTGCTACGTAAAACTTTTAAATCCTTTGACATTTTAGATTAAAGTACGCCTTTTGCGTATATAAATCTTATGTTATGTATTTGATTTATCAGAATATCTGTCGTGCAGTTAAATAATTTTCCATGTCTCTTTTTTTGTGTGTAATACTTAATCTGATAGGGTCTTATTACGCCTACGACATGTTTCAGCAGTTAAGTTAGTCTTGCAATGGACTCCCTCACTAAAGTTAATTTACAACTGTCAATCAAATTGCGATAATATAACTCTTTTTTTCTTTTTTTGTTGATAAAATATCTGTATTTCAGTATAAAGCTTGATGAGATAGAGAGGGAAATTAAAATGAATGAGGAAAGCGATACATGTTACTTACGCAAAGCAAAATATTTGTTAAGGCATTAAATCAAATACTTCAAAAAGAATTATCTTGATTTTCAGATCCTGTGTTTTACTGCCTTTTCTGTGGTCTCCTTGGTGACGGCAGTGGTCAGTATACAACTACTTCGTCTCGGACTGATTAATCACACCAACGATGGGAATACCTTTCAAAAGGAAAAGAAAGACTTCTTAATTATCGTTGCCTTGGCAACAGCCGGAACCGAGTGCCTCATATGTATCATATCGTCCTTTGTTAGTTGTCGGGTGGCCAGAGCAGCTAAGAAAGAACTTTTCAAAAAGAGAGAGGGAACATTCAGCGTACAGGTACTGGGAGAGAAAGACATTGTTGTCGCCTTCACTAAAACTTCCAGTGGAAGTGACGAACGAGACAGGTGTACGTCGGAAACTGAATGACCGACTTGTTCAATGTTGTAAAACCTTCAAAATTTATAGAATTGTTCTTGGACTGACATTCCAGTTTTTGCAAAAGTGTCTGTCGTATTGTAATGTAGCCTATATAGGAAGATATGAAGAGCATTTAGCAATAACGCTATACTCCAAAAACGTGCAGGTGTTACAGCCAAGAATCCAGTCCATGTGTGCGTCTATTCTAGATAGTGTTAGCAAAAGTCTTCCAGTGTTCGTGTTGTGGTCTCAATCCTGTCCGCAAACTGACGTATCATGTAAGTTGCTTTTTTGTCACTTATTCTCTTCTGCACAATATAGCTGTATATTTGTCGCCACCCCGATTAATCAATTTCAGCAATAGTTATTATTTTATTTTTTTTTTACTTATTTATGCTTTCGTGAAGCTTCTGGTGTTCTTTGTTGACCTTTGTTGTCACATCCGTGTGTCTTTTCATATTCCAAAATAAAAATAAAAAAATAATAATTACAATAAAGGAAGCAGTCCATTTTGAAATATGTCTAAACACCTCAATTGCCAGTATATTGTTGTTTGTTATAAACGATTGTAATGCTTTATTCCCGTGTTTCTCCAGGACATATGTGTGAATGAAGACCAGTTTATGAGCAACGCGGATATGGGAGAACTGAACCCTGCTATGGAGGGTAATGGAATTCTTGAGAGAGAATGCCAGCCGTCTGAATGTGGAAACATGTGGACGACATACTTTGGACAGGTGACGCCCACTATGATTGACGTCCAAGGTAAAGATAGTCACCCTAGTCACCTTAAAATTGACACCCCACACACACTTTCTGATGTACGCCTTCAGCCCCCATCTGGTTTACCTGACAAACCAGGCGACAGAATTGTCTCAGAGGAGTTACGAAATCACGGAGGTAGCATACGTGGGAATGAGAATACCATGAATACTTCATTATGTGGTGACGAAAAGGAAGCTTCAAATTCTGTTTCAAAGTATCGTCACGACATGGGATCGATAGGTATGGAGAACGACAACACGCGGACTGCGCTAGCTAACTCGGTTGAAGCAAGTGCCGAATCGCTTGAAGATGTTTTATTTTCTTTGTCCGAAGACAAATCGATTGTGTCCCCATCCCCATCCCCAGACATTGTGATTAACGGAGCAGATGGAAAGACACAAATAAAAGTATCTTTTACTGAAATGTCACTGCAATCTGGATACATCGCTCAAAGTAGAAGGCAAAGATCCTTCCAAACCAACTTTCACAAAAGAAAACACGAAGTTAAGGATGAAAAGAGAAAACCAACGAGTCTAAAAGACATAAATAAAATTAAAGATGAAAATCATTGTGCCGTAAACGATAATCATATTTCTGGGGAAAGAAAAAAGCGAAAGTTACCTGTCGTCTCTACGCCCAACGGTGAGAGTGCGTTGGCGTCAAGTGAAGCATCTTCAACGACAGCTAAAAAACGATCAAGCGCTGAAGTAAATATTGCTGAGGATCAAAGTACAGAGCACATGACTTCTAATTTCGCACAAATAAATCAACCCAAAACTTACAAGAACGCCGATTCCAAGCGCCAGACGATTCCTGCTAGTGATTTGTCTGTTTCCAAGAGAAACTCTCGTTACATTTTTACTCAGGTCCAAGATGAAGGTGAATATCCAAAACCCAAGTCAAATATCAACAGGTTGTCCGGCAGTAAGAGCTCTCATGGGGCGAAGGAGAGACGCTCGACCCAATCGACAGAAACCAAGGTCGCATCGAGACACATGGGCATGATTTCAATACCGAACCCTTCTATTAAAAAGCATAGACGTCACTCTCTTCACACAGCCCTCGACCCTATCGTCGAGAACCCGGCTGACATGAACGAGCCGAGTATGCCGTCCATACGGAGCAGCCCGAACCTGACGGAGGCAATAACAGATATCAGCGTCAATGTCCCACCAACTGCATGGAGCGACATTCCTGACGTAAATAAAGAACAAAATGTATCGCCTGGTGACGCTAAAAACCGTTTGATTGACAGACCTGGGCGTTCACCCCGAGTTTTCTCCCAAGAGTTTTCGTGTGTTGTTCACGAACCCCCGTATGTGGAAGATAACGGCGCACATTCTCAAAACTATGTGACTAGTTGGCACTGAATTGGAGAAAATGTTATACATTTTATTAAGATTGGACAGCAGCCCAAAAATGAACAACCTCGTACAATGCATGCTGCAAAAAAATATCGGACGATTATTAAAAAATATCATTTAGGTATAATTAAACTTGTTGGGGTGTTTTACATCTTTGCTATTCGGTATAGCATAGTAAACAGTTACAACAACGTACGTGTGCATTTTGTTTTATTACCAAGAAAAGGAAATGCATTGGATGAACCTTCTAGTTGTATTTTCTCAAAAAACCCTCCATTTTAATTAACAAAATCGCACATTTGCCCCTGACCCCCACCTGTTACACAAATCCCAGCCCTATAAAGTATTGGCCTTTATTTTGCCTCCAGGGTCACTCCTTTCTCGGCCAGGGCTGCCAGCATATAGTGACCAGTAAATATTGCACTATATCCTGGGAGTTATGAATACGACATCCTCCGTGATCAATTCTGACAACCAGTTCAAAACATCGCGACCTTTATCTTGAGCTAGACAAAATTGATATAAATTGCTACACCAGAGTGAGCGACTGGGCTTTATTTTGAGGAAATAAGATTTTTGAAATAAATAAATAAATAAATAAATAAATAAATGGATAAATGAAAAATTTAAACAATAAATGGCTTGACCCTATATACAGGGAGTTTATCTCAGAATTGCTATTAAAATCATATTTATATTTAAAGCTACATGAATCTTGTAAAAAATAATGACCACTTTAATTTGGTAAGTGTAATATTTATGCAGTAAATTTAAATGAAATTGCATTAAATAATGGTAAATACCACCTGGAAAATCAAAGTTTAAAGTTTGGTAAATCTTGTTTTAATGATTTAACAGGTAAATGTTAAAATTAGTTCACAATGTATAACAAGTCAGCAAAGCTGTCAAATGTACAGACATAAAGTATATAATGATTATGACAGTGCAAAAAATAATAGTGCATAATGCTTGAAGGAATAATCATAACCAATTTTCAGTAATGTACATCTGCTTATGTGAAAATTAAAAAAAAAAAAAAAATGTAACTAGCACAGGGCTTCAGGCCAAATGGGAGTTTTAGGTCAAACCTTGAAAATGCTAATATATGTGAAAACTGAGAATTTCACTAAAAATTGAAAATTAAAAAAAAAAAAAAAAAAAAAAAAAAAAAAAAAAAGTTTGAAAAGCAACTTCAATAATATGGTCTTACGAAGTTGCTTTTCAAACTAAACCTATATGTGCATGTTGTGAACCACTCTGAGATTTGTAATTAATGGTGATAATAACAGTTATGCATTTATTGCGCAGTGCACAAAATTGGTTTTCTGTTAATTTTGATGGAATATTACATTACAGTCTATTGCATAACCACAAGCACTTTTAAATAATGTGATACTGTCAATGTGGGCATTCATAATACATTATTGACATAGTGAATCGGGCCAACGGGAGTTCAAAGTTACACCTTGAACATGCCAATTTGTGAAAAATGAAAAATTCACAAACAACTCCATAACATGTACACAAAAAAAGGAAAATTTTAATTGCTCATTCAAATAAAGCAATGCTTTATTAATATGATCTACATTTAGTTATTTTCACCTCATAATGGCACAATGCAATCAAGCACTATTCATTAAAGATATCAATTATTTTAGAAATTAACACACCACTTTACTATTTAAATTTTCTATGCATTTTTTCTTCTGCCTGATCCAATAATTTTTCTAACACAACAATTCTGAGAAAATACTTTCAGGTCAGATCAAGTAATTATTTAACATGAGACAATAGAAACAGACCTACAATTACAAAAACATTCACAAACAGCCCACTATCTTCATGATCAAAACAGTGACTGCCACAGAGACAAGAAGTCAGTTTTGCAAAGAGACGTCTTTTTAATAAGATGTGCATGTTTTAACATCCTCTGAAGAAAAAAAAAAACACATCTGTCCAGCTGCATGAAAAAATATCCCTTATCAAATACATAAGATGACAGTTCATTTAATTAAAAAAAGAATACCATTCCACTATACATCTGACTTAGCTATAATTGCACTTGATGGATTAACTTTTGTATATGTATTGATAGTTCCTTCACAGTATTACAGATAGATACTCAATACATGCTCATTACTCGTTCTCATTTGAATATCATTCTGAGGTCTTTAATCTAAGTCATGCTGGTTTTAATTTCCACAAAGGATTAAGCTTTCCTTCTAGACATCATAAGGTTCTCATACTTAGAATTAGCTGCTGCAGTCTGTAAACTGCTGAAACTTGGGCATCAAATTCAGAAGAAGACGTAGTGGGTGAGAAACAATCAATCCTTGCTGCATGGCTGATTACCTCTTGCGCTTGGCAGTTTGTAAATTGGGTGCTGAGACTTTCACTTTCCCAGGCATGTTTCGAGAAAGATCATTATCCTGAAAAAAAAATACATACAAAGCTTCAGTCATCGATTGCTGTAAATCAAACCAGCAAAACCAGAAATCCAAAAACTGTATTCAAAAATATGCGACATCTTTGACAGAATGTGCTATCTACCAGGGTACTTAATGAAGCTCTGAAATTGCCAATTTATGAAACATGAAATGCTGATCTCCCTTGGATCAATTCTACTGCTTCCCTTAATCTATAGCTATAAGATGGAACCAGCTTGCTGCACCAATAGAAATACTAAATTAAGATCTAATCCTTAATGTATCGAGGCAACAAATTAAATCTCTTTTGACATTTCAGGACAAAGGACATCTGAGAATCTATTAAACTAGATAACTGGGAAAAGATTTAGTTTGCATTATATTGAACAGCAGGGCTGATGTACCGATAATGCAATCTAGGGAGCATTCATAATTCTCTCCTTGGAAAGCACACATCTACCTACTTACAACCTTGTCAACATAGAGAAAATGGTGCAATTCTCAGCGTTATTGATTTTGGATCTGGTGCTCTAGCGACATGTATTCAGCAATATAATTAAACTTGAGCAAGATGTACACAAAGCTGCCACATTGGCTTTATATCCAACTAAATCAGACCTTTGTTCTGATTCAATAAACATGAGAACTACATTAAGGGACTGTAAGATATTTTATGTACGGTAATAGATCAGAACACAGACTTCAATATGACATTTTCAATCTGCCTGTCACATCCAAGTCCAATAAGTATCAACAGAGGCAGCCACATCACTACATAAATCAATATATAAATCGATGAGTTTTGCTTAAACTAAAAGCCATATAAGAGATTACATAAATCAAAGCATAACTGCTGAATATGAAGGTCATGTATGTGTTAAGGCCATTGTCTTCATTCTAGATATACTGATTGAACTGACAAAGCTAGATTAAGGCGGTGTTACACAGGCCCAAAGGAACCAATTTCCGTGAAATTAATCCTCAGAATATGACAGGAAACACATTGTATCTGATAAAACTGTTAATGTGGCATTAACTATGGGAGAATGTGAGAGTCTTCAAACTTGGCAGTTTCCTGCATTGTGAAAATGATTATGAACACACTCACACATGGTCAACTCCCAATATTGCAGAATGGATAAGAACCAAGAAAATTAGAGAATATGGATTTCAAACTAGCCCTTTTTTAGTAACATAAATCTTACATTGACGTCAAACTGGATACATGATCATAATTATAAGATAATGATATTTCTTAGGACATCCTCCTTTTATTTGTTCAAAGAATAAGGAAAATGAAGGTGCATGCATCTCTGGCATTTTCAAAATTAACTAGAGCTATCTATAAATACCAATCAAATAAGATTTCTTTTTTTCTAGTAGTCAAAAAATCTCACTGCAAAGTCTGGGGAACTATTTCTTTCAATAAAACAACTAGATATGTAAAAAAATTCACTTACATTTTACAAGGTATATATGTCAGCTTTCTCTCTCTCTTTCTGTGTGTGTGTGTGTGTGTGTGTGTGTGTGTGTGCATGCTTGTGTGCATGTGCATGCAATCTTGTGAGTGAATATGAGCACGCAAATTGGTGTCAGCTTCCCTCTTAGTTTGAAAAAAGAGGAGCATAACAAAAGTGAACAAAATGCACAAAATCCATGTTGGCCTTACCTTGACTACTCTCAATAGTTCTCTTTCTCTGGGTGTTGCTGTTTTCTCATGAAGAAACATATTCAGTGCAGTCTGGACAGCTGCAAAACATGAAACAATTTAGACAGTTATCTTTCATGTTAAGTTCCTCAACAAAGATAAAAACATTAACATTGCAGATGTAACTTTCTTGCTAAGATATTTAAAAAGACTTAATCTTTCTACATGGGCAGTCAAAACAAAATCTTATTTTTCAAAGAAATGAGACAGCATACCTTTTCCTCTTTTTTGTGTGCCTGGTGTCAACTTTACTTTATATCTAAAAAAATGAGAAAAATAATAACCTGCAAAAACCTTAAAACCTTTAAAATACATTATGTCCACAGAAGGGTTCAAATGAGCACATAATTATTCCTGACAACATTTTGAAAGTGATTTTTTAACTAAAAAACTTTCAATGTTTTAAAGGAAGTTCAGAAACCATGCAATGTATTTATCGAGAGGATAATATGGGACTTAGGTTGATTTTCACTGTGAAAGTCAGAATCCATCTTACTTGTAGTTGACTATGGCAGTGTAAGGAGCACACACAGGGATGGCATAGAGTAGCTCGTCCTCTACCACAGGGCATCCAGTTAAGGTGTCTATAGCGCTCACATCCTACAGAACCAATTATGAGATATAACAGTGTAAATTCAATATCAACTTACATCTATGTAAATAAACTGACATTTTCTTTTTCCAAATTAATACAGATGCTGTTGCGGATAATGGAAGAAAAGGCACAATATGCAATATAACAAAATGTCTCTAAGAAATCATTTATAATTGTTTGAAATATGACGCAATAATAAAGGCAACTATACATGAAAATACATATGCTGCAGAGTATCACATACCTCTAATATCTGTACATTTTCCTCTTCAAGCACAGCTTTTTCTTCAGCAGTAACCTAAAATTAACCAAACACATAATAAACTAGAGGATAACCCAAGAATGCAGACATACACCAAAGGGCCACAAAAAGTCTTGTAAAATTATAAGGAAACTAGGATTCAGTAAAAATTGTAAACCTGTGGAAAACATTTTGAGGTATCTTGTCTATTAACCAACTCCAATGAAAAAACAACACCCAATATTAGCAGAGGTGATTAATGCATGTTAAACTCTACAAAATGAAAAGATGTACAATATCTGTCTACCTGCTCCTCTTCTTCTAAGGCCTTATGGTGGCGTTTGGCTTGGTCCATATCTACATCCAAGAGAAAAGAGAAAAATAAAAATCTATAATCAAAGACAGAATTTTATGTGAAATAAATAATATATAACATGTGTATAGTTCCATGAATATTTCTTAAAATGAAAATGCAATAAACTTAATTACTTCTTTAAGATTTGAAATTCATAACAAATCATATTTAATAGTAAAATGTATCTGTTCTATATGCCCAATGTCAGACTCATCTTTATTTGAGGTAGAGGTATCGAATTAACCAAAAAGTAACTTAATCAACAATGTAGTTTTCTTTTTTTATCTATTTTTCTTTCTAATTGCCCTTTTCTTGAGTTGGTTCAGTGGTTGTGCCAGTCATGTCTAAGGAAGCTTTACAAGTAAAGCTTTCTGAGGTCCCACCTTGTGTGGCCTGGGGGTCTCCCTGAGGCACCTCTTGGTGCTGGTGTTGCTGCTTTATCACTGGCTGCTGCTTCTGGAGCTGTCTTTGTTTCTGTTTGTTCATCTGATGCTGGTGGCCACCTTTCTTGTCTTTTTTCTTCTCTTCCTTGGGTTCCCCTGCAGACTAGTGGGGAAAAGGAGATCAGTGAAATAAAACAAACATCCCAAACCAATTCTGTTTAACCTTTGGTAAATAAAATAACATACCTTGAGATGGGAAGCATTCCTTTAATAAAAAAAAAGAAGATATTGCACATTGAATAAATAATAAATACTTTTTGATTTGATTTGAAAAAACTATGACCAAGACACCATATAACGTAATACTTTTCAATTTTGATATCATAGGAGTTAACTCTCTACTCACTGCTAATAATTCCATTCTTAGTCTCCTTTCCTCCTCATCTTGGTCTTTATACTTTTCCTTGATTTTCTTCATTTTGGCCTGGATATGATCATAGTTTATTTACAATTTATTAAAAAAATATTTTTTCCAAAACTTTCTAACAAACACATGTGACAAACATCAAACAAAGTAATAAAAGAAATGTAATGTTAAAAATAATGTCTCACTTGAACAAAACACATTTTAATAACATACTTTTTGCCCTCGTTTAGGCTGTGGGCGCTCTTCTTCTGCTTGCTGTTGCTTTTGTTGTTTATGTCGTTGCTTCTACAATTACAATAAAAGATGAGGCACAAATAAGGAAACAATTGATTAAAAAGGCATTTAAGGCATGAAATAATTTGGCAGCATAAAGTTCCTTTTTCATCTTAGAAAGAAGTGAATTTATCAACTAAAAGCTTTATAATTGCAATCATTTAGAGAATTGAAGAAAAAAATAACTGAATACATGTTTTTTTCTCAGTTAACAAGTTGAATTAAACTTACTTCTGACTTCAGAAGGTCATCCATTTCTGCTATTAACCTGTCAGATTCATCTTCCACTGGTGCTTCAGAGGTCTGCTTGGATTTTTTCTTCAATTCTCTAAAAAATAAAACAAGTGGAATGATAAAAATGGAGCAAGTCACTGCTGCATAAACAATTAAACAAGTCATTACCTTTTAAAAAGAATTATATGAGGTAAACACCTAACAGTAATACAATTTAAATCAATTTATCTACCTTCTTTGTTTGGCTGTTAATCTAGAAGATCCCTTCCTCTCCACCTACAAATAAAAAAATTCAAGAATTGCTTTACTTTTTGGGTAGGATAAATTTTGCCAACATCCACTTTATTCAACCAATCTATACTTTCAAGACACTGAATACATTGTCAAACAAATCAGATTAAGTAGTAAAATGTACCTGCTCTATATGCCCAATGTCAGACTCATCTTTATCTGAGGTTGAGCTGCCTCTGCCCTGAGTGGACTGGAACCTGGAGAACAATGTATGAATATTACGCATACAAATCATTCAAAGGTTTTATCAATGTCTTTAAAACAGTTAACAACAACAACAAATCTTTTGAGGCTCATTCAAATTATTTCATGTTTGTCTTTACCCTAGATTGGTTGACAACTTCTTGTTTGGTTAAAGTATGTCTCATGTAAAACTGTAAAACAGGCGTTCAGAATATGGCATAAATCCATGTTGAACAAGAAAACATGCTTAAAAGAAAGAAACACAGTGATCTACTGACTACCACAAAGTCATGTGCTGAGTATGCAAGTTAAACTAAACGGGTTTTATCAATACTATAAAACAATGCAACATGCCTCAGTCTTGAATGTTTGAAGCAGTGCCATGTATGTAAAGGCTTTCATTATAGATTAGTATAGATAGTCACTATTGTACTTTATTATTATTATTATGAGGTCAAAGCCATAAAAATGTGCAAGAACCAATAATTATTATCATAAATCCATACTAACATTTCGCCTCTGATATGTTTTAAATCTATCTGTGTGTCAGGATAGGCACTCTCCTCCTCACTGCTGCTACTACTACTACTTTCCTGCCCTACAGTTTCGGGGGCNTTTTTTTCTTTTTTTTTTTTGGAGAACGGACGAAAATCGGTGCGCGCGCAGGATGTCATCCATAAAATTAAAAAAGTGTGGCCTAATAAAGAGGCAACTATACATGAAAATACATGTGCTGCAGAGTATCACATACCTCTAATATCTGTACATTTTCCTCTTCAAGCACAGCTTTTTCTTCAGCAGTAACCTAAAATTAACCAAACACATAATAAACTAGAGGATAACCCAAGAATGCAGACATACACCAAAGAAAAAGGGCCACAAAAAGTCTTGTAAAATTATAAGGAAACTAGGATTAAGTAAAAATTGTAAACCTGTGGAAAACATTTTGAGGTATCTTGTCTATTAACCAACTCCAATGAAAAAACCAACACCCAATATTTGTAGAAGTGACTAATGTATGTTAAACTCTACAAAATGAAAAGATGTACAATATCTGTCTACCTGCTCCTCTTCCTCTAAGGCCTTATGGTGGCGTTTGGCTTGGTCCATATCTACATCCAAGAGAAAAGAGAAAAATAAAAATCTATAATCAAAGACAGAATTTTATGTGAAATGAATAATATATAACATGTGTATAGTTCCATGAATATTTCTTAAAATTGAAATGCAATAAATTTAATTACTTCTATCAGATTTGAAATTCATACCAAATCATATTTACTAGTAAAATGTATCTGTTCTATATGCCCAATGTCAGACTCATCTTTATTTGAGGTTGAGGTATCGAATTAACCAAAAAGTAACTTAATCAACAATGTAGTTTTCTTTTTTTATCTATTTTTCTTTCTAACTGCACTTTTCTCTCCTTGGTTCAGTGGTTGTACCAGTCATGTCTAAGGAAGCTTTACAAGCAAAGCTTTCTGAGGTCCCACCTTGTGTGGACTGGGGGTCTCCCTGAGGCACCTCTTGGTGCTGGTGTTGCTGCTTTATCACTGGCTGCTGCTTCTGGAGCTGTCTTTGTTTCTGTTTGTTCATCTGATGCTGGTGGCCACCTTTCTTGTCTTTTTTCTTCTCTTCCTTGGGTTCCCCTGCAGACTAGGGGGGGAAAGGAGATCAGGGAAATAAAAACAAACATCGCAAACCAATTCTATTTAACCTTTGATAAATAAAATAACATACCTTGGGATGGGAAGCATTCCTTAAATAAAAAAGAAGATATTGCACATTGAATAAATAATAAATACTGGGATTTGAAAAAACTATGACCAAGACACCATATTACGTAATTTTCAATTTTGATATCATAGGAGTTAACTCTCTACTCACTGCTAGTAATTCCATTCTTAGTCTCCTTTCCTCCTCATCTTGGTCTTTATACTTTTCCTTGATTTTCTTCATTTTGGCCTGGATATGATCATAGTTTATTAACAATTTATTAAAAAATATTTTTTCCAAAATTTTCTAACAAACACATGTGACAAACATCAAACAAAGTAATAAAAGAAATGTAATGTTAAAAATAATGTCTCACTTGAACAAAACACATTTCAATAACATACTTTTTGCCCTCGTTTAGGCTGTGGGCGCTCTTCTTCTGCTTGCTGTTGCTTTTGTTGTTTATGTCGTTGCTTCTACAATTACAATAAAAGATGAGGTACAAATAAGGAAACAATTGATTAAAAAGGCATTTAAGGCATGAAATAATTTGGCAGCATAAAGTTCCTTTTTCATCTTAGAAAGAAGTGAATTTATCAACTAAAAGCTTTATAATTGCAATCATTCAGAGAATTGAAGAAAAAAAATCACTGAATACATGTTTTCTTTTCAGTTATCAAGTTGAATTAAACTTACTTCTGACTTTAGAAGGTCATCCATTTCTGCTATTAACCTGTCAGATTCATCTTCCACTGGTGCTTCAGAGGTCTGCTTGGATTTTTTCTTCAATTCTCTAAAAAATAAAACAAGTGAAATGATAAAAATGGAGCAAGTCACTGCTGCATAAACAATTAAACAAGTCATTACCTTTTAAAAAGAATTATATGAGGTAAACACCTAACAGTAATACAATTTAAATCAATTTATCTACCTTCTTTGTTTGGCTGTTAATCTAGAAGATCCCTTCCTCTCCACCTACAAATAAAAAAATTCAAGAATTGCTTTACTTTTTGGGTAGGATAAATTTTGCCAACATCCACTTTATTCAACCAATCTATACTTTCAAGACACTGAATACATTGTCAAACAAATTAGATTCAGTAGTAAAATGTACCTGCTCTATATGCCCAATGTCAGACTCATCTTTATCTGAGGTTGAGCTGCCTCTGCCCTGAGTGGACTGGAACCTGGAGAACAATGTATGAATATTAAGCATACAAATCATTCAAAGGTTTTATCAATATCTTTAAAACAGTTAACAACAACAACAAATCTTTTGAGGCTCATTCAAATTATTTCATGTTTATCGTTACCCTAGATTGGTTGACAACTTCTTGTTTGGTTAAAGTATGTCTCATGTAAAACTGTAAAACCGGCGTTCAGAATATGGCATAAATCCATGTTGAACAAGAAAACATGTTTAAAAGAAAGAAACACAGTGATCTACTGACTACCACAAAGTCATGTGTTGAGTATGCAAGTTAAACTAAACAGGTTTTATCAATACTATAAAACAATGCAACATGCCTCAGTCTTGAATGTTTGAAGCAGTGCCATGTATGTAAAGGCTTTCATTATAGAATAGCATAGATAGTCACTATTGTACTTTATTATTATTATTAGGTCAAAGCCATAAAAATGTGCAAGAACCAATAATTATAATTATCATAAATCCATACTAACATTTCGCCTCTGATATGTTTTAAATCTATCTGTGTGTCAGGATAGGCACTCTCCTCCTCACTGCTGCTACTACTACTACTTTCCTGCCCTAAAGTCTCCGGGGCAACTCCCTCTGCTTTAAAATTTACCCCATCTGGACTGTTCAGTGCAGGTGCCTCCTTGTCTTGAGAGTCCTCTGATTTCTTTTGGACCCCAGAGTCACCCTGTTTTTTTGTCCCTAGTAAAGCCAGTTTCTCACTGCTGGAGTAACAGTCAGTAGTACTAGAGTAACACTCTGTGGTGTCCGATTCCATCATTTCACTGTCACTGCCATTGTTTAGAGATGCAGTGTCACCGTCAATTGACACCATTGAGTCTGTCATTGATGCCGTGTCCTCGTCGTCTGCACCGTGAGCCTTCCTCTCCCCCTGGTGGCGATACACAGAACCTTCCTCCAACTGTGGTAGGATATAAAATGTATCTTTTTGTCACTTTTTCCCAATTTTATTGATTCAAGATATTAAATTTTGTAAAAAAAATCTCAAATTTCTATCCCTTTAAGAATATTATTTCATATTCTCTTCTGACTATTGTTGGATAAATTGTTGCTGCATGGTTGTGGTAGAAATGTCTCAAATTTCTATGTGTTTAATATATATATATATATAATTAAAATAAAATCAAAATTCAACATATTAAATCTAATTTCATATTCTTCAAGGTAATTTTTCTTGGACCATCTTAACCACATTTGCTAAATTTTCATGAGCACAGAACATCATTTCATAACAGTAACTCACCTTGAAGAGAAACCCAAACCCATATATTAAATAACATGGAGGCACATAGTTCTTCTTTCCTGCAATTAAAACATTACCGGAATCAGTGAAGGTGATTATATTCAAAGCACATATTTTCCTTTCTATCTCAACTAATTGTAATACATACACTTTGGTAATTTCAAAATTGTGATAAAATACTCTAACTTATATACTTTGTGTAGGCGCCACATAAAATAATGAAAGAGAGCTGGGATGTTTACCTCTGATCATAAAGCTCCCGGTGGTCAGGTACTCTCCTGTGGGGGCAGTTTTGGACACCTGGTCATGGTAGACCCACCATGCACTAGTGACCACCTTGGCATCCCAGGCAGCACTATTACAAACTGCCATTGTACCAGCCTCGTTCAGTGTCTTAGGGGG
>NW_019774458.1:427444-445893 GCF_001039355.2 Lingula anatina
TTACCCTAGATTGGTTGACAACTTCTTGTTTGGTTAAAGTATGTCTCATGTAAAACTGTAAAACCGGCGTTCAGAATATGGCATAAATCCATGTTGAACAAGAAAACATGTTTAAAAGAAAGAAACACAGTGATCTACTGACTACCACAAAGTCATGTGTTGAGTATGCAAGTTAAACTAAACAGGTTTTATCAATACTATAAAACAATGCAACATGCCTCAGTCTTGAATGTTTGAAGCAGTGCCATGTATGTAAAGGCTTTCATTATAGAATAGCATAGATAGTCACTATTGTACTTTATTATTATTATTAGGTCAAAGCCATAAAAATGTGCAAGAACCAATAATTATAATTATCATAAATCCATACTAACATTTCGCCTCTGATATGTTTTAAATCTATCTGTGTGTCAGGATAGGCACTCTCCTCCTCACTGCTGCTACTACTACTACTTTCCTGCCCTAAAGTCTCCGGGGCAACTCCCTCTGCTTTAAAATTTACCCCATCTGGACTGTTCAGTGCAGGTGCCTCCTTGTCTTGAGAGTCCTCTGATTTCTTTTGGACCCCAGAGTCACCCTGTTTTTTTGTCCCTAGTAAAGCCAGTTTCTCACTGCTGGAGTAACAGTCAGTAGTACTAGAGTAACACTCTGTGGTGTCCGATTCCATCATTTCACTGTCACTGCCATTGTTTAGAGATGCAGTGTCACCGTCAATTGACACCATTGAGTCTGTCATTGATGCCGTGTCCTCGTCGTCTGCACCGTGAGCCTTCCTCTCCCCCTGGTGGCGATACACAGAACCTTCCTCCAACTGTGGTAGGATATAAAATGTATCTTTTTGTCACTTTTTCCCAATTTTATTGATTCAAGATATTAAATTTTGTAAAAAAATCTCAAATTTCTATCCCTTTAAGAATATTATTTCATATTCTCTTCTGACTATTGTTGGATAAATTGTTGCTGCATGGTTGTGGTAGAAATGTCTCAAATTTCTATGTGTTTAATATATATATATATATAATTAAAATAAAATCAAAATTCAACATATTAAATCTAATTTCATATTCTTCAAGGTAATTTTTCTTGGACCATCTTAACCACATTTGCTAAATTTTCATGAGCACAGAACATCATTTCATAACAGTAACTCACCTTGAAGAGAAACCCAAACCCATATATTAAATAACATGGAGGCACATAGTTCTTCTTTCCTGCAATTAAAACATTACCGGAATCAGTGAAGGTGATTATATTCAAAGCACATATTTTCCTTTCTATCTCAACTAATTGTAATACATACACTTTGGTAATTTCAAAATTGTGATAAAATACTCTAACTTATATACTTTGTGTAGGCGCCACATAAAATAATGAAAGAGAGCTGGGATGTTTACCTCTGATCATAAAGCTCCCGGTGGTCAGGTACTCTCCCGTGGGGGCAGTTTTGGACACCTGGTCATGGTAGACCCACCACGCACTAGTGACCACCTTGGCATCCCAGGCAGCACTATTACAAACTGCCATTGTACCAGCCTCGTTCAGTGTCTTAGGGGGAACTGGCTCACCTGTGCGATTTATTTGTTTTATTTGTGAATGTGTGTGTCATCATGGTCATCTACAGTTATCTCTCAATACTGAATTTTTCTTTTTCAGTAACAGGGGTTAATAGTAAAAGATTAAGGGACAACAAAAAATGATTGTGATACCACATATATTCATGAAAATTTAGCCTGAATGCAATAAACAATCATAACTATCATTGTACTAGGAGTGTAATATAATATTTATGAATAGCTCAAATATTAAAATTGCATGGAGAATGTAAAACTAATTATAATACATCATTCTTCATTTTTCACTGTACAGTTAAGTAGGAAATATTACAGACAGTGGGTTGGAGTTAGTGCTTACCTGTGGGATTTTTTATAACTACACTGCTAGCACCATGTAAATCAGCATGAACATAGATGTCACCTGAAACAGATTTTAACAGCTGATGATCTATAAAAAATTTAACTAAATTATATACACATTTCATGTCTATGTGTGCATTTATTTATGAGTGTCTTGGATGGGAAAATAATAAAACTGATGCTTATTAAGCTAAATCACCTACCAGCTGTTAGATATCTCTTCACCAGCAATTCATTCTGTTGCTGATCACGACCACCTATCACCAAGTAGTTCTCTGAGCTGATGAAATACAAGAACTTCTCAAACCTGGAAACAAACAATTCAGACTTCAGATTTAGTAAAGCACTTAACTGTGATGGTGAATATGGGCATTACCAGACAACCATAGGTTAAGGGCTAACTTTTCCTTTCTCCGAATTCAAATTGCAATAAAAATCCAACTCACCACGCTGTCTTGCGGGTCCTGTTTATACTGGCTAAAGTGGCCACCTCTTTTAAGGTCTGCTTGGTTTTTCTTTCAGCTGATTTTAAAGCCTATTGATAAAGAACAAAACAGAGATAGTTGGTTTATAAGACAAAAATATATGGTGATGCTGAGCATTTGAGCATTAATAAAATAAATAATGCTAATACTGTCTTTGTAACTTCATTGTATGAACATTCTGTCCCACTGTTGCCAATTCAACTGATAGCGAAAAATGAAGAAATTCACTACACTGACCTTTGCAGATGCGTCTATTGTTTTTTGCTCTTTATGGGCAGCAAAACGCTTCATATCATAATATCTGAACAAAAAAATTGACAAGGTTGGTAATAAAAACAAGATTGGTAATAAAAACATGAGATATTAAGTTATGACAAAGATAAGGATTTTACAAAATAAACGGGCTTTTATCTAAGGATGTAGTAATAATAATAATAATAATTAAATGCTAAAAATTTTCATTTAGCTCTCACTAAGTATAAAAGCAGTCTTGGTAACAGATAATCATAACAAAGTTTCAACAAATGATGTACAGATCGCTGTTCATCTGTTCTTCACTCACTTCCTAGCATTAGCATATGCAGTCAGCCCTAAATCTATGTCAACTTTGAGAGGTTTAAGATTCTCACTGCTCTCTTCATCTTCCTCCTCCTCATCACTGTCGGGTATTGCATATGGGTTGCTTGTATTGTGGAAAAATATGCCATACAGTTATACATCCAGTAAGACATTTTCAATATGTGCTGATTACAGTTTCATTAACAAATTGATGCAGAAAAGAATCTCTTACAGAGACTATTATAAAATATTATAAGCAAAAGAACTCTTGAAAAATTGACTCCATTTTTCTCCATTTTTAAGTATAGCTTATCCTTAAATCAAAACAAACTTCTTAAAAGAGTCCAGATCTTTAAAGAGGGTGCAAACCTAGCCAAACTGAATTTCTCTTACCTCAACAACATGGTAATATGGTTAGTATCCAGTTTGAGAGCTTTTATTGCTATGGCAACAGGATCTCCCTGAAGTTGTGCCTCCTTAACCAGGTCTTTGATCTCATCCCAGTCTATCTGGTTAGCCACTGCACTCTGGACCACCAAGATGGCACGGTCCACCTGGGGCATCGGGAAATGATCAATTTTAAGAAAAACTGGACACAATACTTTATAATATATGTATACCAGACATTAAATAAAGTAGTGCATAGAAACAGATTCAATGAAGTGTAACGAAGATGCCAGATGAAAGAGTAGAAAAATCTCAATAGTTCAGCAATTTTCACTTCTTCACTCCAACAAATATGATGTAAATTTAATGAACTGTGACTGCATGCAAATGCTATGTCTGATGAACACTTGCATATTTTAGAATATTGATATGTTTCATGTAAAATACTACCTAAATATTATTAAATAATTTTTACTGTTACATAATCTTATGAGAAATATGATCTTTTCTTTACAATACACACACTACATAAAAACAATAAATTACCAAATCTAAATTAATTTCAATAAGTTCGGCTTTCCTAATGTCCTGTTCCTGTTCTTTCTGCAGAGTCTCTAATCTCTTCTCATGGTCTTTCTTCACATTTTCCAATTTCTTGACCACTACTTTTTCCTGAAACATCACTGACGATTAATTTCATAGGAAACTATACTGCAACAATTCAAATTATTTCAGAATGTAAGGCACAGGTACTTTCTCAAATGAAAAACATTGCACAATGTAGGCAATATTAAATAGAGAACTGTTAAACAGTATTTTGAATAAGGCATACCTTTTGAAGAACCTTCATGTCAAGTTTTTGACTTTCAATTTTTGAATAAAACTCATCCACAGCCTGAAATACAACCACAATACTAAATATAACTCATAATTAGCCAAATAGATTTTTCAAAAATGAAAAGTACAAAATTAAATAAAATTATTTTTCAAAAACTATCATTCTGAACTTTTGTAGAAACTGGCTTTTAAAGAGGGTTATGTTTATAGAAAGAATAATTTTGAATACTGACAAAGATATACCCTGTATGCATAATATAAACAAAGAACATCTGCTGAATTATAGGACTCCACTGTTTTACCTTGTTGAAGGAAGGCAGTTCCACAAAACTTTTGTTTTCATATTGCTTGAATAAATATGGGTGAAATTCATCATATCTAAAAGTAGAAGTACAACATATAGATGTACACATAATTGGGTAAGTAGTGAGTAAAAAATTCAGAAAGCCAGATAACCTGCAAAATTTTCGTCACATTGTCCTTGTTACATAGTCCTTTAACAGTATATAAGAAAGCTTTGCTCACGTCAATAGCTCAGCAAATTCACCTTCCTGTGGGTTCACCTTCTTATCTTTTTTCTGTGTTATAAAACCCTAGAATAATAATAAGATGGTATTTACAAATGATAATATTCACACCTAATTGTTTAAAATATCAAACAGAATTTCATTTCAGCTCAAAATTTGATATGAAATGGACCTGTAGCTATCTCAACAGATGTAATGCTAACACAGTTTCATACATACCCTACTAACACTGTCTTTCATCTGCTGAAAGAGTTTTTCAGCATCCTCAAGAGCAACCATGAGCTTTGGCAAATCTGAAGTTGAAATATACAGAAGCATTTATTTTAGATAGTTCCCATTGTTGCATGGTTTTGCACATCACTCAAGTTTTCAGAACTAAATTAAAAACACTACTCATGGATTAAATGGAATCTATCTATACTCTACTTTAATGGCCTTCAAGACACTTCAACTTGCATATACCACTTTGCTTCGTGAAGACAAGATATTTCTTTTTACTGCATTTTGAAAAACATATGGTCCTTTACCTTGTCCTATATCAAATCCTTTCCCAAGTTTGACGTTCTCAGCAAGCCCGGCAGATGTCAGTGAGTGTTCAATCAGTGCAGGGCCATATACTGAAAGAGAAAAACAATACAATTACAAGAGGATCAGAGACCACTTCCTGGGTATGTACCACTGCATGTAACTGAAACTGACAAAAATTTAGACACTATTTATGTATTTATTTACAACTTTTTTATTGTATTTCTTTTTCTGGTTTTAACCAAATCAAAAAGAAAAAGTACTTGAAAAAAAAGTAAAAAAATGTTTAAAATTTGAATACAGGTTTAAATTTTCCATCCATCTAACCTAATTTTGGATTCAGAATTTTTTTTACAGGATCTCCTTCTTGGCCACTTAAAAGCATCCCTCGTAATCTGAAAAAGAAAGAAAAAATAGTGATAATAACTTTACCAATTATAGGTAAATAATTCTACCAATCATCGGTAAATATTTCATTCCTCGTCTTTCCTTATGCAATCTAGAAACTATGCAGTTTAAATAACAGAAATCAGCACCAGCCCATAAAACCATTACATCTTATCCCACACTCTCTACTGGCCATGCTTATGATTGTTCTTCAATATAGACAAAGATATAAATTATGGGACCACAGGCACCTGAAGGCAAATATAGGAAAGCAAAGCCAAGAAAAAAGTCTGGAGAAGAACAGCAGAAAGGAAGAGGAACAAGATTGGGTGGCTGGGCTAGAGAATAGTGGAAGAAGTTGCCAGGGACAGGGCAAGGTGGAGAGATCTCAACCTCACCTAATGTTTTATAAAGACTCAAGATGATAGGTTCTATAAAAATTCAGCCCATTCTGGCTAAAATATCCCTGGCATACCTTTCTATGGTGAGAGGGGGGTCTGGCTGCCTGGCTGCCTCTATGGGGTAGGTCTCTCTCACAGCATACTTGACATCCTGACTGTCATCTGTCCGTGGTCTCAAGATGTTCAATATTGTGTATTCATAGTCTGTCAAGATGATGTTGCCCTGGAAGGGATTCACAGTGATGTCATGGTAGAATGGAGCCCTTGGGAATTTGAATTCTAAAGAATGAATAACCAATCAATAATCAATAGGAAATTATATTAATTAAATGACACCTGGAAACAAACTATAAATGGACCTACTCTGTCATAGAGTTCTAGTATCACATGGTATGCAGCTTCTCCTGAACCAAACTGAAGATCTACAATCCTGTCAACTCCAAGCTGTGTCACACTCTCCAGTCTACGCGCTCTTAGATGCTTCCTCAGCTGAATTGTAAAAATAAAGAGAACAATTGAAACATAAAACGAAAGGCAGACAGAAGGACAAAATATAATTTGAAAACCAAAATCTCGAATAAACATTGGACTAATTTTCTTTTTATGTCACATTTAATCTTCAACCTTCATCCAAACCTCTTACCATAAATCAACTCATATTATTAAGCAAAACTTGATAAGTTTACCTTCATTGCAAACCCAGATGGACTCATGCTTTTTGGCCAGTCAAACTCTGTGCCATGCAGTCTAATACCAGACTCTAGGAGGAGAACAGCTTTTAGATCTGGTCTGAAATATAGAAATAATTAACATCGTAATGATCATACGACCCAATTTCAGATTATAAACAATAAAAAATGTATATCACTCTAAATATATTGTGAATTATAATTTTTGTAAATACATTATTTTGGACTACATATATTATTGAAGTAATAATGAAAAATGTAAAGTACTAAAAATAAAATGTTACCTCAATTTTAATCTAAAACAAATGCAGTAATTGAAAATACCTTTAAACTTTTTACTCACTTTGCAAGTTTGATGAGGTATGTTTTGTTATCAATATCATAGATATTTACCACCCTCATTCCAAGAAACCTGAAGACAAGATAAAATAGAAATTAAATACAATGTTGAATATGTTATCACTGTAATGACATTCATTCTCTGAATCACAAAACCAGTATTTATAAAGCAACATGTAATGTGTGAAGGACCCTTTAAAGTGAGAAACAGAGATGAGGAACCACAGTTTTGATCCAAACAGACTAACAAGACAGTCTCAATGTAGATAAACTGGAGCCAGGGCAATAATCTGAGGGTTCAATAGTCAGAAGGTTCATTGATCCGATTGTTCATTATAGAACCTTTGGACCAATGAACCCTTGATTAAAAAACTGATGAAAATGTTACCATTTTTCGGACCAAGAACCTTCGGGCCAATGAACCTTCAGACTATCGACATGCCCACGAATAAACCAAGGAGGTCGAACTTTCTTGGAACTCCTTGGATAAAAAATGCTGTATCAGCTGGAGACGTCATATTTTGAAATAATTTAAAAGAAAAATAAACCTGTCAAAAATAAGGGGTGGGGAGACCTCTAAACTGAATCATGTTAACTCGTCGTTAATCGGCGCCTTAGAATGACATCCTAAGATATTAAACATGTCCCTCGTCAAACATTATGATCGGTCATTTTTTTTTCAAACGACTACGTCATGTTGTGCAACTCGACCATTAAAATAATTAATGGGAATCAGATGTTGGTCGTTTGTTTGCATTATCATGGTCAAACCTCACCTTTCATTAATTTCAAAAACAACAGCTGCAATATCTATCGTGCTGAACCTGGTCTTCATCTTGGTATGCTATATGACAAAAATTTAACTAGTAAAAAACATCACATGCATGTACTACGAACCCTACAGCAAGATCATGCTGTGGAGAAGTGCAGACGTAAATTGTCTTAATCAAGACGCTACTTCAAGGTTCCTTCGAGGTTCTGTTAAACAGGTATTTACGACATATATCTTATTTATTTTTGTGCTTCAATTTTCTGCTTTGAATTTTTATTTGAGTTATATATATTATTTGATCATTATAATACTGCTTGAAGTGCGCTAGAATGTAGCTTATCATGGAAATAATTTTGGTAAACAGACGTGACTGCTCCTAAACACCGAAAGCGTGTGGTGAAGGTCAGAGAAAATGACGGAAGCAATTTTAACAAAACTACACAGTTCTAAGAAATTAGAACGCGATAGGGGGCTTAATGAACTAAAAGAACACCTAAAATCTACAGATGAAGCTGGAATTTCTGCTTTAAAGGAAACTTTCACAGGATATTTGAAAGATGAATCTAGCACATGGGAGATAAAGCATGCAGGTTTGATGGGTTCTTCTGTGTTATTGTCTCTGTGTGACTGTGGGGAAGATTACGGTACAACCATGCAAGAAGAAGCGCTGAGGCTTTTAGAAGATGAGGAGTTTCGAGTGAGATTAGCTGCAGGTTAATATTTCCTACTCGTATAATCACTAGGCTTTTGGTTTTTAATTGACTTTGGAAATGAAAACAATTAATTTAGCTTGAGTATCTGACGAATTCTGTCTGTGCTACAAACACGATTTTGTCTGACTTAAATTGGTAACCTGATTTTATTTTAGCAGTTTTCCATTTTAATTGGCCCCCAGAACCCTAACCATTTCTTTCTTTTTTCTAGTGTGAATTTAAGAGACCATTCCCAGAGACTATCGTACTAACTTTGGATCGAACTATCTCCAAGGGGATTCTTGTTTAATTGCAATTAACTTAAACAATTAGATGTCTAGCTGTCACATCTACTGAAGCTGATAGGGGGTAATTAACTATCATTTAGCAGCTATAGTAGGCGTCCCAGACATCTTAGCCACTTAAGCTGAAAGCAATTTAGCGTGAAACCTTGTGGATATAGACCAATCCTGTTAGATCGATCTAGGGATGGGAACCCAGTCTCAGTGTTTTTTATCATTTTGTTCCAAAATGATTTTCATAGATTGATCTCGTATATAAAGGGTGCCAATATCATCATTTCAACTAGAAGGGCAAAATCAGCTTATACCAGTAAATAAAGAAAGACCTTTTACGTATGGAAATGTTATTTTGTTGTTCTTTCACAAAATTCATTTCTGTAACCAGGTGAAGTAATGGGAGCTCTTTGCCGTCGCTTTGGTCCAGTTATCTATGCTAACACCAAACAAACCACACTGCAAGGTATTAGAGATAACCTGGAAAGACAGCCACATGGATTTGGAAGTGAGAAAGAGAAAGAAGAGGCAGACAGGCTGATGCAGAAATTGTACAACTCTTGTACTTCTTCCTCAGATTCTGACTCAGATGATGACCATGGTGGGGGTGGTTTTAAGTTAGAAAGGGTATGTGATTATCTTTTTTAAATGAATTTTATGTGATTCATAAGAGATTAAAAATAAAAAAACTTTACCTCAGGTGAGGAAAACAGCTAACATTAGTAGCTTAAAACAATTGACAGTTATTTATTTGCTGAAATGACCATATGCAAATCTAAATTATTAATTATGATGCGATATAGATAAATAAAGTTTTAATATCTGACATTTTATTATCAGCAAAACAGCACTGATTCTGCACAGATATTCCATGACACAGCAGGATGGAAATCCCTAGAAACATGGATGAAGTAAGTTTGTTTTCTGTTATAAAAAACACAAATACAAGAGATGATTTTAGTCTAAAATAATAGGTTTCCCTCCTCATAACAATTTTTTCATCAAAAAATATTATTTTCAGCTCCTTTTTTTCTATCAGTTTACCTAATGTGTGTTAAAATGAGATCCAAACAATATTTAGATTTCACAATCATTTGGAATGTTTTTTAAGATGAGTGAGTTTTATTTTGGGGGTAAAGGCGGTTACAGGGTTAAAAATCTGGAAGTAAGGTTTCATTGTGGAGTTTTGTTTCATGTGATAAACAATATTTTGTTCCATGCCCTAAACAATATTAAATATTAAACTATCTAGATTTTATAGACATTTGATACGTATGTCAACAGTTTTAAAAAAGAAGCTTACCTGTTTTATTTTGATACAGGTGTTTGCAGTGCATGTTAGAGAACTGTGGCTACAGCTTCAACCCTTACATTGACCAAGAACTACTGGACCTTGTTTTTGACACTCTCAACCACACCAATAGATTTGTCAGGGAGACGGGGTACTATGTGTGCGGTACCCTAGTCAGCTGTGGACTAGATGATACTGGTAGGTATATTAAGGTAAATTAGATAGTGTATTGAAAGCAATGCTTTGGCACACTTTCCATTCAAAAAATATCAGAGGCTATAAAACCTTGTATTTTCATTTTTTTTACAAGCATTTACTTTTATTCATTTGAGATGTTTCAATTTCAATGAGACACCTTCTGCAGTTTATTGCACTCCTTAATGTTTTTGAAAAGAGAAAAAGGTAAGGCCTTTTAATTTACGAAAACAGACTAATGTATATAAACACAATATCAGAGGCTTATATTAAAAAAAATTAATTTATAGCCCCAGCTGGTACAGAATTGACCAATGAAAATGCAATTTATCGTCATGGTCAGCAATTTGCTGAATACCTTGGAAAAGGCTTAGCAGATAATTGGAGTCAGGTATGTAATTTTAACTTGGCTTATTTAGTTTAGAAACAGTAATTTATTATGGCAATTGTTTCAGTGAGACTTTCTACTAAGCATTTCACTATCTTGCATTTGTTTTGCATTTTTGTCCTCCTAGTTAGAGCCTACTATAACAGCTAAAGCCTCATTCCCTGATTAAGATGTTTTGTGAGGCATTAAAATTTTGGAGAGGTTCATGATTTAATACTTTGTCTTTATGCTTTAAGACAATTTGAAAATGCTTTTTATCATCACTTAACTCTGGATTATTCAGGTCAGACTTGCAGCATCTGTGGCAACACGGAAATTTCTGGAAAGTATCCACTCTGAGAAGGCCAGAGAACCATTTTACCCAATTCTAATTCCTAGAATGTGTCTCAACAGGTAGATTGATAATGCACTGTTCAGGGTTTGATGTTTGACATGTAAAGTAAGACAATGGTTAGTGCACTGCATGTCACTGAGTAAGGTTCTTACATATACTAATTAACATTACTTTATTGGAGTCATTCAAAGTAGTGGTTGTTGAATATATGTTTCAAGGAATAAATGGACAATCATGTTCATATGTGTTTATTCTTTAGATACTATGTTGCTGAGGGAGTTCGGATATACAACCAGGAAACCTGGAAACGAGTCACTGCAGGAGAAGGCAAACATTTAGTAGAAAGATGTATCAAAGAAACAGTATGTACATCGTTACACATGGTCATAATTTTAGCAATAAAAACTAATAATAATAATAAAATTCTTATAGGGTGCCTTACATTCTATCTCAAGGCGCCTTACAATAATGGCTAATATACTAAATCATGAAAATGACTACAATATTTTAATCTAAAACATTTGTTGGAAACCATTTAAAATTTACACTACTAAAAATCAATCCTGTTAAAATACATATACATATTAAAAAAATCTAAGAGATATAGACAGAATTAAAAATGTGGGTCTTTAAAAGAAATTAAAAATTGTCAAAGTCTTCTGTTTTTCTAATAAAATTTGGTAGGGCATTCCACACTTTTGGGGCGTAGATTATAAAAGCACAATCTTCATAACTTTTAAGGCACCCCTTCTCTAAAACAGAATGTTCTAAAATAAGATCATTCTCAGTATTAAAACATGCGGACCGCTGTGTTAGCTAAAACAGATAAGATCGGATATATATATAATGGTCCTTGTGAATGGATCGCCTTAAAAATAATACAAAGTACTTTAAAATCAATCCTCTGCTTCACAGGCAGCCAGTGTAATTCCAGTCTAATTCATGGTGTGGTTCTAAATGATATTTCTCTGTTTTTAATCTTCAAAAGGCTGGTTTCATTATATTTCATCAAACCACATTGTTTTTACCCAAAAGTAGGTCTAATCTGTTTTTCATCTCTTTGTCTTTTTTGCCTAGGTTGATTTCTACATAACGGAGACAGAGGCAGATAACCATGCAGTAAGAGAAGCTGCCTGCGCTTGCATTGCTGAACTAGGACATAAGGTACACTGCATGCATTACACTGGAAAGAAAATTGTCAGTTGTTATAATTAATAGATGAGTTAAACTCATCAACACATCCTAGTTTTGTTCACTTTTGGACTGCAGTTGACTCTGCTAGTTGCAATGAACAATTGTTAGTGTTTTTTGTTAGATGAATCAAAGTGACAATCTTTACTGCAGATTGACAAAGATGTAGTGCGTCCCCATGTCTCCAGACTTCTAGATGCATTGTTGGTATGTTTTGCAGACCAAAGTTGGCCTGTTAGGGATGGTATGTATGGGTTACTTGTGTACTGATTTTACTGATTCAGAAAACAAATAAAAATGTGTTACTTTGTTACATTCAGTATATCTATTTCTGGCAAAATGTACCAAATAAGATCGATTTGAAAGGTGGTCTTTTTTAAATAATCTAAAAATGTAAAAGAAGTTAATATTTTTTGTTCAGGTTTGTCATTTTCTTTTCTGAGACAAAGTTCCTATGGTGTGAACATATTCATCACTTTCCCTTTCCTTTTTCCCCCAGCTGCCTGTATTGCATGTGGCAACTTTGTTCTGTGTTTCCCAGAAGAGTCAAGGTAAGTGCTCAATTCTGTAACACGTGATCTCAAATTAATAGCTGTACTAAATATCTTATGAGCTTGAATGGGATAAAGACCATGATTTTAATGTTGTGCACATTACACATTTTGCCTCTTTTGATGATCTGAAAGTTATTATGGATTGACGGAGATAGGTCAGATTTTTATCTTAAAATGTGCTTTGGTAATTTCAGAGACAGCATACCAGCACTTTATCCTTTGTTTTATGAAAATCTTCAAGACAACATACCTTCAGTAAGGCAGGGGGCAGCCATTGCTCTAGGGAATGTGGTGAAGGCATATGGTAAGTTTTCAAAATAACTGCTCTGCTTTGATGGTGTACATCCTGTCACTTGACTGAATCCACTTTGAAAGTTTGTGGAACAGCCATCATATTATCAACTCCACTCTTACACAATTCCCACTGGTAAATTCTTTCTTCTCCCACAGGTGCTGAAGCTGCCGCGATAGTGATTGACAAGATCAAAGAGGGCCTCCAGGGGGTTGAGAAACAAACCGAAAACGCAGAGAGATATGGTGGACTGGACAAGTCTCCAGCCACATTTGGTGTGGTCAAAAAAGCAAGGGACAATGATATGGACCTTCATACTAACCAAACAGTGAGAATTGAGTGCATTTTATTCATCTGTTGTAATAATAGCTTAATAATTGCAATTGCATGGACATTTATTAAAATTTCGAATGAATTTCTCAATTTGGTTGAATTAAACTTCATTTAAATTACATTTATAAATAATTTTAATGAGCATTTAGTTAAACACAGTAACAATAACAAAATTTAACTTTTCAAAGTTATCTATAAATGTGAATTGATTTCCTTTAGATGTACTCATGTGGCTCACTGGCCCCTAAGATGGGGCGTGGTAAGAGGGGCGGGGGCTGCATGGACCACCAGTTTAAGAGGCCCTCAGAACCCTGGGAGCTAGGCGAGGGCTGTGTACACTTGATGGCAGAGATGAGCCACATAACTCAATATCAGAAAGATGTCTGTAATCTCCTCCCTGTGCTGGCTAAGGCCATGTCACATCAACACTACACACAACATGTGGTCTTCACGGAAACTGTGTGTAAACAGGTGATAATTGCTTAAGGTGTTTGTAGATCTTGCATGGTAACATGGCCTATAAACTGATTATCAGATTCTGCACATGGGTTAAGGATGTAAACAAGTATGTTGATACCAGAAAACAAGTTTGTAGCATATTTTTCAGTTGGATAAGTTTTCTGATGCTGTAATTTAAATTTGGATTTCCAAGTTTTTTAATTGCACCTTTCAGTTACCAAGAATAGCGACAGGAGTTGGAAAAAGACCATTTAAAATGTACTTGGAATACTTCTTGGACTACATATTTTATGGTTTGGTATGTTTATATTATATAACATAGCATACTGATCACTTAACTAGACAATTGTAATGTAGCCTTTTCAAGACATTTCTGTTGCCATTTTTCCAAGTAGAAATGGGAAATTATAGTTATGCTAAGCATTTGCCATTAGAAATTTTTGGTGTCACTATTGCATGCTAAGTCATGGTTATGTATATTGAAACATCCTACCTTACCCATTTACTCCTTTGTTGCTCATCTAGCAAAATTAACCTCTTTTTCCTAATATTTATTCACAGAAATGTGAGAATGCACTGACGTCCAGTGCTGCCAGTCAGTGCTTACAGGACCTTGCCAAGCTACTGGGACCGAACATCTTACGAGGAAGAGTGGAACATCTTAACCCAAGGTAAAGATAACAGAAAGGCAGACATGATAAAACTGTCAAGGGCAGTTTAGAATATTTGTGTTTAGTACATATGTCATCTTCAGTGTATATTTTGAATATTTAATTATATCGAATTATTTCAAGTTGCATATGAAGGTGTAGATTCCCTGTAATGCTTGTAAAGCACTACTACCAGTATCTCACACAAATCAAAGTTCACATGGCAAATAAACCAAATTAATAACCCAATCAGCCAAAATGACACTTTTACCATGAATTTATGGTTATAAATTTAGCCTACTTATCTGTCCCTCTAGTTTGTAAAAGTCTGCCAAATGATGTAGTAATGTATAATACATTACTGTGCACAATAGCATAATTATTCAAATAAGGTTTGGTGAAAACTACCAAGGGCTATACATAGCACAGAAAGAAAGCTGAAAATGTTTGTTCAGACATCATTTTAGGGGAGTATGGAATGATGCCGTTTGGTATTTCTATAAGTTATGCTATTTGAAACTATATGGTGGCATATGGTTCGAGTTCAGGAGCAAAGATTTGACATGTCAACTCGCTTCAAATAGATCTTGAACTGATAAATAAAGTCTCAAAATTACATCATTCACTTTCCAGATACCTGGAGGACTTTGATGCTAATGTGATGCAGATGCCACCCTATCCTGGACCCCCAGTGTGAAGTACACAGAGATCTGGTGATATTGATCTTATGTGGATGTGCATGTGGATGTGTGACCATCATCCTAGTTCAGATTGTGATGCGATTGTAAACAAGGGCTTTTTATGAACATTTGAGACAAGTGCATCAAGAGATATTATTCCAGTAGTACTTTTTTACCTTAATAACTATAATCAGTAAATGTTGTTAAGTATTTATTGTGTAGATGTCGTTTTGACTTACAGTGCAAGGTTGAAACCTGGTTTTGATCTACATGTCATTGTGCGTTATAGTCTGTGTATTAGAATGTACCACTGGAATGACTTTTCTTTGAATACTGGTCTGCAAAGCAGATTAAAAAATAAATAAAAATAAATAAAATATCAGATAGTTTTCACCTGATTTGAATGCAAAAACATTTGAAAATGTATTTAATAAAATGTTTCAAGTATTTTCATTTGAAATAATCAAAATATTAAAATTTTGTTTTGAAATATTCTGTTACTTTTATTAGAACTGTGTCAAAATAATAAAAATAACAATAATAACTGAAGGCTTTATTTCTTTTTATTTAAGATTTGAAGCAACCGTGGTAATAGTGCAATTTAACCTTCACATCAGCATCTAACTTCTATGTGCTAAGTCACATATTAATAAAATGATTGTTTCATTATTATTACCAATGTTTAACTAGCCACCTTATAATCATTGCATATAAAATCTTGAGAGAGAGTTTTAGGGTCTGGTTCTTTCTGTTGATATGTTCTTAAATAGTGAAAGCTTTAATCTTCCCTGAATTTTTATATGAATAACAGGTAGTACTTGTCAGATCTCATTGGATAAAGAAGTTTTGGGGAATGTCAAAACTGGAATCTCAAGAACATCATCCTTTCACTTAAATCTCACCAGATCTGACGCATCTGCTTCTGTCATGTGTGGCGTCTCTGGCTAATTTTTGATTTAGAAAAATTGTTTTCTCCAAACCAACAGTTCTTTCATCTACTTTGTCTGCTTTTCCTCAGTCCTTTCAAACCAGGTGAGGTCTGAGTTGCTATGCTGGACTTGGTCACCGTCTTCCTAACCTGCTTGCTTACTTTCTTCTTTGCTAAAACAAAATAAGGTCTAGATATATTTGCTTTACTCTATACAATACATGCCAACACAAAATAATAACACAGTGGGTGATAAGTATCAAAGTGGAAATGTTATCAAGCAAGTAGCTGCTGGCAAGGCAAGCTCCTAAGTATTCAAACTACTGGCCGAAGTTTGATCAAGCATCTGGAGTTGGACAGATAGTTTGAGTATGAGTTAGGTACACAGCCAACATAGAGTCAGTGCCTACAGTTGTCATCACAGGTGTAGAGATTGTACAAGAATGGAAGAAAAAGATGATGCCTTGGACATGGATTACAATTTCAATAAGAGGTAATATTTGCACAGCTTTCCAATCTGCATATAGCTGTTCATGCCATGGAGCTGAAACATGGATGTTAGAGCTTTTTTTTGTCATTCCACAGTTATCTAATTATCCAATTTGATTCTGATTCAAACTCTGTAGAACTTTTCAAAATCTGAAAAGCCGCCATAAGCATTGGGGCTTGGGCAAAGAGGGGAAGATGTCTCCCATCTTAGTAAAGGGCAGGAGACCCATGGGCCTTGCATATCCCACGGGACACAAGTTTAACTGCAACTTTGTGTCCAACTAAACCATTTTGTGCAGGGGACAACCAAGAAACATGCTCAATATTTCAAATGCATCTACTCTTACTCCCTACCTTTGCCATTGTTTCTTGCCTCAATTAAACCAGAGTACAGAAACTATTTCCTGCAGGAAAAAAATTACTGACATAATACTTATATTCTGTTCCAGGTGCTGACAAATAAATAAATAAATACATGGCACTGTGCATTTTAAATATCTTTGTTCAAGACAAATTATCTTCAAAGTCAGGTGTGACTTATTTCAGTACACAATGACACAAAATGGTACAAGGAAAGAATATTTTAAATGCAGCTAATATTTCTTGTCATTTTATAAAGCTATTAAATACCCACCTGTTGGAGTGTGCCTAGGGGAACTAGTGCCAGGTGACTTGGCTTTGGATGCAGATCCTCTTGGAGACTTTACTGCAGCTGGTGATTTTGCTACTAAAACATATACGAAATACAATTAAGTAGGTGAATGGTTTTCAATTATTTGTATAATGTTTAACTAAATGATTGTAAAATATGCTTAAATCTAAAATATTAATCATAACCCAACTCTAGGGTCTATGATGGGTCCTAGATTAATTCCAACAAGCAAAAATAAGCAGAAGCTAAACATAACAGTTAAATAGAAACTGTTCAGCAATATATTTTGTCATATATTTATTGTTTTGGTGAGCATTTTGTTAATTCTTTGTCCCAAAAAATTAACTAGAATTATTCCACATAAGCATTTGCCAAAAGCAAAGAATACAAACCAGCTGGTGTTCGCCTTGGGGATTTGACAGGAGTTTTTGCTGGGGTCACTCGATGTTTAGGGGATTTTACTGCAGTCTTCTTAGCTTTCTTTTTCGGAGATGGTGTGTCACTTACATTGTCACTTTCTCTCTTTCTGCCCTTCTGGTTGATAACATATCATTAAAATATAATCAAAATCCAACGAAATTGTATGTGTAGATGTAAATAATCAACATCAATCAATGAAATCACAATTTCTCTCAGATAAATAAGTGTCAGGGGTATATAAATCACATTCTGTTTTATTAGTGCCATTTTTGTTTTCAATTTTCGTTCAATTTTCTACTCTCTCTTCCATCACAATATTAGCTGTGCAAATAGTGCAATGATGAAGTCACAATTTTCATTGCCTATGAATACCATTCCTGCATGGGCAACATACAGTATAACTGTGCAGCAGACACCAATATCATGAAATCCCACTTACTTTGTAACTGAAAAGTTTATTAAATTTGACCAAAAGAATGGTAATTTCTAGTGAACACACTAACCTTTGGTGACAGTGGCAACCCCAGGTTCAATTTCCCATTGATTCCTGCCCCACATTTCTTTAATCCATCTTTCATTAGTTTTCTTAAGTGGTCATAATCAGGAGTTTCCGCATAATCAAGCTTGGAAACATACTGGAGATATTTGGCTATTGCAGCTGGGGAGGACAAAAAAGGACAAACACTACATCACTGACAGTTCTGGTCATCACATGGATCCTAAACATTAAACACTACCAGCTGATTCAATGATTTCCTCTTCTTTTCAAATGATTCTCTTTTTTT
>NW_019774458.1:447773-516409 GCF_001039355.2 Lingula anatina
TGACATGGTTTTTCTTAAATGGTCATCATGGGAGCAGTGCCCAAAATAGTTTTTTTTCAAATTTTGATGCAATATTACATAATGTTTAACAGCATAATGACCATCAATTTTTAATAATAAAATATTAGTATCATGGATATTCAGAAAATGTGACTAGCAAAGGTCTTCAGGCCCATGGAACTTCAAAGTCACAACTTGAAAATGCCAAAATGTAAACAAGACAGCAATCTGAACTGAAATGTTTTTTCCCCATTTATAACAATTTTTAACATAAAACAAAATTAACAGTTTACTGCCATTTTTATATGATCAACTAAGAAAATTGATGAGATGGGAAAAATATCAATAGAGCAGTGTTAAATGTCCAATTTCTTCCATTCTGAGATTCTGAACATAGTGAATGATTGAATCTGACAAACTGCAATGATATGAGTTTATTTCCATTTTTGACACTTTATTACACAATACACGATAACATGTTTACCATCATTTTTAGAAAATCAACTAACAATGTTGTAAAGATGCAGGAAATGTCAAACGAACACTTTTACGTATCTTATTAATTAAATAATGAGACTGTTAACATGCCTAAGAATTGAATCTGAGGAAATGTGAAAAAACAGCATAACTTATAAAATAATGGTCCGATTATGCTGATTTTCGAACTTCACCTGCGTTTTAGTAAGATTGATTACTCCTGTGAGTTTCATGACAACAGGCCTATTGGTTTTCCTTGAAATGTGTTAACAGTGTTGCATATATGCTGAAAAGTGAAAAAACAGCATAACTACTAAAATAGTGGCCCGATCATGCCGATTTTTGAACTTGATCTGCGTTTTAGTAAGATTGATTACTCCTGTGAGTTTCATGACAACAGGCCTATAAGTTTTCCTTGAAATGTGTTAACAGTGTTGGATATATGCTGAAAAATGAAAAAACAGCATAAATTCTACAATAATGGCCCGATCATGCTGATTTTCGAACTTGCCCTGTGTTTTATGAATATTCATCAGCTCTGTAAATATAAAGCCAAAAGGTAAAACTGTCTTCCACTTATGGTGTTAACGCTGAAAGTGCACGGCGACGGCGACATGATCGGCGACAGCGACGGCGACGGCGACGACAGACGCAGGTGATGGCAATATGTACAGACACATCTGTGTCTGTACATAAAAATATAAGTATTTTCCATTAATATCATAGCCTTTTCAATCACNACATAATCAACTAACAATGTTGTAAAGATGCAGGAAATGTCAAACAAACACTTTTACATATCTTATTAATTAAACAATGAGACTGTTAACATGCCTAAGAATTGAATCTGAGGAAATGTGAAAAAACAGCATAACTTAAAAAATAATGGTCCGATTATGCTGATTTTCGAACTTGATCTGCATTTTAGTAAGATTGATTACTCCTGTGAGTTTCATGACAACAGGCCTATCAGTTTTCCTTGAAATGTGTTAACAGTGTCGCATATATGCTGAAAAGTGAAAAAACAGCATAAATTCTACAATAATGGCCCGATCATGCTGATTTTCGAACTTGACCTGTGTTTTATGAATATTCATCAGCTCTGTAAATATAAAGCCAAAAAGCAAAACTGTCTTCCACTTATGGTGTTAACGCTGAAAGTGCACGGCGACATGATCGGCGACGGCGACGGCGACGACAGACGCTGGTGATGGCAATATGTACAGACACATCTGTGTCTGTACATAAAAATATTTACTGAAGCCATTTTCATTTTCAAGAAAGGGAGAAGGATTTTATATTGGGGGTGGGTGGGGTTAAAGCTGATTTATGTAAACACCAGTTTTTCTATTTCTATTCATATATTTGACAAAAAAAAACGATATTGAAAATAATATATAAACTAGTGTCAGTGGAATTTTGGAAAAGAGCATTTGATTTCATTTTGAAATTTGGCTACTGGTCAAAAATTTTAAATAAAAATCAATCAATCAAACAGCATTTACTAGTAAGTAAAATTCCCATGCTAACCTGCTGTATCAAATGCATGCACTTTGAGGACTGGACACCATACGCATTATTGATTAAATGAGGTATCTCAAGTTTGGCACATAGTTGAGCTACTTCTTCTATCCTTAGAGAAAAAACAATAAAGTGCATATTTCTGATGTACTAATAAGGTAAACAAAACTTTTCATCAAAACAAAGCAGGAACTTCCTGAACTCATCATCAAATGTTAAGATGCAAATAGGAAGTGTGTTTTTTTTTAATCAAAAAATGTTAACACTTGGAAATACTGGTTTTGATCATGAATATGATAAAATATGTAATATCGGAGGTAAAGTACAAATCTACACATATGCTATTTACCTGTCAGGTACTCTTGGGGCAAAGCAGCTGGTTGTTGTCATCACACATAATATATTCTTAGCACCTAATTCCTGCACTTTTAATTCAATGGCAGAAATATCTGTCCTTAGTTCATCTCCCTCAAGTTTGTTTTCAATTACTATTGGTTGAAAACCTGTCAGTATATAAATATATATTCTTACTTGTAATGTTGATAACATTTTTCATAATGATAAAAAGTAATTTCAAAGTCAAACCTAGCAGTGTTCATTTTTTATAGGTTTCAAGTTATGCTTAAATAGTATGCTTAAACAGAGAGAGAAAAAAGAACCATTTCAAAGTGAAAGTAAAATCAATTAAACAAATCTAAAAAAAAAACTGAAATAATATTCATGAATGATACCTGCTGTAACCATAGATTTAAAGCAAGACTTCTGGTCTATCCTTGGCCATAGCACATATCTGGCATCAGGTCGCTGTTGTTTCAATGTCAGCATACAGAGAACCAGGCTCATGCCTGTTGCCATGGGAACAACAAATGCAGAGGCTGCAGACTGGACACCTAATGTTATGAGATGAAATTGCTATAGGAAAGCAAAATAATATTTGTTTTTTTTTATTAAAAGTCTTGTGATTTCTCTATTCATATTGTTGATGTCCTTATTTAAGAATACAAATACACTGTGCGAAGAGTATAAACTTTACAATACCTGCCTGCTATCTTGATATCACTCATACTATTACATATATTACCTATTTTTACAACAGCACCTAACAAGGAAATGATAAATAACACTAAGTTAATACTTACTTTAAACAGGTAGATTTAATATTCTCTTAACATTACCAACTATTTATGAGACTGCAATAATATTCATGCACCTGCTGTCTTGATGATGTCCAACACCATGGAGTTTGTAAGTTTGTTCAGCAAACTAGAGCCTGCTGCCTTTGGCTGGATAGCTGTTATATCTCCTGATCTACCTATGCCATGGCCTATACTAGAAAATATAAAAGGAAAATGATTATTTAATCCATATACAGTACATTTGAATGTAGACACATCTTGCTACTACTCTAACTTTTATAGAGCTAACTACAAGGTGCACAGTGTATCCTTTTTTAGCAAAGTAATTATCCACTTGGATTAGATGTACATTTTATTCCATATTTGATTATACTGTATAATTTACATGACAGCTTGCAATGTTTGCATTATAGATGACACAGGGCAGTGATACAAAACACCTCCCCATTTTATTTGAGTTGTGAAGAAAAAAAAAGGCCATACCCAGTGAAGGTCATACATGTAAATGCAGATGTTGTCCTAAATGAATGTCCAGTCATAGAATGTAGACATTGCAAGCTTTCATGGCTACCAGACATAAGGTACTGGTAGTACTCTTTAAGAAAAAACTTTTGTTTTATCGATCTAAATTGAGAAGCTTTTCAGGATGAAAAAAAAAACTGTGTAGTATTTTTGAACACACTTTAAGGTCTTACAAATGCTGATTTTAGATATATGATTATATAGCTTGAATTTCTAACTTGTAGTGTCTATTAGCCACCAGTCTTGATGCAATTCTTGCTTCTCTTTCCCCAACACCACAGTTTCCTGGAAAATTGTTGCTGTCCATTACTGCTAGTTCTTGTAACAGCAGTTCTATACTCATGTCATCCCAACCAATTTCAGGACATTTTTTCTAGAATAAGTAAAGAGCAAATGCATATACTGCAAATGTAATACCAAACCTTACAATTGTCATTTCAGACTAAATGGACAACTAAATATACTTGATGTTCAGCCACGTTTAAAATGAAAATTACTTTCAAACATTTATATATCAGGCATTGGTACATTTTCTTGAGCATTTACATTAAAATGTACCTGTAAATTTTAAAAATAAAATAAGAAAATAAACAAATAAATATATAACCTGTTCAAATAACTGCCTGACCAAGTTCTCTCTTGCCCTTCTTGCTTGTGCACCTTGCTGCACGTACGAAGAAGAAACTATTTTTTCTGCTAAGCTGCAATTTTCAGCATTCATTTTACACTTTCTATTTTAATTCCAAAAGTACATGCAACCAATAACATCCGGAAGTTGGAGCTGAGCACAAGTTTACGAGTTGATATCTAATCCGCTTACTTATAAAAGCCTTCATACATAGATTTATTATACACAAAAAATACTTGCACTAAGCCAAATTTTATATACAGTATTCTTTAAATACACAATCGACATCTCTGTTTGCTCTAAAATGCACTTTTCGTTACAGCGCATGAATCGTATATTAGAAAACTGCACAACTTCCGGCTACTTCCGGTAGATGTGATCCTAGAAGGTAGGATGTTTTAAAGGTTATAAATACTTTTTTTATGAAACAAATGTGGAGGAAATAAGCTGTTAATTTTTAGAAAGAGATATATTTCAAAGACAAATAGCAAGTACAAATTATTGATATCTCTATACGAATGATTGGCATACTTTGCACAGTTTACTAGTTTAATTACTTCTTTTCTGCAACCACTTTCACTTGATGAAGTGCCTCGTTGTTTTGGAGCACCAGCTTTTACAAGAGCACCAGAAATTAATAAATATAATCATTTGGTTACATTTTTAACCAGAATTTACAAGATAACCTCAATGTATGTACATGTATAATATTAGTATATAAATGTATGACTCTCCAGCACTAACGGCGTAAAAGCATAGATTATGGCAGTGCACAGCTTTGTGAATTTGGTTTTAAATTTCTCAATCTTGAAAGTTTTTCTTCTTTATTTTTATCGCATTCAACATTTTCAGGTCAAGAAATATTTTGGAATCATGGCTTCAGTTGATCCAAATGATTTAGCTGGTGATTTAACTCAAAACTTGGAAAACTCCCTAAAAGAAGAAAAGGCCAGAAATGAATCAGACTCAGATAAAAAATCCTTCATCAAAGATGATAATTGTGGTATTAATAAAAAGGATTATCATGAAAATGAAAACTCTCAGCATCAAAAATGCGGAACTGATGTACCAGTAGATGAAGTTGAAGCAGGAGAAAGTGACTCTGATGTAGATAAATGTACAAAACCGGATGAGAATGATATAGTTGTAGATGAGGAATACATGAAGAAATTAGAAGAAAAAATGTCAGAAGAAGAAAAACAGGTATAAATAATCAAGTACTTTTAAAAACTGTATTTACCTCTTTAAGGCATCGAAGATAGAAGCTATGGAAAATGGGTATCCCTAAATGGTGCAATACATTGCAAAACGGCCAAACACAGTGCAATACACATGAATAAACAAGTCCAGTTGCAAGTATACATGATAAATGGTCATTTCAAACAAAATGAGGTGATACAAAAGATATTAAGATATATTGTTAATTGATTAATATTGTTGTTGCAACTTAACAAATCATGCTGGTAATATTATGAAGAAGAGCCACTGTCTGCCATTGGCTGCTGACCCAACAATATACAAGTCTCACCAATTTGTTAAATTATATCAGCGGTATTAATTATCTAGTAATATGTATATATTTTTTTATATCCCCCTTTTTTGTTTGGAATGTCTTTTTTTTTTTGTTTAACTGCAGATGGACCTGTTTTTTTTTTTTTTTTTCAGTGTATTGTACTGTGTTGCGCTATATTGTGGTGTATTGCACAATTTAGGCAGACCACTTGAAAATATATTGTTAATACAGTTTATTTATGATCAAATTAAAATTATTTGAATTAAAGCAAATGCAGTATGTATTCCTAAATGATTTTTTTAGGTTAGAAAAGATGAAGCCCAGGCACTTAAAGCAAATGGGAACAGCCACTTTAAGGCCAGTGAGTTTCAACTTGCTATTTGCTCATATACCCAGGCACTCCAGACATGTCCACTTTGTTTTCAAAAGGAAAGGGCTATCATGTATTCCAACAGAGCTGCATGTAGACTCCATTTAGTAAGTTTTTGAGTTATAATTATTATTATTATTATTATTATTATTATTATTATTGAAGTTAAGCAATTTCAATTGATAGAATGATTTCCCTAGATTGGTTCACTCTTTAAGGTAGATCGGTCGTTATGTAATTTGACGATTTGCGCAATTTCAGCGCATCNTCGGCCATATTTGATCCGCGGATCAACTTTGTTGTCAAAGCGGGGTTATTCGGCCCGCCATCCACAGTTAAGGCCACTTTGTTCAAGAGTTACAGAGGAATTAAAAGTTATTCCATCTGATGCAACTACCACTAAAAATATACCCCCTGTTAAGTTTTCTGAACACTGTCACACCTACATCTCACGCGCTACAAACTGCAGCTACAGGATATTTTGGAACTGTAAACGTGACTGAGATACACACTTGATCTCTTTACATGACACAACTGTATCATAAGCAGGTGTTTTTTTTTTCTTCGTCACAGATGAAGGTCATTTTATTTTCAATTAACCTATATATCACGCCAAATTATTTCCATTATCAACGTAAGACACCTCCGAGTGGAAAAGTGCTGTACCGAGATTATTAGAATACCATCTGTAACGATACTTAATCTTTTGATTTATTTATATATTTTATCACTATCTGAGCCATACCATTTTAATAATAAAACCTGTTTTATATAGATACAAGAAATTTGTCTGTTATTAGATCGCCATATCGAAGATGCAAAGGTATGTAGAGCTCTATTTAAGATCCCTCCTGCAGTTCTTACGCGATGTAGAGAGTGTGCTATTCGATAAGACATCTTTTTATAAACCGTCTGCGCATGATTTCAAAATGAAAAAAAAAAAAACAACAACAACAAAGCCAAACTATATAAGAAAATATTGGAATTTTATTTTCATCAGGGTCAGTATTTTATGAACCTAGATTTTTTGTTTTATTGTGAACATCTGTCAAACGTTTGTTGGTTATTTTTCGGGTTTTTTTTTCAAATCATTATATTTCACTGCCTCTGCAGTTGTCCGCAATACCGGATTCGATGTAATGCACGATAAAGTTTAAAAGGCTCCACTGTGTGGCGACCTCTAATGAAATTTCGAACACGTTGGTAATGTTTCTTTCTTAACAGTGGGTTTCTTTCTAGCTAACAGTGGTGATGATGGCAGCACTTGATGGCGTACCAGTTGCTTCTAGCACAGTTCCGTCCAGTAACATAGCATTTCGGGAAGTTGAAGGACACACATGTCCCAACTTGGTAGAAGCAGCGGTCACAGACTAGGGGGTCACCCACAGGGTTAGGTTGACAAATCCAGTAGCATATAGGCAACGGCTGTATTGTCGCCTGGAAACGAAAGAGGTGGTTGCTACATTTAAAGCGTCTCCATGATTTTATACTTTTTATTTGATAAATTATTTTATCTGACAGAATATTATTGCATAAAGAACATGCGACCCCAACACGTCTTTAATTCGGGCGGCCGCAGTTACAGTGCAGGACACTTAATTAGCAGTGAAGAGTTTCAGAGGAATTAAGAAAACTTGGTTGCAATCATGCGTGTACCTTATCTAGCTACAACTAAAGCAGTATGTGGTATGGACTTTCTGAACACAGCTGTCTTAAGCAGAAACTTACGGATAGAAACGCTTCACTCGGGCCATGGACGAATGTAGCTACCAGAATTGCGAACGCTAATATTACGACTTTGGGCGACATGGTACCAGGGAAATATCTGAAACAAAATAGTTTAAAATACAATTTATAGATAATGACGACACTAAATTCGTGTGGCTAAGATAAATAATTCAGAAAAAAAATTAGGAAAAAAAAAATCAAAAGCATTTATTTCTTGAATTACGTAGAGATTAAAAGAGGAAAAGTTAAGAACAAGTGTAAACTGGGAAATTTATGAGCACTACCATTTCAAGAATACAAGTATATTTTGAAAAGTAAACACCGCTTTCCTTCTTCACGTTGGAACTACGTAGATCTATCTCACTCCGCCGGACTCGTTGAATGTTATCAATTTAACAGATTAACTCGGTTCCTCCTGGAATTGAGTAGAATACAGAAAAGCTGGTTATTATACGAGTTTGTTGGAAACAAGGGGAGGCGTGGTTACCTGTTACAAGGATTGCATTCAGCGAGAGTCCCTGAAGAGGTTTATCTTCGTAGACCGATAGTAAGATTGGGCATGTGCCCTTATTAGTTGTTCACGGCCTTAACCCACCCCTGTTATCATACGAGTTTGTTGGAAACAAGGGGAGGCGTGGTAATCTGTCACACGGTTTGCATTCAGCGAGAGTCCAGTAGAAGCATTGGGCATGTGCCCTTATTCGTTGTTCACAGTTAAAATCATGCTCAGAGAAAAAATTCAAGCAAATCAAAGAAAGAAAGCGAAACCAGCTCACCCTGCAAATTTCAATGATGCACTAGCAACGGCAGCAGATATGAAATAGCCCTACGCTCCTTACGTGTTGCTGTTTATATACTCAGTTAAGATATGCAGTTGAACATCATTGCAGTTCAAGGTGATATGGTACATTTAAAATGTGGGATGTCAACTTAAAATAACATACTGCAGCTCCACCGCTGTATTGAAGGTCCGGCGTGATAAGGAATATCAAACTGCGTACAATAACATTCATTCGGCTACACTCGTCTCTCACCGTTTAAGTGACGTCACACCTGACTGGTATGTGCTACACGCTGCAGCTGACAAATAGAAAACGTGTACGTGACACTGATCCACACGTGTTTCCTTCAATGTATTAATGACTGCTTTGTGTACGTGGCACGACTGAGATAGTTGTGTTTGGCCGAGCTTCAATGTTATTTTATTGCGTTTCAAACCATCTGCATTTATACATACGAAGCCAATTATTCTTTTTTAACGTGACACAACTGATGCCGATGAAATACTTAACTCCTTCTTTAGGACTATAATTTAAATTGCTTTTTTTAATGTTCACATAATCCTTTGATGTAATTATCTCGTCTTTTATTCCCACGGCGATATTTTAATTTTGCAATTGGCCAAATCTTGTATTATTATTTGTTTCTTTTATTATATTGTTTTAAGTGCAATCCCCGCCAAGCAGCATAGAAATCATTATACACATGGTCACGAAATAAGGTGAGAATAAATGTTCTACCCTTGCAGCATTTTATTTTGCCTTTGCCGATATTAGGATATAATACGGTATTCATGTGTTCTTAAAGGGATAATAACTCTTCGTGTGAGGTCTATATGTCACAATAAAAACATTGTGAATAACTCATAGAAACATAATATATCCTGTTTTATGACAAAAACAGCAGTTATAGCTATTATTCTGATATCTGAGCTTGTCTTCAGACCACGTGACCTCCACTGATGGCTATACTCTGTTATAATCTCTTAAGAGATTTTAACAAAAAACCAAACTTTTCAGAAAAAAAAACAGGGACTAATTTTGAATGTAAAAATGGATTTGTTAACCATTGGTAAGTATGGGAAAATTGTTGTTTACTCCAGGAAAATTTATTTTTGGCCAAAACGAAGAGTTATTATCTCTTTAAGCTTTGTTCAGTCTGTTCCCCATAAACACCCAAGGTACTTTACTAATTAATCGCTTATATACTNCATTTTATTCCGTTTCAATTAATCTACTTGTATATATCATACCAGTTTATTTCCATTATCAACGTAAGATACAAGTGGAAAAGTGCCGTAAAGAGATTATTATAATACCATCTTGTAATGATACTTAATCCAATTGATCCTATCTATTTATATATTTTATCACTATTTAAGTCATACCATTTTATAATAAAACATGCTTCATATAGATACAAACAATATCGAAGCTGCAAAGGCATATCGAAGCTGCAAAGGCATGAAGCTGCTGCAGTTCTTACGCGATATAGAGAATGTGCTGTTTGAGACGTCTTTCTTTAAACCGTCTGCAGCACGATCTCAATAAAATAAAATAAAATAAAATAAAATAAAATAAAATAAATATAATAATAATAATAATAAAAAAATAAAGAAAGAAAGAAAGAAAGAAAGAATAATAACAAAGCGAAACTATACTAGAAAATATTGGGGATTTTATTTTCATCAGGGTCAGTGTTTTATGAATCAAATTTGTTTTGTTTCATTGTAAACATCTGTCAAACATTTGTTTGTTTTTTTTTTCAAATCATTTTATTTCACTGCCTCTGCAGTTGTCCGCAATACCAGATTCGATGTAATGCATGATAAAGTTTAAAGGGCTCCACTGTGTGGCGACCTCTAATGGAATTTCGAACACGTGGGTTTCTTTCTAGCTAACAGTGGTGATGATGGCAGCATTTGATGGCGTACCAGTTGCTTCTAGCACAGTTCCGTCCAGTAACATAGCATTTCGGGAAGTTGAAGGACACACATGTGCCCACTTGGTAGTGGCAGCGGTCACAGACCAGGGGGTCACCGATAGGTTGAGGTTGACAAATCCAGTAACACAAAGGCTTTATTGGCGCCTAGACACGAAATATGTGGTTGCTACATTAAAAGTACCTTGATGAATTTATACATATTGTATGAGAAATAATTTCGTCTGACAGAACATTATTGCATAAAGAACATGCGATCCCAACACGTCTCTAATTCGGATGACGGCAGTTATAGTGCAGGACACTTAATTAACAGTGAAGAGTTCCAGAGGAATTAAGAAAACTTGATTGAAATCACGCGCGTACCTGATCTAGCTACAACTTAAGCAGTATATGGTATGGGCTTTCTGAACACTGCTGTCTATAGCAGAAACTTACGTATAGAAACGCTTCACTCGGACCATGGACGAATGTAGCCACCAGAATTGCGAACGCTAACATTACGACTTTGGGCGACATGGTACCAGGGAAATATCTGAAACAAAATAGTTTAAAATACAAATTATAGATGATGAAGACACTAAATTCGTGTGTCTAAGATAAATAATCAAGACAAAAAATAAGGTAAAAAATTAAAAAAAGCATTTTTATTTCTTGAATAACGTAGAGATTATATGATTCTTTTCACAGCCCAAACTCAAGTGAAAATAAAAAAAAAAAAACGTAAAAGAGGAAAAGTTAAGAACAAGTGTAAACTGGGAAATTTATGAGCACTACCATTTCAAAGAATACATGTATATTTTGAAAAATAAACACCGCTTTCCTTCTTCACGTTGGAACTACGTAGTTCTGTCCAACTCCGCCGGACTTTTTAAATGTTATCAACTTAACAGATTAACTCGGTTCCTCCTGGAATTGAGTAGAATATAGAAAAGCTGGTTATTATACGAGTTTGTTGGAAACAAGGGGAGGCGTGGTTACCTGTTACAAGGATTGCATTCAGCGAGAGTCCCTGAAGAGGTTTATCTTCGTAGAGATGGACCGATCTAAGTAGTTTCATTGTGCATATACCCTTATTCTATTATTCAGGGGCGGATCCAGAGATATTTTCTGACAGTCTTCAAAATTATCTTTGTTGATCCATCCTCCATTTTTGACCGTCTTCCGTCAGAAAAAATAGATACCCGTCAAAGTAAACTTGAAAATCTGACCGTCTTCCGGAAGACCCAGATGACGGCCTTAACCCACCCCTGTTATCATACGAGTTTGTTGGAAACAAGGGGAGGCGTGGTAATCTGTCACACGGTTTGCATTCAGCGAGAGTCCAATAGTAGCATTGGGCATGTGCCCTTATTCGTTGTTCACAGTTAAAATCATGCTCAGAGAAAAAAAAAAAATACAAGCAAATCGAAGAAAAAAGTGAAACCAGCTCACCTCGCAAATTTCAATGAAGCACTAGCAACGGCAGCAGATATGAAATAGCCCTACGCTCCTTACGTGTTGCCGTTTATATACACAGTTAAAATATGCAGTTGAATATTATTACAGTTCAAGGTGATATGGTACATTTAAAATGTGGGATGCCAACGTAAAATAATAACAAGCTGCAGTTCCATCGCTGTATCGAGGGTCCTGTGTGATCAGGAATATCAAACTGTGTACGATAACATTCATTCGGCTACACTCGTCTCTCTCCGTTTTAGTGACGTCACACCTGACTCGTATGTGCTACACGCTGCAGCTGATAAATAATGCGCAGCTAGAGGGCACTTTGAAAACGTGTATGTGACACTGATCCACACGGGATTCCTTCAATGCATTAATGAATGGTTTATTTACGTGGTGCGACTGAGACAGTTGTATTTGGCCAAACTTCAAGGTCGTTTTATTGCGTTTTAAGCCATCTGCATGTACATAGCAACATACTAAGAAAATTATTCTTTTTTAACGTGACACAACTGATACCGATGGAATACTAAACTCCTTATAGCACCATAATTTAAATGGCTTTTTTTTATAAATGTTCACATAATGCTTTAATGTCATTATCTCATCCTTTTTTCCCACGGTGATATTTTAATTTTGCAATTGGCCAAATCTCGTAGGATTATTTGTTTCTTGTATTAAATTGTTTTTAGTGCAATCCCCGCCACGCAGCATTGAAATCATTGTTCACATGGTCTCGAAATAAGGTGAGAATAAATTTTCTACCTTTGCTGCATTCTGTTTTGCCTTTGCCGATATTAGGATATAAAACGGTATTCGTGTGTTCTTGACCATGAGATGAGATTTGTTCAGTCTCTTCCCCATAAACACCCAAGGTACTTTACTAATTAATCGCTTGTATACTTTCACCCAAGGTCAATATTCGTCTACAAAACGCATGATCTGAATTCCACCATCAAAAAGGTGTCATTTTTCCTTTAAAACGTGAAAAAGGATCGACTATGTGGTTAACACAAGTCAATGTCTACAGAAAAAGTGTTTGTTTGACATTTCCTACATCTTTACAATATTGTTAGTTGATTATGTAAAAATGATGGTAAACTTGTTATCGTGTATTGTGTAATAAAGTGTCAAAAATGGAATCAAACTCATATCATTGCATTTTGTCAGATTTAATCATTCAGTATGTTCAGAATCTCAGAACGGAGGAAATTGGACATTTAACACTGTTCTATTGAAATTTTTCCCATCTCATCAATTTGCTTAGTTGATCATATAAAAATTGCAGTAAACTGTTTATTTTATGTTAAAAAAGTGTTAAAAATGGAAATAAACCCATGTCAGAACAGTGCTGTCTTGTTTACATTTTGGCATTTTCAAGGTGTGACTTTGAAGTTCCATTGGCCTGAAGAAGTTTGCTAGTCACGTTTTCTGAATGTCCATGTTACTAATATTTTATTATTAAAAATTGATGGTCATTATGCTGTTAAACATTATGTAATGTTGCATCAAATTTGAAGAAACCCCTATTTTGGGCACTGCTCCCATGATGACCATTTAAGGAAAACCATGTCATTTACTGTTCTCAAACTTACAGGAAAGAAACATGGGACTAAAATACAGCTTCAGTAGGCAATGCAGTCTGTTTGGTAAATTTTTCTGGCAATTAAACAGTTTTTTTGTGAAAATTTAATTTTTCACATATTGGCATTTTCAAGGTGTGGCTTGAAGACCCATGCTAGTCACATTTTCTGAAAATCCATGATACGTTTATTTTATTATTAAAATTGATGGTCATTATGTTAAGCATTGTGTAATGTTGCATCAAAATAGAAAAAAAAAACACAATTTTTGGTGCTGCTGCCATGATGACCATTATGGGAAAACCATGTTACTTATGACTGTCAAACTTTCAAAAAAGAAACACAGGACTAAAATGCGGCCTGAGCTGGAAAAGCAGTCTAATTGGCTTCTTCTTCTGGAAGTTATACATTTTAGTGAAATATTCATTATTATCGTTTTGGCATATTCACTGTGGGACTCAGAGCTCCCATGGACATGAAGCTGAATGGTAATCAAGTTTTCTACAAATCCTTGCTATTTAAAGTCAATTATCAAAAATTGGTGATAATAATTCTGTTATTTATTATGTGATGTTACATCAAATTGACAAAAATCTTTTTGCACTGCTACTACAAACATTATGAAAAGAAAACTGTGTTACTTATAATTATATTTAACTTATAAGTATGATTTTTAGGATTGGCATGCAGTTCATATTAGAAAGCCAGCTCAATTGGGTTATCATTTATTATTGAATTTATGCAGTTTTGTGTGAAGTTTTCATTTTTTCTCATTCTGGCATTTTCAAAGTGTGAACTTGAACTCCCATTGGCCTGAAGCCTTATGCTTGTTACACATTTTACTTACATCATTATTACCTGTTGAGCATAATTAAAATTTGATGTTGAATTTGCAGTTAAGCATAATGTACATTTGCATCAGAATTGACAATAGCCCATTTTGTGCATTGTTATTTTCTGCTTTTTGTCTGTACATTTGACAGGTTTGCTGCCTTGTACCTATTTGCCTTGAACCTTGATGTAAACCATATCAACTCAGTCTTACTGTCATTTAACAACATGTTCACTTTCATTAATTCTCGAATCTCTGCAAGACAAGTCTCCATAGAAGTGATTGTTGCAGACTGGCTGCTCTTGCATGTAATATGTACTTGTGTGTCATCTGCAAAAATAACAGTGTTTAGACCATGTTTTAGTATGATATCTTCTACAGGTAACATGTATAATGAGAATAGGATCGGACCTAACACAGACCCTTGTGGGACACCATACTCCAAGTAAACTGGCTGAGATAAAACTGACTCTATTGAAACCCTTTGTGTTCTGTTTTTCAGGTATGAGGTAAACCAACTAAGTGCAAGTCCATTCACTCCAAAGCGATGCTGCTACCTGTGAAGAAGAATATTATGATCTATGGTATCAAAAGCTGCTGAAAGGTCTAGAAGTATACTAAAATGACATATCTTTGTTTATATAGGACAAGCATTATATCATTGTGGACTCGAAGTGGAGCTGTCGCAGTGCTGTGGCCTTCTCTATAGGCAGACTGAAATTTCCCAAAGAGTTTATTTTCAGCCAGATAGCTGCTTAGTTGAGAACATGCCATTTTTTCAAGAAATTTGCCTAAAAAGGGTAGATTTGATATTGGTCTATAGTTTTTCAGGACATTTTTACACAGCCCTTGCTTTTTCAGTAATGGTCTAACAATTGCAGTTTTGCAGTTTGATTGAAAGATACCTGTTGAGAAAGACAGATTTACTAATCTCAGGAGAACCGGAGATAACACACTAATATACTCTTTCACTATATATGTTGGCACAGGATCCAGAGCTCAAAACTTAGAATTCATCCCCTTTATATCAGAGATAATATCTTTCTCTGAGACCAGTACGAAATTGCTCAGTTGGGCTCCATCACCCTGACTGGCACACCTGTCTTGCAATTCACTCGGTGATGGATCTGATACTGAGGATCCTGTGATAGAATTTTGAGTTAATTCCTTACGAATATCCTTGATCCGGTTTGTAAAGAAATCTGCAAAAACTTGAGGAAGTGTTGACATTTCCATGTCAGGAAGCACACTTAGCTGGCTTGACTAACACCCCATTTCCATAGGTTTTTAGATCGATCTATCGCTGTGGGGAGTCTCACTAGATTACTGTCAGCTTGGCCGGCTTAAGCGTCTGTCCCGCCTACTAAAAGCTGTAAGGGGGTAATTAACTATGGTGTCCGCTCGGCTAACTGCAATTTAGCCTGAACCCCCAGGGAGTTAGGTCGATCTAAAACTTAATCTTTAGATCGATCTAAATCTCTGGGAAAGCACCCTTAGATTCTGAAATCTTGTCCACAATCCTAAAGAGTTCCCTTTGATCAGCACCTTCAATACAGGTCCGATGGTGTACAGTTTTTTGCTTTTCAAGGAGGGTGTGATAGTTAGCTCTGGCAGTTTTAAATAATCTCCGGTGTATTTCCAATTTTGAATTGCACCACTGACGTTCAATCTTCCTGATCTTTTTCCTCTCTTCGCTGAGTTCAGATGTAAACCATTCAGCCCGCTGTTTCACCACCTTGACTCTGGTCTGCATTGGTGCAATGTCCTCCATGATCTTGCATATAGACGTATTATACAGATCTACTAAGGTACATGGATCTGTGGTCTGTTCCGCATCCTCAAAAACATGTTTAAACGCATCATTTAGGATTACTGGATCAAGTTTTGAGATATCTCTACGTTGGATGACTCTTTTTGACACTTCAAAAGATCTAAACTCTGACGCCTTGTTTTTTACAACTTTCATGTTGGACCGTGTCATAATGGCAATGCCACCACCTTTCCGGTGATTCCTAGGTGAGAGATGAATTGTATAGCCACTGAAGGAGGAGTTAAAGTCAGCATCAAAGAAATTGCAGTTTTTACTATTTATCCATGTTTCTGTTACCATGAAAATGTCTGTATTATGCTGGTCTATAGAGTCACATAAATGGGTCACCTTGTCAACCACGGATCTGGCATTCCAAAGAGACATTTTGATGTTATTTTCCAGATAATAGAGACGAACTACGCGTCACTTGAGTTACAAACACACAGAATGGCATATCTATATCTTAGTATGACATTTATGACAAAGGTTGCATTATTTTGGCACAGAAATGCCTCTTATGCTTTTATTCTCCATAACATATATCTGATATTTATAGCTATTTTAAGATCCCCGCTGCAATTCTTCCACGAAATAGTTCGTGTCTTATTATATAGTCTAGGGTATTATATTAAAAAAAAACATAAGTTCTGCAGATAGTGAAGTAACATGTAGCAGAGTAAATATTGAAACTGTAAAGATATGACGTCATCTTACCATGACAATAAACATAAAGAATGAATGTCGATATTTACCAGAAATTTTTGGAAATTTCATTATCATCACGGTCAGTTATTTACGAATTAGTTAGTGATCGCAGTTAAATAAAATCACAAATTACAGGATACGACGCACCGGAGTTAAAGAATACCAAAATCAGAGGAAAAGTTTAAAGTGAAAACAAATTCCTTCCCCCCCTCCCTTTGCAAATTTCAATGATGCAACAGCAACGCCAGAGTGGTGAAATTGCCGACCCCCCCCTTACATGGGGGTGTTTACATAATGCGAAGATTGCATCTCATTGAAGATGCAAGTCCGGCGAGTTGTAAATCACGAATCACCGGTATAATGACTTCTTTGCCGAAGGACGAGGTTAAATAAAGCCGCATTTACAAGTCACGGGAAGGGGGTGACACATGGATCAAGCTAAAAAAGATGAATGTTTCACTCAATATAATGTGGTTTTCACGGGTAGCAAAAATACCCAATGGGATCCTCTTTAAAAGCCGAGGGGGAAACCATAGCAACATGTTTTATTCAAAGGGTTTCAAAGCCTTCTTTTAAGCACCACATTATATTAACAACGGTGAAGACAGTTTGTAAAAGCTGGATTTATTCAAACCGGTTTACTAACGTGCAATGACTGACAATGGATGCAACAAAATCTTAATTAAACTACAAATAAAACATCATTCCAAACTTGTGCTTGCCAATTCCATTTCTAAGCTACCCCCATAAAAGATGAATAGATAAATAAAATAAATACAACCATCATATGATCTTCTTTTACACATAAAACTATAAGGTAAACATTTGGTGTCTGGGTTATTCATGAACTGTTTCTATGTTGCAGATTGTCTGACAACTTTCAGGAACTAGTTGGTGTCTGTACGCATGCGCATTTTTTAGCCTGCCGTAGGGATGAGCTCCACTGAGTGTCCGTCCCAGCAACCGCCTCTTTGGTTGTCACACCTAACACAATAATAATAATAATAAACTCGGCTATAGGCGTCGTCGAGAAGATATACCAGAAATTATAACATCGTCATTGTTAACTATAACACATTTACCCTGATGTTCTTTTCAATAAGTTCATTCTCTTTTGTGGACATTTAATATCAAAACACAGCTGCATCAAACTACTAGTTAAAACTTATTTTTACTAGAAGATGAGTAAAATTCGATCACTCGTAGGCTACGCTCCCAGTGGAAAAAAAACGTTAAATGAATAATTTTTAAAGCTCACTTTACTTACTTAGATATGCGGAAGCATTCGCATCGTTTAACGTATCTGACCCTCAGCTGGTGAAAATGCCCAAAGTCTGTTGAAGTCATAACAGTGACGGCGCGGCCATCGTCTTTCATGATTTTGATGTGGTCAGCAGTCAGTCGTACCCTTCAATAAAAAAAAGTTACAATGATTTTTACCTATTAAAAACGAGCGCGTGTAAATTTGAAACGATATTAACACTAAACCCTTTCCCGACTTATGAATATACATTAAAAACGCAAAGTTATTAAATGTTTTAACTAGAGGCCCCCAAGGGTGCACCCCCCTCCCCAGCAATAAAGCAGTTAAAATTCTCTGAAAATAATAAGGAAATCCAAATTTAGTTAAAATTATTTTCCCCCCATTATCTCCTAAGTAACTGTCATTTCAGAAAATTTCGACAAATATAGTGCAGAATATACAAATAGCTCATCCAAAAACCAACGCTGTTAAACATATAACCTCCGTTGGCAGGGGTGGGGGGGGGGGAGGTTGAGACTTACATGTGGGTATGGGGGCCAGGCGGGTCCTCCGTGGCGACCGTTGTTTCGAGCTCGATGTCGCGCAGAGTTGGAGCATATTCCGTGGCATTATCAGAGGCCAGGGCAATCGGTAATTCACGGTACAAGCTGATGTACTTCCGCTGCTCCATGACCATGTCCTATAAACATAATTAAATGAATAAATAAATGGTGAAGTTTTCACCACGTGAAAATAATAAATTATATGGACAGGGAAAAGCACACATATATTTGAAAATGGAAAGAAGATTAAGAAAGGATGGGTGAAAATTGCAGAAATATTTGTCATAGGTAATGTCTTGTTTAAGACGCTGTCAATAATTAAAATCCTCCGGTATATGTTCCATGCATTAATACCACTGTTTTGAAATCATTCAGCTTACAGAGATACTTAGCAAAAGAAACAAAGAACCGTTGGCAGTCGTGCATGACAAAGTCTTAAAAAAACTACTTTCCAAAGTATCCCAATCAAAATAAATAAATAAATAAATAATACCTTTAGTGCCTCGATCTCCTTCATGATGGTGCTGCCCTCTACCGACACGGGCATTATAGGCCATCTCTGACGAATTTCACCAACACCATTTATGTTAAGTTCAATTCGAAAACCAGAGGCATCTACCGATTTTACTTCGCCTAGAAAAAAGTGTGTTCAATTTACACCTTGTCTGTATGGTACGTCAAGACCATCAGATTTCATGGACTAAAATTTATGTTCAGATGTCGAATATGTAAAAAATAACAAACTCAAGGATAACAGTAATCTTAATCACCATTCAACCTTGTCTGTCCAGGACTCCAAGAAACCATTCCCAGACCCTATTGTAGGCCTGCTAACTTTGGATCGAATTACGCTACCAGACGACCGCGCACGGAAGTTAATTACCCACCTTACAGCTTTTAGTAGGCGGGACAGACATTTAAGCCGGCTAAGCTGACAGTAATCTAGTGAGACTCCCCACGGGGATAGATCGATCTAAAATCTGTGGGAATGGGGTCCAAGAGTAGATTATAACTCAAAGCGTAGGCCCGACAGTAGATTTTAGTGGTTAAAGTATAACTGTAATCCTAATCATTGCTGTAACTTGCCTGACTACGCCTAAGTGACAGGTTACCTTCAGTTGTTAAAGTGTAATTGTAATTTTATTCATCACTGTACCTTGTCTGTACAGGACTCCAAGAAAAGATAATAACTCACGGCGTTGACCTTAGACTAAATTTAAGTTGTTAAAATATAACTGTAATTCTTATCATCACTGTACCTTGTCTGTCCAAGACTCCAACGCCTCCATATCTCACGGTGTCCGCAGCGTCCTTGTCCCCGTTGGTGTAGAACTCTACTGGAGTTTGGTAGTATAGGGCAGCGTTGGTACCATTAAATGATGAGTCGGCTTCCTTCTTTCCACTACGGACAGAACCTTTTTAAAAACAGAAAAGAAAAATATAGGCATTATACTAGTAGATAATCGGCAGTATATGATAAAATATACGATTGTGAAATCTGGGGGCGAAATTATCCATTTCCGTGCACAAAATGGTTATAGCCGGGCTTAAATAAATGCATAAATGGGCATAAGCGGATCATAGTTTATGGTCTTCATAAAACATCTGGATCAGCCAACCGCAATGGTGGTTTGAAGTTTAAGACTTTCAGCATACTGGTTAAATTGGTTCAACTTAATTTGCCCAAAATTCACCAGACACCTCTCTACACCCACGGTTCTTACCGTTTGGCCCTGCTCTCACAGTCTTCCCAAGGTCGGACTTGGCGTCTCCTTTAAAGTGCAGGTTGTAAGGGTTCCAGGAAAGCTGAGGCGTTGAATACACGACCTCCAGGGGGATAGAATAGGTCCACTTCTGTTCTACTCCGCCGCAGTCTTGCACTACAAAATACAACCTATCAATCTAAAATCATACTTCCTTTCTGTCGGACAACTGAAACTCAAGTCTTCCGTTTGCATGTGCATGTAACTTACTGGCAGTTTAGTATGAAACAATAAATGCACAACGTTTAAATTTTACACTAAAAGTACCGAATTAGAAATACAGGAACAGGTCCAAACACAAGACATCATTTCTAGAGATGGTCTGCACTGTTTTCAGCTGAGGTTCAATTGTTGTCGTAAAACGTATGCAGATGATTTACTATTGAATTGCATTCTTATATAATTGAAATCCCTCCCCAAATACCCATTTTTTAAAACTTTATCCCCACAGTATAAAATTTAAGTCCACTTTTAAGGCTAATTCATAGTTTTATTATATTCAATTCTTAATTTAAGTTATTAGCTCTCAAAGGAATACGGTTTCCAATATCTGTTTTAAAATGTTATTGGTTGAAGAAATGTGTACCTTATGTTATTATTATACAGTACATATCAAACCTTGTTTTTGCTTTCGTAGGCAGAATGGAATACTGAGACCAAATGGAAAAAAATTGTATCGTCAAAAATTAAATAAAAATTAATTTTTTTACTTACCTCTCCTCTTTTTCTTCCTTAGTTTACAATCTTTAATACTTAGACCGGCTACTTTCTCTTGTGTTGTCATAGCCATGAAGATGTTCTGGTCCGCGTAGCTACGATGCATCTGTGTTAAGCCGTTTGCTCCCTAATACCGAGTGGAAAAACGCATAAATAAAATCCTTGTTATGGTTGGACGAGTTTCTAACTTACTTACCACGAAAATGGAAACTTTTGAACGCAGTTCATTTTTAAAGAAAAAGTCATGAATATGGGTCAATATAAATGTTAAAAGTTTGGATAAAAATGAAATGATTGGATAACGACAGAAAAGACGATAGAGTAATTTTGGAAAAAAAACAAAGATGAATTAACACACCCTTTTAGCGACTTTAAACCAACGATGGTAGTAACCGGCATTCAGCACGCGGTCGTTGCCGTCTTCGTCTGGGTCCAAGGCGAAGGCCGTGTAACCAAACATGTCGTCTGTTATATTAGCTGGATAATTGTCCTTGCCTGGGATCTGCTCCATCAGCTCGTCCAGAAAACTACGCTGATACGCCTTCTCTTCACTCCAGTACCCGCGGTTGTCAGGGTTTAGTTGGAACCTTTCAAATATTTTGTAATTTAGTTTTTTAATGGATGATCCAGACAATTATAAGTGTATCCAATTAATTATATTTATACTTTTATAGTTTTTATTATATTATACAGACTTGACATTTTATATGGAATATTTCAGATTAAAGGTATACTTAGGTAAAAAAAAGCGTTCTTTTTTCAAAAAACTCAGATCTCACATAAGATATCTGACTGGAGAAGTATGAAGTCAGGTGTGTTACTACCAATTAACTGACTGCCAAGTCTGTTGCACTGCTGCATTGTGTAATATGCAGTGATTTAATTGGCTAGTGCTCCTTTGGGCCGATCAAAGCTTTGGCTTTGGTGAAGCATGGTTCTGTCAAAAAAGTATCCATATGTCGGCAACTACTGTATCGAAAAATTTGAAATTTTGCATGTAAGCGGTTGTTTTTGCAGTGTGTAAAATGAGTTAAGCAGTGATTTATAAAATTGTTAAGGTGTGCCAGAATGGCGCGAAAGAGACAGACATTGCCAGACAGATTATTGTGTCAAACGGAATGGTCTGCACGGTTTTATAGAGTTAAGCCCAGACTGATGCACCTACACAGAGACCACGCCTAATGTATCGACATCTTACCACCAGGGTACAGGACTCACTGTCCTCCAGGATATGCTGCTGCAATTAAACCAAAACCACCTAGTCCGTTTTGAATGAGGGGCAAATTGTCACAAAAACGCGTTTTTCAAGGCTCTTAGCGAACACCAAAATTGTTTCAGCAGGTTAGGATATCAGGCAACCTCTAAGGATGATACTGTAAACAACAAAACAGCGTAGTGTGTTTCTCAAATGAATTGGGGACCATGGCCGTTTCTGGATAAAACACTGAAACAGCGTGGCTTTCTTTATTGAGGTCAGATTTCACCCGTACCGCTAAACTGGTCAAAACAGAGTTTACAGACATCATGTAGAGGCCTACGACAAGGCGTGTGCCACTTCTTAAGTGACTAGGGTCAATGACAGCGTCACTATTTGGAGTGGATACCACATTGGTGCCAAAACACTTATGGAGGTCGTCGATGAAAATCTGAACCAGATCAAATAAAAGAATTCTCTGGGAACCACTTGACCATCATATGATAGGGGGCACCTTAGGAACAATTTTAGGTTGCACGATGAGATTGCCGGTTCACACAGAGCACTTATAATAGCAGATAACTTACAGAACCAAGGGAATGAGCAGTTACCTTGGTCATCAAAATCGCCATATTTGAACCACATAGACAATATATGGGTAGGTCATTACTCGCCGAATCAACGGCCTGCATGTCCTACAACAAAACTGAACAAAAGTGGACAAGATTTAACCGTTGCCTGGAATTTTATTCCAGATTAAACTCTAAAAACCTATCCTAAGGCACGCCTTGCCGCTTGAAGCAGCAAGATGAGGTCTGGCGTAACAGCGACCATTGCTGTGACTAGACACTGACATGCGGGCTTTTTGTGGGGCGTGTAACTCTTTTAAAGACGATAATTTGTAAAATATGGAGATCCAAAATATCGCTTTCAATGGTTGTCGTATGACTTCAAATAGTTAATGTATTTTTTGTTTGCTTCACTGGCGAATTCAATTAATGAACTGTCACATTGCCATCGAACAGATTATCAAAAGTTTTTAAAACATGATTTTAATTCTTATTTTCCTTTATCAGTCAGCAAAATAGGAAAAAAAATGATGAATTATAATATGAAGAAAATATTCCATATTAAATGTCAAGTCTGTACATTCAATTATATTACTTATTATATTTTTCAAAAATTAATCCATATTTTTACAAATATGAAATCTTCTGATATATTTGAATGAGAAGATAAATTTATTTCTTGTACAAAATATTTATTAAACCTCATTCAATACTGAAAATCTATAAATGGATAGATAAAAATTATTGAAATGAAGTGTTACCGGATACAGTCTCCGTAATTGGCCTTACCTCGCTCTTTGTGATCCGGTTTGTAGCGCCATGCTGGATTTGTAGGCCATTCTGGAATGAAGGTCGTCCACGGTCCGGAAGTGGCTGAACGGTATGTCCTTCTTCAGAGGATGACATAATATCCGGTAATTCCACTGCGCAAGCTCGGGAATCGTGCCGTTGATGAGACCGGAAATGGTGACGGGAAGATAGGCAAAGTTCTCAAGGTTGTCCTTGCGACCAGAGTACGCGCTGAAGCGAGCCTTCTCGTGCAGGTCAAACCAGTCCGTGGCGTCCAAAAAGTGGCGGTCACTGTCGAAGGATTCTTCTAAAGGTGCTGCGAGTGAAAAATACGAAGACTTTCAGTTTTTAAGTGATTTGACTGCGACACAAATTAATGTTGTTTGCTTAATTAATATCGTTAAGTACATATTTTCTTTTGAAATAAACAAACAAACAACAAAATAATAGATAATAAGAATAGGGGATTTGGTAACATTCTGGCCCACAGATTCTACATCTGACACAGCTTCTGAGTACTTCATTATTTTTCGCAGATAATTTTCCATTACCTGAGCTTTTCATCCAGGCTCCTTCTAAGTAACAAAGGTTGGCTTTGAAGTATTTAGTGTAATCTCTGTGAGATTTGTCTTGATTTTTCCAGGCTTTGAACCACTCCTTCATCTCCGCTATCTGTTCCTGCACCGTGGCTTTATTCTTTACCTTAATTCATACATGGTTGGTAATTATACAACGAATAAGCAATGAATCATAAAAATTATTAATAGATAGATAAATAAATTAATTAATAAAGCAAACAATCAAACAAACAAATCAATTAATTCACATATTTTAAAAAACGAGACGACAAAATAAAAATACAAATATAGCAAAACACGAACACAAATGCATAAATAAATTAATAGAAGATTGGATAGATAGATAACTAAAGATTGCTACTAATAAAAATCTGTATTACAACTAAACAGACTATTTCACACTTGAAATATTCTGACACTGTTGCAAAATTAGAAAACGATGCCAACAGTACCTCTGGTGGCACATCAGGGAAAGGGATATCCTCTGTGCAGTGAAAATCTTTGCTTCTCCGGCATGGCATGACGAACTTGTAATCGTTATGCCTGGTCCGGAACTCCACCCCGTTCAAGACGGCGGCAAACTCTCCCATCCCTATGGTTCGGTCGTAGTTAGCATGGTTATGAATACTGACGGCGCTGTTACCGGTGTACGTCGTGGAGTGGTACGGCCGCGTGCCTGGAGAGACAAATTTGGTTTTGTGACATGTTAAAATCAATCTCAATCTCAATCTCTCATGGGCACATGCACACGAACATATCTCCATGCAAAAAGGGCAACACAACACAAGAACCGGAGAGCAATATTGTCGACCCTAGAATGACCTGTTTATGCAAATTTAAATTTATATAGGTAAAGAAAATATAATTTTCGGGGAAATGATGATGATATTCAGAGCGTGACGGGTGTTAACTCATTTTGTGGAAATTTAAGGAAATTATTTGGACAGTTTTAAGTGTGTAATGATGATGGATTAGAATGCAGATCCACGAGGTTAAAACGAAAATAATGCTCGTGGGATTTTTGTTCAGATAAATTATTAAGCTGATGCGTCGTATTGCAAAGCACACAAATACTTTCACGTGCGCGCAATAAAAATAAGAAAAATAAGTAACAAAATATAAAATAAAGTTATCAAACGAAAAAAAGTAAATTGATTAATAAATTAAAAAGGTTTATGTGTCGTTTTATACCTGAAAATGTTAACGAATAAGAAGACCGCCGCGTCTGACAAAGAAAAAAGACGCAAAGATGCCTCGTCGATAAAGGCTTTCGTCAAAACGAAGTCCATAAAATGAAGATAAGTGTTGTCCATCATGCCATTGTAGCCCTCTATTCTTTGATTTACGACGCTTTGTGGCCATTTTATATTACTGCATTAACTAATGCCCCTTCAACTAGACCATAGCAAACACTATTATCAGCTGTAAAAATTTGAGTGTCCATTTTTGAGTTCTCCGTCTTCTAAATGACTTTTGGTGGTTGGTCTAAATACTCAAATCATGCTAATAGATTTATTGATAATCCCTGCATACGCAAATTGTGCGTTAATGAAGCTCTGGTGAACGTTTCAAATGACAGTAATGCGGTTTGAATGTCTTGATGTTTGATAAAGATGAAATACTGGTTCTTCCGCAAAGAAGAGGACATTTGAGTCACGCCAGTGATGCACAGATTTTATGCAATATTTTCGTTATTTTAACTTGCACCATTATTTTTGCTGTTTGATCCCTCCAATATGGAGAGAAATAAAAAAGAATATAAAAGTGATAAAATCAATTGATCAGATATTACATAAAAGGTATGCGTCAATGGCGGAACTCAAATGTTCCCTTTTTTGTGGAATGACCCATACATTATTTTGCCTTCACTATGGTTTATCTTATTCAGCACCCTATGTTTAAGAGATTACTTTAAATTATCCTTTCCATTTACAGGAAAAGACATAGGCATGCTGCAAATAGGAGTCGGTCTCCAGTAATATAAACTGTAATAATCAAAGTTGCTCTAAGGTAACTTTTCAGTAAAGACGGGATGTCAGTTTCTCATACATGGTCATATATTTTATGCGCTAGGTGTTGATTCTGCTGAGAAAGAAAGGCATAAGCGATTCTTCTTGTTAGAGTATTTGACAAAACAGGGGTTATAATCAACACATAATATAAAAGAATTCAGTGACTTTAACGCACCAGGGCCCGGATGCACCAACAGGGCGTAATTTACTCGGCTACGCCTGTCGTAAACCGCAACGCCTGGCGTCCGTGCGCCAGGTTTACTCTCCCTGCTTACACACGTTGCACCAAGACAAAAAATGATCGTCTAAACTACGCCCGAGTAACGCTCCGTTGCCTCACTGCCCAATAACTGGGCAAATGAGGAGTTCGCAGTTGTAGTCACAATGGAATGATGACAAAAATAAACACAAAAGGACCATTTCAGTGACGGAGAAATTCATAAGCTACATCAATCCATTTTGATTTAGAAATAAAAACGTTAAAAGATGTTAACTTTGCTGTTACCTTGAATATATAGCAATAAAATCTTAAATATATTCCAAATTAAAATATTATTATAGTATGCTAAAAAAATAAATCTTTCATTGATTGAGAACTGTTGTAAATGAGAAAAACGCGTTGGAGGCAGTGTGTATTCCCATCAATAGATTTGGACACCTTCGCATTTGTTATTGAAACCTCTAAGTCTAAAAATAATGCAAAAATTGCGCCTTTAACGTCAACATTGCTTTCTTTTTAAAATTTTACAACAGTGTCGACAATTTCTTATCTATGGTTACACCGTGAGGTATCATTTAATTCAATCGAGCTTACACCTTGTAGTTTAATACCCCCGTCACACTAGAAGCAGAATGAGCAAGAATGCCGTCGGAAAGACAATTCCTTGTGCATTCCTGGATATTCAAAGAGCATTCTAAAAATTCCAAGTGCATTTCAATTTTTTCCCATTCTTGTGGTCGGCCCGAATATTAAAAAACTTTTAAAGTGCATTCCAAGTGGAAAATTATTGAATGGCATTTGAATAGTATTCTAACTACACTATGACTGCATTTTAAATATTCTCACGGCATTCTGGCAACATTCGGAACATTCTGATCACATTCGAGGGATATTCAAACTGGCACGTGACTTAAGGCCCCCGTCAAACTTATTCGGAACCAGCAGGAATCAAGCAGAACCAGCTGGAATGAATTAATTGAAAAATTCGTGCCATAATCGGGAGGGAATATTGCGAATGTTGTTAGAATGCAGTCCGAATGAAATTCAAATGCCATACGAGTGAGCTTTGATTGCTGGCCGAAGTATGTAAGAAGGTGCCTCGAATGATATACGAAGATAACTCAAATGCTCCCGCTGTGGCTGCCAATGATGGTTTGAAATATAAAGAATTCAAACAGAATGCAGCTGATATACCTAAAATACTCAAAATTACTTTCTAACATGTTTAGAATGTAACACGGTACCCAGAGTGTATAAATAACGCCACTGGAATGGTAACTGATCATAATGTTTCGAATGCTGTCGGAATGCCCTGAGAATATTTAGAATGCAGTCATAGTGCAGATAAAATACTGTTCAAATGCCATTAGATAATTTTCCACTTGGAATGCACTTCGAAAGTTTTTGACATGAGCAAAACATTCGAGCCGGCCACAAGAATGGGTAAAAATATTTGGAATGCACTCGGAATTTTCGGAATGCTCTTCGAATATCCAGGAATGCACAAAGAATTGTATTTCCGACGCCATTCTTGATCATTCCGCCTCTAGTGTGACGGGGGTAGAAAATCCAGCCGGAATGTTTCGAATGTGCCTCGAATGAGCTGATATATTAATTTAGCCAGCAATCGAACTACAGTAGTACGCCATTCAAAGTATTTTCAAAATATTCTGACTTCCTTCTGACAGCATTATAGATATTCCTAGTTTTCCAACTACATTCGAACTGCATTTGAGAGCTTCATGTAATACAGCCGAAAGTGCACTAATCATTCCAGGCGAATTCAAATTCAAGCGCATTCTGAGTATTCCGACGGTACTCTTACAATAATTAAGGTCAATTTGAACTTTTTTCCAGAATGTGGTGCGAATTTTGAAAATTCTTCATTCAGGCTCATTCTGCTTGATTCCTGCTGATTCCGAATAAGTGTGACGGGGGCTTAAGAAATACAAGAGACCTAATACATATCATATGAGCCTCAAAATGTTGATATTCTAAGCTCTCGTCTCTATGTTTATATATAGTAAAATATGAATAATTTAAAATGTGAAGAAAATATGACTGTGGTTAGTTATGGTTTGTCAAAATTATGAAAAGAATGAAAGAAACCGTACTGCTGAGAGCCAAGACGTATCGACATGAATGGTAAGATTTAATTTAAACATATACATACGCAAATACATGTACATGGCTACTCCTATGTACTCCTACCATATTAAAAATGTTACATAAGCATTTGTTAACATTACCGACATCAGCTCACAATTTCCTCATCTTATTTCAACAAACATAAATTTATAATAAGAAGGCTACATCAATAACGTATTTAGTAATCACACACACACACACACACACACACACACACACACACATTTTAAAACCAAGCTACTGCTCAGTTACATGTATACAGACGGAAGTTTTGTGTAAGAAAAAGCAAATAACAACCCACATTTTCTACGTTAACCAGGATAATTGTCATCAAACTCTCTCTGTGCTTGCCTAGCCATAGTGGAAAACGAGCTACGACAGACTTACACCACCTAGGTGTCAGGCGTAAATTAAGTTAAGACCGACGTAAAAACTATTCTAGTTTGGTGCAACTGGCTTTTCTTGGGCGTGGCATTTTGCGCTCGATTTACGCCGGCGCAACTGCTACATGTACGCCTTTCTTACGACCGGTTGGTGCAAACAGGCCCAGCATCGCGTAATGAAGGGATCACGCTCTAGCGGTCGTATCAACTACGGGAATTTTTTTATGTAATGATATTCATATGATAATTTTTAAACACCGGTTTTCAACACTTCGCTATGGGCAAAGTATTTCACCGACCATGCAAAGCAAGCAAAGGTGCACTGCTAATTTCTTCAAAACAGCATTTCTTTAAAACCATGCTTATTTGCACTGGATCATAAAGTTAAACTAAGATCCCAAAACTCACCGTCCGTCTGAAGTCTGATCTGTTTTATCCCCGAACTCCCCTCAGACCGTATTCTTTCCTCTACAAACAGCTGCTGCATGATAAGTTGCCTGCCCAAGGTCCCCACCGTGCTCTGTAGTTGCCGTATCACCTTCGTGGAATCGCCATCAGAGCCCGCAGCCGGCGCGTCGTTCGCAAGGGGGACGCTCGATGAAGCCTGAAGGCGCAGTAGCCTTTTTAGACGACGTTCCTGGTTTTTCCGTCCGCCCTGAGCCTCCAAAATATCTCCAGAAATCAGGAGAAATACTACTAGGACTAATTGTTTGCTAAAGTTCTGAAAAAGAAAACGTAAGAAAAGGGATCTGATAAACAAAATCGATTTTTATTCTGAGAGATATCCAAACTTTAAGAGAAGGAGAGTGTATTCCAATACCAAAGAAGCAAACAAAAAATAGATAAATTGCGAATTTACCAACACCAGCGACTTTTAATGCTGATATAACTCACTCGTTTGTACCAATTAGGCCTACCTTCATATTTTTATCTTTTTTGTGTCCTTCACGTGTTGCTGTCTGTCCCGAATGTAAAAGGGCACGAATTCCGTCGCGGTTTTTAAACCAGTCTATTACCCAATCCCTGTGACTCGACAAATCAGGATTAATCACTGTGTCGTCACAATCGGTGCACGTGACCGTGCACGTGACCAAGGCTGAACAAGCTTGGCACACATCTAAAATAAGTTAAAAATAGAAATTATTGGAGAGAGAATTGTACACATGCGTTTTCTATTTTTAATAATAATAATAATAATAAAAATATGTATTTATTTGCAACTTAAAAAGTTGGATTTTACAATAAAAACAAATAGTCGTGAGATGCATAATCTGAAAATTTACTTGTAAGTGTTAAAATGATTTGATACACATTAAAAATTCATAAAAAATCAGTTCTTAAAATTTGATAAAGCCCATGGGATAAAAGTTTTTGACGATCGTACAGTCCTCAATTTTGGCACAGTGTACTTATAAACCCAGCACAAAGTGTAAGAACTTTCATTTATCTCTGGTAGCAAATGATGGATTTTGTGTCCTTCAGAGTACATGTTATGCAATAATGGTTTAGATAGTTAATCTCTTCTACAAGCAAGAGTGATAAGTTTACATGTTTCAAGTGCCCCATCATAGGACAGCTCTGGGAATATAATATTACATGCTCTAATCTGAATGGATTCAATTTTATCAATTTGTTGTTGTGTAAGACCTGGGTGCCACACCTGACATGTATATTCTAATGTAGGTCTGATTACTGATGTATAAAAGCTTACAAGTTCATTGGTTGGAATTAGTCGAGTAGCCAGAACGCTAACCCTGCAATGTTTTTTCCTGTAAACTTTTTTCGCTAAAATGCATTCTTTAGGCCGAGAGAAGAAAAATTAGCTTGGTTGCTATATCCGAGACCTTGAGCATTTTCAATATGGCCGTCAATTTATGAGAAAAAATAGAAAAACGACCAGAAGTCGCCGGGTAAACTTTATTGACAGCTTTTTTGAACGTGTATCCTATCAGGAGAGCACAACAGTACTAGTGAATACACATAAGCCCGTTACGTATAGCAAAAAAGCCAAAATGGCCGTCAAAACATATGGCAGAAAGTAAAAACAGCTGCAAAATAAGTTCGTTTTTTTGCAAATTAAGTCTTATTAAAAACATTTCCACCTTTTCTATTTATGTCCATTATGATAATTTGTTAGTCATGATCCTAAACTCTCAGAAACTGCTTATTTGACATTAATCAGATGGTGGCAGACGGTGCCATCTCCTGAGAGTCCATTTGCCACTTCGGCCAGCCCCATAGTCAAAGCTTGCTATGTTATATCTTGCAAGCTTTTTTAAAAGAAATTGTTTCATCTGGGTTACAAAACTTAGAGAAGCTTATAAACTTGACTTTATTTGCCAGTTGATACGTACGAGATATTGACAATTTTTCAAAATTCAAGATGGCCGTCAATTTGTCATGTGAATAGCGAGAGCCATACATTCAAATAAGAAAATTAATGCTTCACTCCATTGTTCATCATTGCATATTTATATTTATATCCATGCAAAGTGCGATCATTTATTTCATTTTTGCAAGTTATTTTAATAAAAATGGCCTCCAAAACATAATGGAAGGGCAAAGAAACATCTGTAAAACTACAAGGCTTTTAACTGAAAGAGACTTTAACTGGAACAAATATAAATACATATATAAAGTGAAAAACGATATACCTGCGTTCAAGACAGAACACACAATAAAACATATTTTTAGCTTAAATGATACGAAAAACGAAAACCAATATGTCCGTCAATGCTGCTCTATGATCAAACCAAACATTGATTGCGGATATCTCAGTCCTGACTAGTTTTTCATTCTAAATAAAAAAAAATTAATGAAAGGTATTATCATTCTAGTATGTGTAAACAAAATCATTTTGAAATAAAAAAGGCGTCAAATCGTTTTCTTCAGGTTGGATTATTCTTATCCTTTCTTTGTAAACTTTTAAAAATATTTTAACAGCTATGGGTAAAGGCATTTTTGTTGTTTAACAATGAATTTTATTATAAATAACCGAGATCCAAGTAGGGGGATCAGCTATTCTGGACAACGTGACATAGTACGGGGATATGCCAGGGTTACCCATCGACATCATGTATTCGAAATGTTGTTTTTGCCAATATATACTTACAGATAATGGAAGCTTTGAGATAGCAATGTATGCATTATTCTACTTGTAGGATAGATGTAATTATTCATTGTGCATATATGGATGACTTAGTGCTCAGGTAGTTAAGGTAATGATGAGTTGTCATGTTACCATGGTTCATTGCACATGGGTAAGCTTTTTTTTTTTTGCAAAAATGGACCAAATACACATTGAGCAATACTCAGTGAGCATCTGCACATTTTGAGGATTGGTTTTGGAGGCCTATAAAGGCCAAAAAAGGCCACCCATGTTGTTAGTACAGTTAACGGAATCATGTCATGTCTATCATGTGAACAACGTACATCTCTGGGCACTGGGTGTGAGGGGAGTCTGATTTGAGCTATAATGTATGGGCTGTTCCCACCCCACAATCAGGAACCTGGTTGAATGCCACAACATGCCAGGCTCTGTTAGCGATATACCGCAGCCAGGGCGAGAGAGTGTCAACTCCAGACCAGGATCGCTACACCAGGTTACATCAGCTACGGGACCAGTTTTGCCATGCCAGTCTTACAGCACAAAAAGCATGTGCACCCGGCAGGAACAACAACCGGAGCAGCAGCTCCACTGTCGGTCGACGCTTGCTGGCGGTCAACCGATGGTGGTCGTTGATGGCAACATACCAGTAACTGCTCGTCAATACATAGATCAGATCCTGCAACCTCACAAAACCTCGTTCATGCATCAGAAAACTGATATCACAGTTTCCCAACAGGACATGACCCGTTCACATTCGGCACAAATGATCCGAGTGTATCTGGAGTCCCAAAGGTGGATGTCCTACCCCGGCCTGTCTATTTTCCGGATATGAATCCGATTGAACACTTCTGGTACTACATATATCTTGGCCGTCCGTTGGCCAAGGCAGCAGCTGATCGAGGCACTACGACAGGGCTGGAATAGGATTCCACACGACACCATCCCATCCACATTTATTGCCCGAGCATGCGCCAACAGATCGCCGCCTGCATCGAAGCAAGCGGAGATCGTACCGGCTATTGACCGTTGTGACTTTGTGTTGGGCTGGTGCCATTTTTGTTTTGAAACTATTCATGAAACTTAAGATTTTTGGTTCTGTATACCATTGTCCTAAACAAATGATTCGTATGAAAATAATCAAGTTTAGAGCTTCAAAATAACAATTATTTGGAAAAATATGGCCTCAAAGATTTTAATGGCTGTCAGTATATAACCAAAGGATTTGTATGATGTTTTGCTTATTGACTCTTTAAAATGTAAAGTGAAAAAAGTGCAGTAATAAGAAAAACTAGAAATGCTGTTATATACTGATGAAATATTCTTACACTTGCCAATCTCAAAAAGAATGGGAAGTTTAAAGCTAAATTTTATGTACATACTGAAAAAGTTATGATAAAGATATAAAATTAAAATATTAAGGTATGATCAATATAAAAACAAAAACGAAAAAAAAACAATAAGGTTAATATTTTGACAAAAGTTAAATTAAATTACACTCACCCCCTCCCACCCCCCGTCCCCATCAACGGACTTGGTTGGACTCGATGTAGTATAAGAGTCCCGCAGATTAACATTTTGGACTCCCTGTGCCCAAATTCCTGCAGAACCCCCTGTTGGCCCTTGATTAACTTTCTGCATTAAAAAGAGAACTTACGTAATGGTCAGTGGTCAGTCCTATCAATGATCCTCTTTTATAGAGTCTTAGTATAACTGTACCTTACAAGTACACTTTGTCAATAAGTAACAGGGTTAGATATATTTTATTATACGCCGAATTATCAGTTTAAAACGTAATTTAACTACTTTTTTTACCTTTTTTGGGCATGTTTTAGCGGTCATTTGAAATGCAGAATACCATGCACTTTAAACCCGACTCTTTGCTATGTTACATAATTATTTATTTATAATATAATGATATTATAATATTTTTATATTATTGACGGCCATCTTGAATTTCGAAAATTGATCAATGTTCCATATCTAGCCACTGCCAAGAAAGCCCAAATTAAATTGGCTTTTATACCCCAAAAGTGTTAAATTCTTTTAAAAAAATCAGGGAATAACATTCCAAGTATTTGACTATGGGACCCGAAGGGTAGCAAAAAGACTCTTGGGGGGTTATTGAACTGTCAGATAAGCTTATTCCAAGAGTTTCGGGTCATGACTAACAAAATATTATAATTAACATAAAAATAAAAAGGGGATATGGTTCTAATAGAAATAAATATGCAAAAAACAAACCGATTCTGCAGCTTTTAACATTTTCTGCCTTATGTTTTGACGGCCATTTTGGTTTTTTGCTAAGTGGTACGCGCTTAAGCGTATTCACTAGTACTGTTGTGCTCTCCTGATAGGATACACGTTCAAAAAAGCTGTCAATAAAGTTTACCCGGCGACTTCTGGTCGTTTTTCTATTTTTCCTCATAAATTGACGGCCATATTGAAAAATGCTCAAGGTCTCGGGAATAGCAACCAAGCTAATTTTGCTTCTCTCGGCCTGAAGAATGCATTTCTGCAAAAAAAGTTTACAGGAAAGAACATTGCAGGGTTCGACTATTGGGCCTATGGGAGTGGCGACTCGACTAAATACCCGCTCTTTTCAGAAGCTTAAGATTGTGTAGCCTTTTACTTGCTTTTTTACAAATATCACAGATGTGACCTTCCCAGCTGAAATCACTATTGATCCCAACCCCTAAGAAGACAGCAGACCCCACTCTCTCAATCCTTTGATTATCTACTAGTAAGGGTGTAGTTTTGTCCTTTGTTGGAGAAATCAAATATTATCTCTTTGGTCTTGGTAGTATTTATTGTTAGTTTATTAGCATGGGACCAGAGAGTGAGTTCTGTTGTTGCATAAGGGAGATTGTCCTGCAGTTTGGTATTTCCGTAGCTTAGAATTGTGGTGTCATCTACATATTTGAATGTATCACATTTGGTGCTCAGATCGTTAATCATAATGACAAATAAAACTGGACCAAGTTTTGTGCCTCGTGGTACACCAGCATTAATGCGTTGCCAGTCTGATTTCACACTACCTATCTTCACACTTTGTTTCCTCTCAGTTAGGAAGCTGTAAACAAATAAATAAATAAATAAACGCATATCAGGTCCCACATACATGAGTGAACTTATTCTATTCTAAATTCTATCGACTGAGTATCAAAATTTTCTCTTGGTTTTCATCTTTTCAACTGTTGTACTGATCTTTTTTTTATTTTCATGAGTCACTGTCACAAGGGCACCGTTAAACAAAAGGGCTTCACAAAAAGTGACAGACGAAACTGTCAAGTTTAAAAATAGCATTCAAAAATAAAGTAACTCAAGAAAACCGGTTTCATGCCGATTATTATTTCACATTTAACTGCACCTGGTCCCAAAAGGAGGAACCATTATTTTGAACTAAAATATAACAAATAGGCCTGATATCATTTTGGAGTTTTGGAAAGAAAATCATTTAGATCATCAAGTGTGGGCCTCTCTACATATGACTCACTCGGAATTGACTTTGCTCATGTCACGCCTGGTTTAAATATTTTTTTATGTCAACTATAAAATGATTAGTTAAGTAAAAAAGATATATATAATTTTTCTCCTTTTTTAGCATCCCAAATCGTCATTATCGACGTCACGAAATGATACAAAAATGTTCTGTTGAGTTTGTGCCCTAAAAGAGAGTACTTCTCCTATCACACGCGATCCATTCTACAAATGAACTGTTATAGACGGCGTCAAGGTCAATTGACAAAGCAAATGCTTCATTGAAATACATGTTACATGTTATCAAACACACCATTTCCATAGATTTTTAGATCGATCTATCCCTGTGGGGAGTCTCACTAGATTACTGTCAGCTTGGCCGGCTTAAGCGTCTGTCCCGCCTACTAAAAGCTGTAAGGGGGTAATTAACTATGGTGCCCGCTCGGCTGACTGCAATTTAGCGTGAGCCCCCAGGGAGTTAGGTCGATCCAAATCCTAATCATTAGATCGATCTAAATCTCTGGGAAAGCACCCAAAAATGGTTTATTTCCCTTTCGATTATGTACATTTAACAAACCAAGAGAGAGAGAGGGAGTCAGTCCACGTGGCATGATGGGCTGCCAACACCTTTAGTTTTGGAGGCCACTGGACACTCACCAGTTCATCAGCATATGGGCACCTTGTCAATATAGTCTGGTGGCTTAGGGAAAAAAAAGGGGCTAATCGTGACACGGTGGATAAAAGCACCAAATTTTGCATGTGGGTACCTTTTGACATCCTAAATCAAATAAGAGCCGTAGCCCACGGAAAAAATTTACCGTTTGGCCAAAAAATCCAAAATGGCCGCCAATTTGTAAAATTCTGTAGAAAAAAATATACATACCTATGTTGATTTTTATCAAATAAAGTATTTGCTCAATGTTTTCCACATCCTTATTACCCATATTATGCATATATGTCTGATAACAAACGAGTGTCCTTGGACTTTCTGAAAAATCCAAGATGGCCACCGTTTGGCATAGGAATACTAGAACATGCATGTACAGTTAAGGGTTTTCAACTTATGCCAACTAGGAAGATGATTTGACATTTAATATGGAATATTTTCTCCAAATTATAATTAATCAGTTTTTTCCTATTTTGCTGACTACTGATACATGAAAATAAGTATTAAAATCGTGTTTTAAAAACTTTTGATAATCTGTTCGATGTCATTGTGACATCAGTTCATTAATTGAATTCGCCAGTGAAGCAAACAAAAATACATTGCCTATTTTAAGTTATACGACAACCATTGAAAGTGATATTTTGGATCTCCATATTTTCCAAAGTATCGTCTTTAAAAGAGTTACACAGCCCACAAAGGCCCCTCATCTCAGTGTCTAGTCAAAGCAATGGTCGCTGTTATGCAGGACCCCCTCTTGCTGCTACCAGAGCTTTCAAGCGGCAAGGCATTCCTTGGGATAGGTTTTTAGAGTTAAATCTGGAAGAAGATTCCAGGCAACGGTTAAAACTTGTCCAATTTTGTTCAGGTTTTTTTTTTTTTTTTTTTGAAGGACATGCAGGGCGTTGGTACAGCTAGTAATGACCTACCCACATATTGTCTATGTGGTTCAAATATGGCGATTTTGATGACTAAGGTAACTGCTCATTCCCTTGGTTCTGCAAGTTATCTGCCATTAAAAGTGCTCTGTGTGAACCGGCAATCTCATCGTGCGACCTAAAATTGCTCCTAAGGTGCCCCCTTTCAGATGACGGTCAAGTGGTTTCCAGAGTATTCCTTTATTTAATCTGGTTCAGGTTTCCATTGATGACTCCCATTGGTGTTTTGGCACCAATGTGGTATCCACTCCAAATAGTGACGCTGTCAATGACCCTAGTCACTTAAGAAGTGGCACACGCCTTGTCGTAGGCCTCTTCAGGATATCTGTAAACTCCGTTTTGACCAGTTTAGCGGTACGGTTGAAATCTGACCTCAATAAAGAAACCAACGCGGTTTCCGTGTTCTACCCAGAAACGGTCATGGTTCCCAATTCATTAGAGAAACAGACTACGCTGTTTTGCTGTTTAGAATGGCTTCCTCAGAGGTAGCCTGATATCCTAACCTGCTGAAACCATTTTGGTGTTCGCTAAGAGCCTTGAAAAACACGTTTTGGTGACAATTTGCCCCTCATTCAAAACGGACTTGGTGGTTTTGGTTCAATTGCAGCAGCATATCGTGAAGGACAGTGAGGCCTGTTCCCTGGTGGTAAGATGTCGATACATTGGGCGTGGTCTCTGTGTAGGTGCATCAGTCTGGGCGTAACTCTATAAAACAGTACAGAGCATTCCGTTTGACGCAATAATCTGTCTTGAAATATCTGTATTTTTCTAGCCATTCTGGCACAGCTTATCAATTTTATAAAACACTGCTTAACTCATTTTACGCACTGCAAAACAGACCGCTTGCAGGCCAAATTTCAAATTCTTCGATTCAGTAGTTGCCGACATATGGATATTTTTTTGACAGAACATGCTTCATCAAAGGCAAGCTTTGACCAGCCCAGAAGAGCACTAGCCAATCAAATCACTGCATATTACACAATGCAGCAGTGCAACAGACTTGATAGTCAGTTAATTGGTAGCGACACACCTGACTTCATACTTCTCCAGTAAGATATCTTATGTGAGATCTGAGTTTTTTGAAAAAAGAACCCATTTTTACCTAGGTATACCTTTAAAACTGAAATATTCCATATTAAATGTCAAGTCTGTAATATTAATTGATAAATTAGGTTTGTTTCTGAGTATTTTCCACATCTGTTTAATCCACATAATATATATGTGAAGAGAATGTTATGTGCATCCTTTTTGAAAACAAAACAAAACAAAATGGCTGCCATTAGCCATAGAAGGTGGGGTTCAGTTAATTCTCGCAAGAGATAGGCTTCCATATCAAATGAAGCTAAATTCAGTTGTTTTTCTTTTTTTTCTTATTATCATTATCCCATGGTACATATCTGTTAGGTCATTAATGTTCATATTTGATCATTTTGGGGGAATCCAAGATGGCCTTCTTTTCCCCATAGGACAACTGGTGCATTGGATTTTTTAAGGCACTTCTAAGACAAATGAGGGTAATCATGATGTTTTGTCAAAATACTTAAGGGTACACACTTGTCACCTACCAGATAGATATCTCAAAGTCCAAAAAGAATGTGGGAAATACCGAGAAACAAAATTCATTTAATATTGAACCCAAGTCTCTCTGGCAGTAGTTGACTGCACTATTCCTATTGTGAATTGCAGCAATTTTGAATTTTCTCAAATACGCAAGATGCACACTTGCTACACACCAGATTCATATAGAGTAAGGTTAATAAGGATGCCAACATGTTTGAACATCAAATGGCTTTATTTCATGTTGGAATCAATGTCTGAACTGTTCCATTAATTGACATCCGTGTGCATTTGAATGATATATTCGTTTGACAACTGGCAGCTATCTTGGGTTTTCTCCAAATAGTACTCAAGGATACATACGATTTCTACACACACAGAGTCTTTCATAAGGATAAATAGGATATGAAAAACATTTAAAAACGATCTAAAGTTAACTACATTTAAATTGTACTCAGTGTATCTCTGGCATTATTTGATTATGTGTACAAATACTCAGTATTCTAAAGACAAAAGGCAGACATATTAAATTTTTTTCAGAATGCCCAAAGATACACACATCCTACAGACCAGGTAAACATTATAAGGGTAATAATAAGTGGAATGAAAAACATAAATTAATTTAAAAACAAACCCATGGTAATGTATTTGTATAATGAACCATATGCCTCTCTAGCAGCAATTGAAACCCACCCATTAGTATTCCTATGTCAAATTGCACCTATCTTGGATTTTCTCCGAATATCCAAGGATGCACACTATTTACCCACCATATATATATCATAGGACTGATAAGGATGGGAAAAACTTGATAAGCAAACACAATTTCATCCTGGTAGTAGATGAAAAGCCATGGATGTGCAGTTGTAATTCCAGGAGTATTCCTATGGCCACTGACGGCCATCTTGGATTTTCTCAAAATGATCAAATATGCACATTTATTATCTGCTAGATATGTATCACAGTGTAATAATAATGTGTAAAACACTGAAAAAATAAACTGAATTTGATAGTGAATTATGTTTTTCCTAGCTGACATTAGTTCCAACCCTTTGTATTCCTATGACATGTGGCGGCCATCTTAGATTTTCTAAAAATGCCCAAGAACACTTCGTAGTCACTCACCACAAAAATATTATGTGGGTAACAAAAATCTGAGAAACAGACTTAATTTGATAGTGGACAACGTATCTTTCTAGCCGGTATTAGTTGTGCACTAGTATTCCTATGGCTGTTTCTATGGCATATGACAGCCATCTTGGATTTTTTCAAAAAGTCCAAGGGAACTTGTTTGCTATCTGACATATGAATAAAATGGGTAATAAGGGTGTGGAAAACTCTGAGAAAATAATTTATTTGATAAAAATCAACATAGGTATGTACATGTCTTTTATAGAATTCCATATATTGATGGCCATTTTGGATTTTTTGACCAAACGGTAGATTGTTTGAGAGGGCTACGGCTCTAATTTGATTTAGAATGTCAAAAGGTAACTACATGCCAAATTTGGTGCTTTTATCCGCCGTGTCACGATTTTTTCCTTAAGCCACCGAACTAATAGATGTGAAGCAAGGGACCCGTGGCACGAACGGTGGGCACAAGAAGTGCTGCCAATAACGTTTAAAGAGGGCTCCCGGGGGGGGGGGGGTGTGAGTGATCGCAGTTAAATAAAATCATCAAATCACAAATCACAGAAAATAAACATTTATTCATATCTCATAGAAGATGTCAGTCCGGCGAGTTGTAAATCACAAATCACCGGGTATAATTTTCTTTGCTGAAGGACGAGGTTAAGTAAAGTCGCATTTACGAGTCACAGGAGGGGGTGCTTCTTGGGTCAAGATACAAAATATGAACATTTCAGTCATCTTGGGAAATAAAAAGTGGCTTTCACGGGTAGCAAAAATACCCAGTGGGGCCCTCTTTTAGACCACGGTGGAGGTGAAGAACAATTACAATTACAATTATTAATATTATGGGTTTCAAAGCCTTCTTTTGAGCACCACATTATATAAACAACAGTGAAGACAGTTTGTAAGAGCTGGATTTATTCAAATCGGTTAACTAACGTGCAATGACTGACAATGGATGCAACAAAATATTAATTAAACTACAAATAAAACATCATCCCACACTTGTTCTTGCCAACTCCCTTTCCAATCTACCCCCATAAAAGATGAATAGAAAAATAAAATAAAACCATCACATGATCTTCTATTACAAATAAAACTGTAAGATATACAATTGGTGTCTGAGTTATTCATGAACTGTTTCTATGTTGCAGATTGTCTGACAACCTTCAGGAACTAGTTGGTGTCTGTACGCATGCGCATTCATTAGCCTGCCGTAGGGATGAGCTCCACTGAGTGTCCGTCCCAGCAACCGCCTCTTTGGTTGTCACACCTAACACAATAATAATAATAATAATAATAATAATAATAATAATAATAAACTCGGCTATAGGCGTCGTCGAGAAGATATACCAGAAATTATAACATCGTCATTGTTAACTATAACACATTTACCCTGATGTTTTTTCAATAAGTTCATTCTCTTTTGTGGACATTTAATATCAAAACACAGCTGCATCAAACTACTAGTTTAAAGGGATAATAACTCTTCATATGAGATCTATATTTCACAGTAAAAACATTGTGAATAACTCATAGAAATATAATATGTTCTGTTTTACCACAAAAACGGCAGTTATAGCTATTATTCTGATATCTGAGCTTGTCTTTAGACGACGTAACCTCCATTGACGGCTATACTCTGTTAAAATCTCTTAAGAGAATTTAACAAAAAACCAAACTTTTTAGAAAAAAAAACAGGTACTAACTTTGAATGTAAAAATGGATTCATTAACCATTGGTAAGTATGAGAAAATTGTTGTTCACTGCAGGAAAATTCATTTTTTGGCCGAAACGAAGAGTTATTATCACTTTAAACTTATTTTTACTAGAAGATGAGTTAAATTCAATCACACGTAGGCTACGCTCCCAGTGAAAAAAAAGTTAAATGAATAATTTATAAAGCTCTCTGTGCTTACTTAGATATGCGGAAGCAGTCGCACCGTTTAACGTATCTGACCCTCAGCTGGTGGAAATGCCCAAAGTCTGTTGACGTCATAACAGTGACGGCACGGCCATCTTCTTTCATGATTTTGATGTGATCAGCAGTCAGTCGTACCCTTCAATACATAAAGATCCAATGTTTATTTGCCTATTAAAGACCAGCGCGTGTTTACTTTAAACAGTATTACGCTTAATCTTTTCCCGATTAATCGATATACAGTACATTCAATACTCAATGTTATAAAATAATTTAATCGGAGACCCTCCAAGGGATCAAGTTTCCTGAAAGCAAAAAACAAAGCAATTAAAATTTTCTGAGAAATATTAAGAGATCCTGATTCAGTTAAAATCATTTATCCTTCATTCCCTCCTAAGTAGCTGTCATTTTAGAAAAATAATCCGTCAAATTTTGTGCAGAATGTAAAAATATCTTGTCCAAAACGTTATTGAAAATATAACCTCTTTTGTTCGCGGTAGGGATGGGGGTGAGGGTGGCTGGGGGCTGTCAGACTTACATGTGGGTATGGGGGCCAGGCGGGTCCTCCGTGGCGACCGTTGTCTCGAGCTCGATGTCGCGCAGTGTTGGAGCATAATCTGTGGCATTATCAGAGGCCAAGGCAATCGGTAATTCCCGGTACAAGCTGATGTACTTCCGCTGCTCCATGACCATGTCCTACAAAGATAAATAAATAAATAAATAAATGGTGAAGTTTTTACCACGTGAGAAGAATAAATTATATGAGCAAACGGAAAGAAGATTAAGAAAGGATGGGTGAAAAATTGCAGGAATATTTGCCATAGATAATGTCTTGTTTAAAACGCTGTCAATAATTAAAATCGTCCTGTTCCATGTATTAATACCACTGTTTTGAAATCATTCAGCTTACAGAGATACTTAACAAAAGAAACATGGAAATTGTGCATGACAACAGCTTTTGACGAAAGCTACTGCAAAATTATCTCAATAATAATAAATAAATGAATAAATAAATAATACCTTAAGTGCCTCGATCTCCTTCATGATGGTGCTGCCCTCTACCGACACGGGCATTATGGGCCATCTCTGACGAATTTCACCAGCGCCATCTATGTTAAGTTCAATTCGGAAACCAGAGGCATCTACCGATTTTATTTCGCCTAGAAAAAAAAGTGTGCTAATTTACGCCTAATCTGCATGGTACGTCAAGACCATCAGATTTCATTGACTAAAATTTAATGTTCAGATGTCGAATATGTAAAAAGAATACACTCAGGGATAACAGTTATTTTAATCATCATTCTACCTTGCCTGTCCAGGACTCCAAGAAACCATTCCCAGACCATATCGTACTAACTTTGGATCGATCTATCTCCAAGCGGATTCTCGCTTAATTGCAATTAACTTAAGCGGCTCAGATGTCTGTCACGCCTACTGAAGCTGATAGGGGGTAATTAAATATCGTTTAGCAAATAGGTGTCCTAGACATCTAAGCATTAAGCTGAAAGCAATTTAGCGAGAAACCCTGTGGAGATGGACCCATCCTGTTAAATCGATCTATGGATGGAAACCCAGTCCAAGATTGCACTTCCACAGATTTAGATCGACCCATCTAACCTAACTCCCTGGGGGTTCACGCCAAATTGCTGTCAGCTGAAGAGGCTTAAATGTCTGTCACGCCTACCGAATCAGCAAAGGTAAAGATAATTACCCCCTAACAACTTTACTAGGCGTGACAGACATTTAAGCCTGCCAAGTTGACAGCAATTTAATGAGACTCCCCAGGGGGATAGATCGATCTAAATATCTGAATGGTCTCCAAGAGTAGATGATAACTCAAAGCGTAGACCCGACAGTAGATTTCAGTGGTTAAAGTATAACTGTAATTCTAATCATTACTGTACCTTGTCTGTCCAAGACTCCAACGCCTCTATATCTCACGGTGTCCGCAGCGTCCCTGTCTCCGTTGGTGTAGAACATTTCCACCGGAGTGTGGTAGTAAAAGGCATTGTTGGTACCATCAAATGCCAAGTTGGCTTCCTTTTTTCCATTTCGGTAAGACCCTTTTCAGGACAGAAAAAAATATAGGCACCTACTAGTAGATGATCGGCAGTATATGCTAAAATATACAATTGTGAAATCTGGGGGCGTAACTATCCATGTTCGTGCATAAAATGGTTAAAGCTGGGTATAAATGTTCTTTAAGTGCGTAAATGAGCATCAGCGGACTATAGTTTGTGGTCTTAATTAAGCATCTGTATCAAACAACTACAATGAACTTTTAAGACTTTCAGTATACTGAATAAATTGGTTCACAGTTGTTAATACAAGGCCTACCCCAAATATACTACATCTCTAGATCCGCGGTTCTTACCGTTTGGCCCCTCTCTCACAGTCTTCCCAAGGTCGGACTTGGCGTCTCCTTTGAAGTGCAGGTTGTAAGGGTTCCAGGAACTCAGAGGGGTTGAATACACGATCTCCAGGGGGATAGCATAGGTCCACTTCTGTTCTACTCTGCCGCAGTCTTTCACTACAAAATACAGTCTTTCAATCTAAAATCATATAGGAATACGATTTCCAATATCTAAATGTTTTAAATAGTTATTGGTTGAAGAAATTTGTACTTTACAGTATGTTATTGTTAAACGTTGTATATCTAACTTTGTTTATGCTTTCTAAGACAGAATATAGAATATCGAGACCAGATGGGAAAAAATTGTATGATGAAAATTGAAAAAAAATTTTTCTACTTACCTCTGTTGTTTTTCTTCCTTAGTTTACAATCCTTAATACTTAGACCGGCTACTTTCTCTTGTGATGTCATAGCCATGAAGATGTTCTGGTCCGAGTAACTACGATGCATCTGTGTTAATCCGTTTGCTCCCTAATACCGAGTGGAAAAATGCATAAATAAAATCCTTGTTGTGGTTGGACGTGTTTCTAACTTACATGTACCACAAAAATGGAAACCTTTGAACGCAGTTCATTTTTAAAGAAAAAGTAATGAATATGGGTCAACATAAATGTTAAAAGTTTGAATAAAAATGAAATGATTAAATAATGACAGAACAGATGATAGAATAATTTTGAAAAAAAAATAATAAAGATGAATTAACACACCTTTTTAGCGACTTTAAACCAACGATGGTAGTAACCGGCATTCAGCACGCGGTCGTTGCCGTCTTCGTCCGGGTCCAAGGTGAAGGCCGTGTAACCAAAGATGTCGTCTGTTATATTAGCTGGATAATTGTCCTTGCCTGGGATCTGCTCCATTAGCTCGTCCAGAAAACTACGCTGATACGCCTTCTCTTCACTCCAGTACTCACGGTTGTCAGGGTTTAGTTGGAACCTATGGAATATTTTGTAATTTTGTTTTTTTTAATGGATGATACAGACAATTAGTAAATTTATCCAATTAATTATATTTATACTGTTATATTTGTATTATATTTTTCAAAAATTAATCCATATTTTTTTTAAATATGAAATCTTCTGATATTGTTGAATGAGAAGATTAATTTATTTTTTGTACAAAATATTTTTTAAATCTCATTCCATACTGAACAACCGATAAATAAATAGATGAAAAAATATTGAAATGAAGTGTTACCGGAAACAGTCTCCGTAATTGGCCTTACCTCGCTCTTCGTGATCCGGTTTGTAGCGCCATGCTGGATTTGTAGGCCATTCTGGAATGAAGGTCGTCCACGGTCCGGAAGTGGCTGAACGGTATATCCTTCTTCAGAGGATGACATAATATCCGGTAATTCCACTGCGCAAGCTCGGGAATCGTGCCGTTGATGAGACCGGAAATGGTGACGGGAAGATAGGCAAAGTTCTCAAGGTTGTCCTTGCGACCAGAGTACGCGCTGAAGCGAGCCTTCTCGTGCAGGTCAAACCAGTCCGTGGCGTCCAAAAAGTGGCGATCGCTGTCGAAAGACTCTTCTAAAGATGCTGTGAGTGAAAGATACGAATACTGTAATTTTTTTAATGGGATACAAATTAATGCTTTTTGCTTAATTAATACCGTTGAAGTACACATTATTAATTCAAACAAATACGCACACAAACAAATAAACGGAAAATAAGAATATATAATTTACTGGCAATTATTTTAAAAACTGTTCATTCTTACGACAACATAGCTGACATAGCTTTCTGAGTATCTTATTCATTTCTCGCAGATAATTTTCCATTACCTGAACTTTTCATCCAGGCTCCTTCTAAGTAGCAAAGGTTGGCTTTGAAGTATTTAGTGTAATCTCTGTGAGATTTGTCTTGATTTTTCCAGGCTTTGAACCACTCCTTCATCTCCGCTATCTGTTCCTGCACCGTGGCTTTATTTCTTACCTGAATTCATACATGGTTGGTAATTATACAACGAATAAGCAATGAATAATAATAATAATAATAATAATAATAATAATAATAATAATAAATAAATAGATAGATAGATAGATAGATAGATAGATAGATAGATAGATGAATAAATTGATGAAACAAACAATCAAAAAACAAATTGATTTATATTTTAAAAAGCAAGACGAAAAATAAAAATACAAAAATAAAAAACACGAAGTCCATAAAATGAAGATAAATGAATAAACAAATTAAGAGAAGAGTAAACAGATAGATAACTAAAGATTGATACTACTAAAAATAGATCTATTACAACTAAATAGACTTCTTTACACTTGAAATATTCTGACACTGTTGCAAAATTATCAAACGATGCCAACAGTACCTCTGGTGGCACATCAGGGAAAGGGATATCCTCCGTGCAGTGAAAATCTTTGCTTCTCCGACACGGCATGACGAACTTGTAATCGTTATGTCTGGTCCGGAACTCCACCCCGTTCAATACGGCGGCAAACTCTCCCATCCCTATGGTGCGGTCGTAGTTAGCATGGTTATGAATACTGACGGCGCTGTTACCGGTGTACGTCGTGGAGTGGTACGGCCGCGTGCCTGGAGAGACAAATTTGGTTTTGTGACATTTTAAAATCAATCTCAAGCTCAATCTCTCATGGACACATGCACAGGCACATATCTCCATGCAAAAAGGGCAACACAACACAAGAACCGGAGAGCACTATTGTCGACCGTAAAATGGCCTGCTTATGCAAATTAAAATTTATATGGTTAAAGAAAATATAATTTTCATAGAAGACACATCCGTTTCATTCAGAGCGTGACCGCTGTTAACTTATCTCAAACCCCGGTATACCAGGTGAATTAATATAGAAACTGAGCCTAACAAACGACAAGTACTGTACAACGGACGTTCATTATAATGATTTATTAATTATAGACTTGGAATATGTTGATTGGTGATTATATACGTAAATTGAAATAAATTGAAAATGATATGCAACGGATCTTGTATTTATTTTGTGGAAATTGAAGGAAATTATTTGGACAGTTTTAAGTGTGTAATGATGAGGGATTAGAAAGCAGATCCACGAGGTTAAAACAAAAATAATGCTCGTGGGATTTTTGTTCAGATAAATAATTAAGGATATGCGTCGTATTGCAAAGCACACAAATACTTTCACGTGTGCGCAATAAAAATAAATAACAAAACATAAAATAAAGTTATCAAACAAAGAGATAAATTGTTTTATAAATAAAGAAAGGTTTATGTGTCATTTTATACCGAAAATGTTAACGAATAAGAAGACCGCCACGTCTGACAAAGAAAAAAGACGCAAAGATGCCTCGTCGATAAAGGCTTTCGTCTAAATATGATCAAAACACCTGTCAAAACGAAGTCCATAAAATGAAGATAAGTGTTGTCCATCATGGCATTGTAGCTCTCTATCCTTTGATTTACGACGCTTTGTGGCCATTTTATATTACTAAATTAACTAATGCCCCTTCAACTAGACCATAGCAAACACTATTATCAGCTGTAAAAATATGAGTGTCCATTTTTGAGTTCTCCGTCTTCTAAATGACTTTTGGTGGTTGGTCTAAATACTCAAATCATGCTAATAGATTTATTGATAATCCCTGCATACGCAAATTGTGCGTTAATGAAGCTCTGGTGAACGTTTCAAATGACAGTAATGCGGTTTGAATGTCTTGATGTTTGATAAAGATGAAATACTGGTTCTTCCGCAAAGAAGAGGACATTTGAGTCACGTCAGTGATGCACAAATTTTATGCAATATTTTCGTTATTTTAACTTGCACCATTATTTTTGCTGTTTGATCCCTCCAATATGGAGAGAAATAAGCAAAAATATAAACGTGATAAAAGCAATTAAGCAGATATTACATAAAAGGTGTGCATCACTGGCAGATCTCAAATGTTCCCCTTTTTTGTGGAAAGACCCATACATTATTTTGCCTTCACTATGATTTATCTCATTCAGCACCCTATGATAAAGCGATTAACTTATCCTTTCCATGTACAGGAAAAGACATAGGCATGCTGCAAATAGGGGTCGGTCTCCAGTGATATAAACTGTAATACTCAAAGTTGCTCTAAGGTAACTTTTCAGTAAAGACGGGATATTAGTTTCTCATTCATGGTCATATTTATGTGCTAGGTATTGATTCTGCTGAGAAAGAAAGGCATAAGCGATTCTTCTTGTTAGAGTATTTGACAAAACAGGGATTATAATCAACACATAATATAAAAGAATTCAGTGAATTTAACGCACCAGCATCGCGTGCAGAGGAGGGGATCACGCCACGCTCTAGCGGCCGTATCATCTACGGGAAATTTTTCATGTAATGATATTCATATGATAATTCTTAAACTCGAATTTTCAACACTTACATATAGGCAAAGTATTTCACCGACCCTGTAAAGCAAGCGAAGATACACTGATAATTTCTTCAAAATAGCAACATTGAAAACCAGGCTCATTTGCACGGGACCATCACGTCTAACTAAGATCCCAAAACTCACCGTCCGTCTGAAGTCTGATCTGTTTTATCCCAGAGCTCCCCTCAGACCGTATTCTCTCCTCAACAAACAGCTGCTGCATGATAAGTTGCCTACCCAAGGCCGCCACCGTGCTCTGCAGTTGCCGTATCACCTTCGAGGCGTCGCCATCAGAGCCCACAGCGTCGTTCGCAGCGTCGTTCGCGAGGGGGACGCCCAATGAAGCTTGAAGGCGCATTAGCTTTTGTAGACGGCGTTCCTGGTTTTTCCGTCCGCCCTGAGCTTCCAAAATATCCCCAGAAATCAGGAGAAATACTACTAGGACTAACGGTGTGCTTTTAAAATTCTGAAAAAAAAAAAAAAAACATAAGAAAAGGGATCTGATAAAAAAATTATTTTTATTCTGGAGAGATATCTAAACTTTAAAAGAAGGGGAGTGCATTCCAATAGCAAAAAAGCAAACAAAGAATACGTAAATTGCGAATTTACCAACACCAGCGACTTTTAATGCTGATATAACACCCTAGTTTATATCAATTAGACCTACCTTCATATTTTTATCTTTTTTGTCTCCTTCTCGTCTGCTGTCTGTCCCGAATATAAAAGGCCACGAATTCCGTCGCGGTTTTTAAACCAGTCTATTCCCCAATCCCCGTGACTCGACAAATCCGGATTAATCACTCTGTCGTCACAATCGGTGCGCGCGACCTTGTGCCTTTTTGGGAACTCCAAGGCTGAACAAGCTTGGCACACATCTAAAAAAGTTAAAAATAGAAATACTTGGCGAGAGAATTGTACACATACGTTTTCTATTTTTATTGCGCATTGTACACGTTTTCTATTGCGCCTGCGCTTAAGAGGAGAGGATCGCGGGTCATCATATACTAGTACATTCATACATACTGTATATAGACATGTATGTATTTTCATCCATGTCTCATAAAAAAGTTTTCCTCGATAATTCTTCATTATTTTAAGGGGGCTATGAAGGCTCAAAATGAGGCTTCTTGTTAATTGTCTCACTTGACAAGAAACATATAACTTGCTTGTTTCACAAATGTTTATGATTAAATCATTGCTGGTCATCTTTTTTAAGGTTGGTGCATACACTCACGGCTAGCGATTTCCCTTCCTTGTTAATCATCCTCGGTGTCCAAATTAACTCACGAATGACCGCTGCAATCCACAAGCTCAGGAATGGATGCTCTGGTCATCGTAGTAATGGAACTGAAGCACGCGACGTGCAGAACGCACTTACAGGTAGCTATTGCACCCTGAGTTGGAGGGGGGGGGGGGGGGGGGGCGGTGGACTCATGCTGATATTGCAAATAGTCCAACCGTTATCCCCAAAACTCCCATGGTGTTACTGGATCCATGGTCACCGGAGTATGCCGTGGTAAGTTCAATGTCTGAAACGCAGGGTGTTACTGGAAACGACAGATTCTATATAGAAGTTGTTAATGTCCAGTTTCCCTTAAAACTCAGGGTGTTACTGGTAACGACAGATTCTAAATAAAAGTTATTAATGTCCAGTTATCGTTAAAATTCAGGGTATTAGTCGGCGGAAATCGTGCATAATCTATGGAATAAGATCCAAGGGTGTGTCAGTGGCGTAGTTAAGGGGTGTGGCAAGGCGGTGACGTCACTTCCGTCCACTTTGTACCCCACCACTACTACCCCTACCCTAGGTGCGTCACTGTACCTTTTCACCATGGTTCTCTCATCCCCAGTGCCGTGCATCGCCGCATTTTGAAAATTAATTCATGACAGACAGAAGACCCCCTGCCAATTCTTTGACTCACACGTTAGGGTTTGGATGCCGTACCTAAAAATATCTTTTAACCCCGCTATTCTTGGGCATTTTAAAACCCTGTCCGTAAATTGAATTATTCCTGTTGCGGTGTTTTAGTTTAGACAAATCACACCCACGTTTCTATAATGTTTTTCCTTTTTACTGCTGTGTGTGTGTGTTTTCAATGAAGTCCAAATTTGAAAAACTTGCACAAATGTGTTTTCTCCTGCAATCCCGGTCGCCACGGAAATTACCGATGTTTTTGACGTAAGAATCGGATATTTTTGTGGTGAAAAAGGAAAGATGTACATACATTTCATTTAAAAAAACAATGTTTTTCGTGTATTTCGTGCATTTTGACTTTTTGACTAGAACTTTCAAATAAATAAATAAAGAAAGAAAGAAAGAAAGAAAGAAAGAAGCGCACATCAGGTCCCATATTTGAGTCAACTTATTCTACTCTAAATTCTATCGACTGAGTATAAAAAAATTCTCTTGGTTTTCATTTTTTCGTGTGTTGCTCTGATCTTTTTTTATTTTTATGAGTCACTGTCACAAGGGCACCTTTCAACAAAAGAGCTACAAAATAAAAGTGACAGACGAAAATGTCAAGCTCAAAAATAGGATTTAAAAAAAGTAGGTCAAGAAAACCGGTTTCAGGCCGATTTTTATTTCTTATTTTATTGAAATTGGTCCCAAAGGAGGAACCATTATTTTGAACTAAAATATAACAAATAGGCCTGATATCATTTTGGAGTTTTGGAAAGAAAATCATTTAGAACATCAAGTGTGGGCCTCTCTACATATGTGACTCACAAGCGGGGTTTTAATATACTTCATGTATGCTGCACTGCTGGGAACTACCTACTATATGAAGGAGGCGGTTTGATCTCTCGATCTTTTTTTTTTTTTATTTTTTTTTTGATTGATTGATTCTTTTTTCCCTTCTTATTCATTCATAATTCGAGTTTGGGATGGTGCATTTTAACCTTAAATTATATGAAATTAATTTTATTAATTTAAACTTTTCGACTAGGACCTAAACACGAGTTATATTTCCATATCGAACACGTGCAAGTTTGTTGGCCATTTATTTCTGTTCCATTGACTTTATTCTCGCTATCAGCAGTTCACACGATATCAAATGAATTTCCTTGCGGTTAAATTTCAATTTATTTTACAACAGCAGAACATATTTTCGTGTTAGATTAAAAATTGGCGTCACGCCACACATCATTGTTTATTTGTGTTGAATGGTCTAAACAAACACATAGTAGAGATTTTAGAAAATAGCGGTGTGGCAGCCTGGGTTTGTGAAGTCACTGGTAACTGTAGGCCTACCAGCGCCATGAACAGCAGAGTACGGTTGGGGGAAGTGAGAAGTGTGAATGAAGAATTCCTTGGCTGATACCTCTCCTGTTCATTTATTTCCTCAACGCAAGCGGAACAGGATAGTGTGAAAACAAAAAGGCACAAGCCACGGCTTCCCTGAACCAATGCCAACACCGCACCTTGCCAGATGCACGCACGTTTCTGCATCCTGCGTTTCTGTGGTTCCTGCCAACTACCCTCCACTGCCTTTGGTAGGCTATAGTTAACGACAGGGACACGGTGATTAACGGAGGCTAGTTTGTAGTAATTAACCTCTTACATTCAGGGTGCAGTAGTTACACTGCACTTTTTTTACAACGATAAATCACCATATCCGGAAGGGTTCGTTTTAAAAACGACTTCATAATTTGTCCTCGGCCTTGCATGATTGACCTTTGCCTAGTTAACGGGCAGTACGATGAAGACAATTACAGCGGCGGATCCAAAGATATTTCCTGACAGTCTTTCAAATTGTCTTTGCTGATCCATTCTCTGTTTTTGACCGTCTTCCGACAGAAAAAAATTAGATACTAGTCAATGCAAACTTAAAAATCTGACTGTCTTCCAGAAGACCCAGAAGACGGCCTCAATCCTCCCCTGAATTAAGACAGACATTATTTTACTACTTCAAACCACTGACTTGACCTTGTAGGCCTACCCTGTAAATTCATACTTAAATGACTTCGGGGAAAAGAGCGAAAATTGAGTGATTATATAAAAGGAAAAAGCTCGGGAAATAAAAATAATTACTTCAAAATCAATTCAGGAATGACAATTATTGTCTACATGTAATTACCATCAAATACATGCATGTACTCATCTGTGTTAACATATTTAAAGAGGGTCTCATGGGGGGAGGGGAGGGGGTAGTGATCACAGTTCACGGGAAATAAAATCATTCACATATCACAGTGAATAAAACTATTCATGTCTCAGTGAAAATAGGCCTACAAGAAATACGAGTTGAAAATCGGAATCGACGAGCATAATGACTTCGTTTCACGAAGGACGAAAAATAAGGAGCTGTATGGTCCGGTTCTTCACGGATCATGCTAAATAATATGAGCGTTTCACGCATCTCCGGAAATAATTATAAAAATGGCTTTCACGGGTAACGAAAATACCCAGTGGGACCCTCTTAAAAAGCGTATAAAAATAAGGGGGCGAGAAAAATGAACTCGTTAACTCAGAGAAATGACAGACATTTAACGTCATTTTTATATAATCAAAATCAACTGCAATTTGTAATCCATTTCGATTTTTATTAAAAATAATAATAGGCCTAATTATTTATAATAATGCTACACGTAGGGCCTAGGGCTACTCGATCAAATGTAGGACCCCTATAAACAGCTAGGTCACTTTTAAAACATCTGAAAACTTTTGGTTTGTGTAAATTGAGGTTACGATCGATCCTTGGCAAACAAAAGTGGCAAATATTGTACGTAGCATTAAAAAAAAATCCAAGTTCGCGTAGGCAATATTTGTTACATTTAGCCTACCTGCAATCTTATTCTTATTCCAGGAGTAGGCCTAATTATAGGCTACCTATAATTCAGCCTTGTGCGGTACGAAACCACAAGGCATGGTTTTGATATTTGACTCCTACGTGCTTGCGCTTGTCATGTATACATTTTCATGTATAAAAATGGCCAACCTTAATACCACCTTATAGCCAAATTATAAATGTAGGCCTGGGAACACCCGCTTCCTCCGCCCCCTTTTTTTGTCTTTTTTTAGGTGGAAATTCAGCCGATCATTTGGAATATCTGGAGATCTTTGAAAAAGAGAAGCGTGGATTTTGTGTATGTAGAAGACTTTTAACCCTCTATACCTCTTTTTTCTCTCAAACTGGGAGTCACTCGTTTGGCTACTTCGTGTGGCTTAAAATTACTTAACCCCCCCCCCCCCCCCTCAGCTGCCTCTCACGGGATAAGGGCACGCAAGGTCAACACTAAGAACTTCCGGGTCAACCCAGGGGTCAAGAATAATCTTTGCTATTTTAACAGAACTAAAGCAGCTGATGGGCTATTTGGTTATTATACCAACATATAACTACACATAAAACAGCAAATGCCTTCAAATGTGTTATGCAAATAGTTTTTCATTCAATCTCGGCTTATGTAAGGCAAGTTACACAAGTAGTGCTTCTGGGATAGAATATATCCAAGATGGCGGCGGTGTTGAAAGTGTCCTCTCAGCTGGCGAAGAACATCGCAATCAAAACACCGGTAGGCATTTCTTTCAAATGTTGACGCATTAGGCGCAACAAGCTTATTGGCTGTCATACTCTTTGGAGTAATCTTAACATTTGTTTGCGTTGTTTTCTCACTGAAAACAATTTAAAAGCTTTGACCTTTTTGAAAGCGTGAAGGTCGCCAGTGTCTGAAAACCTGGGTACTCTTTGTTGTGTATATTTTCCCCGTTCAATAAAAGTTATTCCTGTGTCAGTAAAATGGTTGGTCGTCAAAGAGCGTTACATACTGGGTGTTTTGTTTGTGGGTGTGTGGCTCTAGTAATTGTAATATAAAGCCATAATTTACTCTTTTGCTGGCCGGCCGTGTTGTGTAACTTGACTGTTTATTATTGTCTCACGTACTGTAAGTAGCCGTGAAAGAAATGAAAGAAAACAGTCAGTTTGCTGTCAGCTATAATTTACAGCCTCAGTGGTGATAGCAAAATAATATTTTTCAATTTTATGTCTCATAATACTTGAAAGAAAAGTAATTCCAGTACATGTAACTGACAGTTTGTCATTTCAAGGACAGACGCCATAAGCTTGCATTTTGATATATTTAATGATAACGGTGTCAAATGATAACAGTTGAGGAAAGCAATGTCATATTGTGTTAAAGTACAAGCAGAAAAATATTTGGTACATAACTTAAAGTGCAAGTAAAATCCTGGTCAGATTAATGCCAAAGTTGCAATATAGCCCTTGCTTTTCATTAGTAAGCACAAGGAACTAAGACGTTCTTTATGTACTTTAAATATTGCATATAATATTTATTATTATTTCCTAGATTGCGTCCACCTCTACAGCTACAAGAAAGCTCCATTTTGGACCCAGTGTGAACACAGATGTGAAAACAGGACAGGTGGGTAGACAGCAGACACCATCAAGTGAACTCTCTCTCCCTCTTTATCTCTTTCTCTCTCTCATAAATTTTTTTTTGTATTTGAAAATCTGCTACACTACGTGCCCAGTGGTAATAATATTGTAATCTGTTCAACTAGGCATTAACCGAGCATCCATTCTAGACTCCCTATTTTAATTTTGGAATGCCTGTCTTTTCAGATTTTTTGTTATTTATTGGATTGTATTATTAGGCCTAGAAGGCCCGTCTCAGTAAGAAATTGATTCTACTCCCTATTGCAAAATCCTGGCTGAAACCCTGTGTATATTTCAAACAGAGAAAAATAATCAAAATTAAGTTGGTAGCATAATTCAGATTGTTTTAATTTTCTATGAATCAATCCATTTCTTTTGGTTTGTAGTTGATGATGGTTGTAAAACTCCTCCCATGGAGTTGCAAAATTACGAGATTTTCAATTCAATTCTAATGGGACCTAAGATGTCCCCAAGACCCTCACCGATTAAATGTTTGATCCTTCTAAATATTCAAATATTTTTACACCAAGGCCCTTCGTTGATTTGATGATTAATAAAGAAACGTCATATCTTCCAGATTTCCAAGGATTATCAGGTCATAGATCACACCTATGATGCAGTTGTCGTCGGAGCGGGAGGGGCGGGGCTCAGAGCTGCTTTTGGATTGGCCAACCAGGGCTTTAAGACAGCGTGTATCTCCAAATTGTTTCCAACACGATCTCACACAGTTGCAGCACAGGTAGGTTGTGTTAGTCAACAACATGTGAAACTGAAATTTGGAAATGTGGACCCTCTCTCCAACTTCCTTTCTCTTTCACTCAAGATCTCTTTATCACTCTCTCTGGCATAAATTTTGTATTTTATATTTTCTGTACATTGGTTAAAATATGCTTTGTATTTGACTTAAATTTAATGGCATGAAGAAGTTAGTTTATGGTGTGGTTAGTTAGCCACATTTTTAGCTAAAGCTATAAAAGAATAATATAATTACGTCTCACACAAATGTATACAGTTACAGAATTTTGAAGTCCATGGCATGGCATGTTAGAATAAATGAGATTCCCTGTAAGTTGATTATGGCCAAAACATGCATGTATAGCTTGGAAGTTTTTACATTGCTGATATTTTCCAAATATAGGGTGGCATTAATGCAGCACTGGGCAATATGGAGGAAGATGATTGGAAGTGGCACATGTACGACACTGTCAAGGGATCTGATTGGCTGGGAGATCAGGATGCAATTCATTACATGACCGAAGAGGCACCTAAAGCCGTTATAGAGGTAGGGTGAAATTTCTATTTATTTATTTATTTATTTATTGCATGTTTCCAAGGACAACTGATCAATAAGTACCCTTGGTGACGTTGTCATTAGATTTTTTAATCAAGTTTATTGTTGATTAAAAAAAATTAACAATTGTTTGGGGTGCCTTGCCTTTCAGCTTGAGAATTATGGTATGCCATTTAGTCGGCTGGAGAATGGGAAGATCTACCAGCGCGCTTTTGGTGGTCAGAGTCTGAAATACGGGAAGGGTGGTCAAGCTCACAGGTGTTGCTGTGTGGCTGACAGGACTGGACACTCCCTGCTGCACACTTTGTACGGAAGGGTGAGTCACCGGTCATCTGCCTTTTGGTTTTTTGGTGTTTTAAGACAGTTTCTTAATGCGTGTAGGCCAAGAAGAGAGGAATTAGTGGCCATTGTTTATATATATTTTAAATCTATTTCACACTTGTAAAGGAAGACATTTGTAGATGAGTGAATCAGTTTCTTTAAGATAAACCACAAACTGTCTCTTTCTCCCATTTTCTCATCTTTTCTCTCTTTATTTTTCTATCTAGTAATTTTAGATTTTTGAGACCTACTCACCAGATGTCTGTTATGCAGATGAGTTAAATGTATAGACCGCGGTTGTAATATCTCTTACTTCCTATTTGCAGTCCCTGAAATATGACACCAACTATTTCATCGAGTATTTTGCCCTGGATCTTCTGATGGAGGATGGGGAGTGTCGCGGGGTACTGGCGTTCTGTCTGGAGGACGGAAGTCTGCACAGAATTAAGGCTAAGAACACCATCTTAGCTACTGGGTGAGTGATCAGCATAGCAGAATACCCTGCTGAACCTGGTCAGCTAAATGTTTGTAGGTTATTTGATAGTTTTAGTTTCAAAGATTCACTCAATAACTGTGTAAAACAAGGATTTATCTTTAAAAAGCCTGGATAATTCAGACACATTAAAAAGCTCAGCGGTTCAATACAGAGTTTTACTGTAGAACAGCTCCAAAACTTTGCTCAACACACTCAATGCTATGTGATGATTTGTATTTTTAAGTTGAAAACAGTAAGAGTTTGTTTCTGTGACAGGATAGTGAGATGATAGTGACAGACATCAGTGAAGTGTCACAAAATGTGAAAGCTAAAAGCAAGTGTAAGCAAAACATCACATATCTAGTCATCGAATCGTAAACTGTAAAAGAGCTAAGAATATTTTCAGATGTGTTAAAAAAGATTGTCATGTTTTTTATTTCCAGAGGTTATGGTCGCTCCTATTTCTCATGCACCTCAGCTCACACATGCACTGGTGATGGCACGGCCATGGTCGCACGAGCAGGTCTGGCCAACGAAGACATGGAGTTTGTACAGTTCCATCCCACTGGGATCTACGGTGCGGGCTGCCTCATCACGGAGGGGTGCAGAGGCGAGGGAGGGTTCCTGATCAATGGAAATGGAGAGAGGTTCATGGAGAGATATGCCCCCTCTGCCAAGGATTTAGCTTCTAGGGATGTGGTGTCAAGGTCCATGACTATTGAGATGAGAGAAGGAAGGTGGGTAGCATAATAATAATAATAATAATAATAATAATAACAATAACAATAATAAAAATAATAGTAACAATAATAATTATAATAACAATATTGGGTGGAATGGAGTGGAATTGAAGTCTGCTTAAATAGCTTGAAAGCATGATCTTTGACTTTAGAAAGCTTATTTTTACTGCCGGTTTTATTGGCACGCATATTTAATAATAGGGTTTTAAATCTGTTTAAAAAATATTTTTGTTAAACCTTTGTACAGCTGTAATGATATAACCATAAAAAATGGTATTTTTGGCATCTATATCAAGAAGTGAAAGCAAGTTGGAACTTCATTGGATATTTTCTGCAGCAGCAATTGTCTTTCAAGATTTGAGGAGGCCACCATATATACATATATCTAATGTCTACAGCCTTATCATATTACAGAGGATGTGGACCTAACAAGGACTATATCTACCTACATATATATGTGTATCTAATGTCTACAGCCTTATCATATTACAGAGGCTGTGGGCCTAACAAGGACTATATCTACCTACAGTTGCACCACTTGCCACCCAACATCCTCAGCACTCGCCTTCCAGGGATCTCGGAGACCGCCATGATCTTCGCTGGGGTTGACGTGACCAGGGAACCAATCCCTGTCCTCCCCACTGTCCACTATAACATGGGCGGCGTACCCACCAATTATAAGGGACAGGTAGATGATACAGCCAATTATTTCATTGCTTTCATTTCTAAAAGAAACTACTTAGTCCTTCTGGGTTTTAAGACCAACTATTATGATAATTCATATGTGTTTATTTGCATGCATTATTTACGTTAAAACTTAGACCTTGTGTACATGTTAAGACATAAATAATGCATAAATAATGCATGTTAACATACATATAGATTTACTATTTAATGGGTTGAAGCAACGCCTTAATTGTTCTAATTTTATTTTAGATAGACATTTACCAAAACTTCAAATAAAAGGAAAAAGTAACAGAGTGATATTCATGATGATATAAATAAATATTTTATTATTATAATGTTATTTGTAGGTGGTTCAATACACAGAAGAGAAGGGAGACTACATCGTGCCAGGACTGTACGCTTGCGGTGAGGCTGCATGTGCGTCTGTGCACGGTGCCAACAGGTTGGGCGCAAACTCACTGCTCGACTTGGTGGTGTTTGGAAGAGCATGTGCTCTCACCATTGCTGAGGAGAACAAACCTGGCGAACCCATTGGAGACCTCTCTGCTGTAGGTTTCTACTTCAGACTAATGATATAAATTTTTGTAAAGCTTTGTCATTTTAAGTTAAACATATTCGAAACAACTTTTGGTTTACTTGAACATAGCTTGTTTGTTTAATTTATCAAGTCATCTATTTCACATATAACTAGCAAAATTTTATGTACGGTGATTAAATAGAGTCAAGTTATATTATGTAGAAATAACTTCAGAAGTGATAAATGTACATTATTTTATTTAGTGCAATTTTATTAATCGTAAATTTACTTGAGATGTATCTGAGCATATTATACATGTCATGAGTGGGTACTTTGCATTATTTCAGAATTCTGGTGAGGCATCCGTGGCTAATATTGATAAACTTAGGCATGCCAATGGTTCGACTCCAACTGCTGAGCTAAGACTTCAGATGCAGAAGGTAGGGAAATGCTGTTAAAAAAAATATGTATCTCTGAAATGCTTTTTTCAAACTCGAAGTGTTGTGGTTTAGTGAATAATATAAGATAAAGAAAACAGACCAAAAAGAATTAAACTAAAAGTTTAAAAATAGATAAAAAAAGAGCACAGTTAAATACGGTATGGTGGAAATTTCAGAAAAACTGCATTATCTGGTAGGGATAAATAAGACTGATCTTGGAAATGACACAACATAGAGATAAAAAAGTTCTGAATCTGTTTGTATTATTCACCAGGACATGCAGAACCATGCTGCCGTGTTCCGTGATGGACCTGTGCTGAAGGAGGGATGCAGGAAACTGGATGCGGAGTGGAAACAAATGGACGACCTCAAGGTTAGATATCCGTGGAGAAAGAGAGAGAGAGAGAGAAGGGGGAGATGAGAGGCAATGAGAGAGAGAGAGAGAGAGACTAAGACAGAGACAAAGAAAGAGTTCGTGTGTGAAGAGAGAGAGATGGTTTTTAGTGAGCATAAATGGCCAGTGGGGGGGGGGGGGGATAAATATAGAGCATGGAATCTAGTAAAGATTGAAGATAAAATTATAATATTTATAGTATGAAAAAAATCCTCTTTGCTCAATGCAGATACTTGTGGGCTTAGAAATGATGTCAGTATGGGTGTCTAATGGTCCTATTTCTAGCCACTTCACACACACACATGCACACAGAGAGAGAGAGAGAGAGAGATAATAGTAATAATGATAATAATAATCAGTGTATTATATTATTCTTAGGTGTCAGACAAGAGTCTGATCTGGAACACAGACCTGGTGGAGACTTTGGAGCTACAGAATCTGATGATTAACTCCCTGGAGACCATCTACGGTGCTGAGGCCAGGACAGAAAGCAGGGGAGCCCACTCCAGAGAAGACTTTAAGGTAGACGATAATGAAATTAGACCAGAATTTTACTTGATTTCTTGATCCTTTAATAATTTGCTTGATAAAGATATGACAAATTCAGTTAATAAAGGACTTTTTTTGATATATTGCACAGTTGTTTGGAATATTTTAAGTTTATTGTTTAATACTTTGCTTTGGCACACACTCTCACATACACAGATGCACACACATATTTGTAGAGAAGAAAGGAAATAGAACAAAGAGATTCTAAGGCTTGGGTATCATAGAATGGAATAAGATCAGAATTTTCAAGTTGAATTATATAAATCTGTTGCCAATGAAGTACTAAGCAACAGTATGAAAGCATGCATGGTGTAATGTGTGTGCTTGCACTCACTCTCCATAACATTAACAGCAGATAATGCAAAGATGATATTTTGTGAATTTGATGCAGATTGAATTTATTTCGAAGTAGTGGTGACTGACCGTAATTATGTGTTATTCTTCAGGAGCGTGTAGATGAGTATGACTACAGCAAACCTCTAGTGGGACAGACACCCAAACCATTGAAAGACCACTGGAGGAAACACACACTGTCCTATGTGGATAATGATACTGGCAAAGTGAGTTATAGTGGAGAGAGAGAGAGAGAGAGAGAGAGAGAGAGAGAGAGACGGGGAGTGGGAAGAGAGAGGGAGAGTGGCGGGAAGTGAGCAAGTGAAATAGTGTGGGAGTGCAAGAAACAGGAGAGAAAGATGCTATATTACCAAATTAAGTTTGTGTGGACATTAGTCAAAATTTCATGATAAGACATGCTAACCTTGATGGATGATAGATGAGTCTCTCAGCAGTCATGTAATGAGATGTCTAAAATAGTAAGTTTTCTTGTTTCAGGTGCGACTAGACTACAGACCTGTTATTGACAGTACTTTAGATGAACAGAAAGTACCAAATGTCCCCCCTGCTATAAGATCTTATTAAGAGATACAGAGAGAGAAAAAAATAACATTATTTTAAGCCAGATGTGATGTGATGGTATAGTTTGCTTGTACTCTGAAGACAGATATTTTCTGGATATAGAAACTAAAGAGTTCAGTCATAGCATGGATAAAAAAGAAAAGCTGAAGGGAACAAAATTGGGTGCTCTTCTAGGTGACTTATTTATGGTTTAGGAAGATGATGTTTGAATTCCTTGTTGATACTCCAGGAGCCATATTTGGACATTGTCACCTTTTTATTCAGTCAAATTGAGTTAAACATAGAGTGTTATTTGGCTTCTGAATTTGTAATATAATTTTTTCTTGGTTTATGAGTTCTGAATTGATCAGCAGCTGGACATTTTTTAAAAAAATATTCATTTAAATGTGACATTAATCTAAGCAGTGCTTTTGTGTATTTTGCTTATTGCCATCTTGGGACTTGTGTCATGAAGATATCACAAGAAAACCATTGTTATTAGTGTTGTTTGTAAAATTAACCTGTCTTTGATGGAGAGATTTACCTAACAAACAACGATAATGAGAATTTGTTTGTGATAGATACTTTGCATAACTGGCCTCAGGATGGGTAAGTTCATGTAATATTGCCTACACCTGTGCCCAAATTATTATAATCAACGTGGAAACCTAAGTATATTTTACTAAGAAACTAGTGAATATGTTACAAGTGCACTAAGGCCATTTGCCTTGATAATAATCAGTTTTAGTGAAATCTAGGCAGCTTTTGATATTAATTCTTTTAGCAAGACGTCATCATGTTACTTGGCAAGATGTATTTGACACTTAACTGTGGGAAGAAAAATAAAGATTTACGTGGATGTAGTAAACTGTTATATCATTCATGTAAAGAGAACTTCAGATTGGTAAAATGGAGATTATCAGATTGAGTTTTCCTTGGAGAAATTTTAGTGAGCATTTCTGCTGATACACTAGATTCACACAATATTCTATTTCACACCATGCAAGCAAGTTTTGAATAATTTATTTATTGTTTTGAGAAAGGAACAGTACCTTTTAAATGAGAATAACTTCTGATTAGTGATGGACGTTGTTTATTGTCAATACTGGAAGGAACTTTCATTCTCTTTTGTATAAAAATAAATGTGTTGCATATTATTTTCTAGTTTGTTTTCTTTTTAATGAAGAATATATCTGCCGACATCAGTTTGATTTTAAAAATTCCTTTAAAAAGCATTTATTAAAATGTGTTCTGGCACATTTTAAAGAGCTATTTGGGTGGTGAGAGCTAGATGTGGAATTTTATGACATGGGCCAAAAATTAAACAGTTGGTCATCAAGTTTGTTTTACTTGCCACCATGACAACAGAAATTTTCAGTCACTTTGCATTAACTTTAAAGAGAAACTTTAAGTGAGATGTTTTCCATAAAACCCATCCAAGTGCCACTATAATTGCATTATGTAAAGAAATACCAAAGAGCATCATTTCATATTTCACAAAAATGATATTTCGATGGGTATTTTCTGCTTTCTTTCTGTGATATTTAGCAACTCGTTTAAATAACTGTGCACTCAGCAGTATTGTGCCATGCACTTATTCATCAGTTTGACAGACTTTTAAGGACTGGTGGGACAGACGAGTAGGTCAATTTAACTTTAGAAATTTAAAGGAGCTGCGGTTTAAAGATCCTATGGTTGATGTTGTCTTGGCCTGTCAATTTTATTCAATTGGTATAAGAATCTAGTAGAAGTGGTTTATATCTGGTACAGATTATCTATGCTCACTTCATATGTAACTTTCAACTTTGGGAAAGTGAAAAAAAAACTACATTTTCTTTTTATAATAACATCTTTATATACAACATATTTCAACAAAATATAAATATTAATACAAGTAGCTTGTTACAAGGAAAATGCTTTTTAAATACACTATATATAAAAGAAGTGATGCATCTTGACATTAAAGAGATATCAGTTAACATGACACTCGGAAAAATATCTTGTGAACAACTGGGCACTTCAGACCTCACTCTTAGAATATAACAACCTAAAATTTAAGTAGCACAATTTTGTCAAAATAATAATAACATTGACAAAATATTCATGCTTCTTATTAATTCCCAGACAAAGTGTTCGCCTTAAAACAACGATTAATTGGCAAAAGCTTGTTTTAACCTTAAGTGTTTTAAACTAAAATCACTGCTGAATGATATGTTTAATAAACATTTAACTTTATATTCTGAACACAGTCTGATGCTTTCACATCTTGTAACACTCTTGTGACTACTCTCTTGGTTAAATATCTCACACAACTGCAATGTGGCACATAACCAAAAATACTATTTTAGATGGAGGTCCAAGATCTAAGTTACTTTGCAGTAATTTACCAGGCTAAGCCAAGATGACACCCTATCAGGCACATACATAGAACTGACCAGTTATCAGAATATTATAATTAACATTGTAGTTTCTAAACAAGCATCAAATTCCATGTAAATTTAACACCATAAAACTTAATGTCATTCACCTTCAAGTAATTGCCATACTTAACATCTAAAATATAATTGGGATGACAGGAATTCTTTACTGGCAATGTACTGCCAAAATTAAAAGTTTGTAGATCTCATCCTCAAATAGTATATTCAACTAAATCACACTACTTCACATCACATAAAAGTTGGCCACAAAACTGACATTTTTTCCTTGCATCCAAGATACATCCACTTCTTTAGCCTTATGCACAAAATAAATAAGATATATAGTTAAAGTATATTATCCTATAATACTCATAATTATAAAAACAGCATAAGAGATAGTAATGCTACTATAATTTAGTCTGTTCTGTCACCTCTGCAGGAGAACCATTTGCACTAATGGCCTTGACCTCTGTCTGACCTTGACCTGTCTCCATTGGAGTTTCATTAGCTAGTGCCTTCAGCTCAAGCTGGTCAAGAACTTCCTGCACCGTCCGGACACAGTTCTTCCTAGCATGGCGAATTTTCTCGTCGCCATCGGACATAATACCGTCCAATTCTAACAGATCTCTAGTCAGCATCTCTGTTAAATAAGGGTACTGTTTGTCAGTCCTCGTCCCCTTAAAGTTTTCCACTTGTACACGCAATTCGTTAACATTGGCAAATATTCTGTCTATCTTCTCTAGAGCTGTAAGAGGACGTGGTGGCTCTTGCGGCTGTTGCTGTGGAGCATTCTGCTGACCTTGACCTTGAGGACTAGATGCAGGACCCTGATTGGCTGCTCTAGCTTGTTCATTAATCACCGGTTTGGATTCGTAGTTTGGTGGAGCTGGCGCAGCATTATTGTTAGCAGCTTGTTGTTGTTGTTGCTGATATTGCTGCTGTTGCTGATATTGTTGTTGTTGTTGCTGTTGGGCCTTGACAGCATCAGTCTGGTCATACTGGGGATATTGTTGCTGTTGCTGCAGAGGATGTTGTTGTGACTGTTGGTATCCTGGTGGCGCCCTCTGTTGGGGAGATGAAGGACCATAAAACGTCCCCATGGGTGGCATCTGTTGCTGCTGTTGGGGCTGTGGAGATTGCTGCCCCGCGTACTGCTGAGCCAAGTTTGACACCCTCCCTGGCTGAGGAGCCGGACTCTCTTCCCTGACTGGTGTTGGCGCCCTCTGCAGGGTGGGATTTTCACTGCGCGGGACATGCAGCCCAGGACTACCACGACCAGGGCTTCCTCTGCCCTGGTCCATGCTGCCAGCGCCCTCTATATGAATGGGGATTTTTGTGACACGTGGCTGTTGTGGGTAAGGCGGCTGTTGCTGCGGTTGTGGCATTGGAGGGCCTTGCTGTTGTTCTGACCCCATGTGATGGACAGGGATACGGATCTCCTGCTGATGATGGGCCGGGTATCCTCTCATGTTCTGGCCATATGGATCCCATGGCTGCTGGTAGTGCTGGAAACAGAACAAACAGAATATTTGAGTTTGATGTTCTTCCACATTCAATGTACTCATATTTTATTATTGTAGGTCAATTGGCACATTTTAAATACATTATCTGGGATACTTCTTCTCTGCACTGAACACATATGACTGATGGTAACGTAATGACTCACTCTTTTCTATGGGGAAAATTGTGATTTCATAGAACTATACTGCATTTTCTCAATTGATAAAAACTTAAAATTAGAAATTTCCTATCGAGTGGCAGCAATAAAATTGAGAAGCAGACTTTAGTTCTTTTCTATGCATTAAAAGTACCACAAATGATTATATAAATATCATTTTTATGATTCTAAAATTAATTATTATTTTTTATTTATTTTTGGCCATTGAAAAAATGAGTAATTATCGTTATTTAACATTATAAAACAACATTTTGAAACAAACTGCAAACCCATACTCAAGGATTTCAATACCTAATAACCTAAAAAATCCTTAATTGTATAATTCATTAAGTTCAAACCTAAAACAAACTGCAACAGAAATTGCAAAAGTAAGAACAAGAAGAAGATAAAATCTATGACTTAAAAAGCTCCTTGGCTGGGCCACAGGCGGAAAATACACATTAACTGAATACATGGAGTTCTGTGCTAATGTTATAAAGGGATGACATGACATTTTGGCATTTATTTCAACCTTGTTGCTACAGTTTAGAGTCTGGATTTTTTCTTAGCCCCATTAGTTACAGTATGTCTACATAGACTACACAGGAATTCATTTCTGCAGTTTCTGAAATTCCAGCCAGGAGGTTCAAGGTCATGAGTTAAACTTGGACTATTTTAGACAAGAAAATAACCTAATTAGTTTCAATGGACATTCAGATAACCAAGGAATTCCAATAGGTATTAACTGAGGGTGAAGGGAGGATTGAATAACATCTAAAACAGAGTAGTGCCAGTATAGTAAAAGAACTTGGAAAAATAATCCAATATCTAAAAGTAAGATTTTTAAGCAAATAAAATACTGAATCTAACAACTGATTAAAAATACAAGTTGGAAAACATGACAAGTTTGGATACCCTATGTAACTTCCAAACCTTCAGCTCTGGCTTGCAATTTCTCCCTTCTACAAAAATAAATCGCACATAGAACCTGCCTAATGACCGTGTTTGTGGTTTGACAGTTTTTAGGTTAATGCCTTTTAAGGGTTTAGAATTGAACTAGCTCAAAAGTCCTAGGCATATTCAACTTAACGCCCACTGAAAAAACTGGTCAGCAATTTGACACGCTTTTAAATTTTCAGAAAGTCAAAGAAAAGCCATTTCTGGCAAAGGATGTTGCTGAAGCTATGAATGTCCAAAAATGAATGCCAGAGACCTGCATTTCCAGGTTAAGAATAGCAACAAAAGTCACTGCCTATATGACCTCCAAACATCCTGTCATGAATTGCAAATCACCATCTCTAGCTCTACTATCAAGTCTTAGTAGTACAGGTAGGTCAAGTGTCCTCTAATCTATGACCAGGGTGACGATTCACCTGGGCACACCCGTCTTTTGAGAGGACAATAGCTGTGAAGGTGGTTTTAATCGCAGCTTTTGTGATTGATTCAAACTTGGCAAACCTGTAAAAAGCAATTTTAAGGGGGGGGGGGGGGGGCTATTTCTAAAAAAAGTGCCCAATTTTGCTACTCAGATCTCAGAAATATTTCCAGGTACCGTAATATGGTTACTGTAAAAGTGTAAACCACCTACAGTAGATTATTTTTATGATAAGGTAGATTCAATCCTGTATTTTTTTAATGGTTAATAAGGAGATTTTACATTTTTGCTAATGTGACAGGCAAGGTCACACCTGAGAGTCTCTAATCAGTAATTAATGGGCAATAACATTTTAATGTGCTATTTTTGGTTGATAAAATTTCAGTGTAGAAGGAAAAAAACTTTAACAAAATATTTTAGATTTTAAAATATTCTGAATCTTATTCCAGGATTATTGTGTTAGTTTTAAATAAATTTATGGCAGATGAATTTCAAAAATAGTCTGATAATCTAGAAAATCTCAATTTGAGTAACTTTACAGAGACATTAGACTAGTAAATACAAATACACTGGGAATAATCTGCACATCAGTGAAACTGTCAGTATGCTTGCACTCAAAGCTGACCAAGCATTTTTCAACATACCTTTGAAAATGGGCATTTACTGATAACTTTTTGGAACGGAGAAGAGAAGGGGCTGAGTCAATTCATCAATCTCCATCACATACATTATTCATCAATATGGAGATCACGATAAGTTTAGAAGCTAATTTCGTGATATGATTTTTTTCTGACAGAACTCGCCGATCAAACCTCGAAGTCGAAGGTCAATCAACACAAGGTTATCGATCAGTACAGGTAGCTGATCAACAATTTCACTTTAAATCGAGTCTTAAACCACCTTAACAAAAACAACAAAAAATTTAAAACTCTAAATACATACCGGTTTTCCTATTCTTCTAGGATCTTGCCAAGTTGTGCTTTGGTTCGAGTGGTCAACAAAAAATGGCCAACCGGTTCGCTGATCAAATAACATTTCCCAGCCTGGCGGTAAAGGATCGTTATGCATTGGATTGAAGTTATTCGCTCGTTGTTGGTGATACATTGTCCTCCTCGATCCCCGGCTATTCTTTTATATATGGCAGATTTTCCAGAGGACCACAGAACCTTCTTTAACTTTCGGGAAAATTCCTCATTCAGTGGCCATCTTGGGAATTTTATCGGAAATTTGTCACACTACGTTTGATTGGTTAGAATAGAGTACTTGTCCAATCAAACAGCGGCTGTCAAGTAGACCTAGGTTACACAGTTTGAATAATGCCCGCGTGATGTCGCTAGTGGTTAGGCAAATTGCTTTGGGTGCGCTGGGCGTTGAAGCATTTTGATTGCGTTTGTCATATTAGTTGTGACGTAGTTTCTACCATATATGGATAGTGTAACCCGTGTCACAGCCCAGGGAGTTTACAAACACGCAAAGTGAACAAAACAAACAACCAAATATTTCATTAGCGAATTTTATTTTTCGTAACAGGTTTAATTAAAATACGTCAACATTTTCCTGTTGATGTTGCTCCACCTAAAAGATTAAATTGTCGAAAACAGCCGGTTTTGTACCTCTGAAAACGGTGTCCTCTAAATTGAAGGAGCTTCATCATTTTGATTTATTGATTTTCAAAAACATTGTGTCTCAAAGTTAATTATCTGGCCTATTATTTGTACTCATAATGATAATTGTGTGCTCA